>VXBL01007755.1:7335-26945 GCA_013400195.1 Aramus guarauna
CTCGACGGACGGCTCCGACAGCCGCCGCTGCGGCCACCGCAGAGACGGCCTCGGAGCTGGGGGCTGCGCTGGTGGACGCCCCCCGCCCCGCCGGGCCGGGCCGGGCTTGGCAGCCGTGGCGCCCGGGGGCGGCAGACCCGGCGGTGCAGCCGGTCCCGAGCCGGGCCGCCCGGCAGGGTCCCGCGCACCTTCCCGACATGCGGACGCCTCGTCCTTCGCCTCGCTAGTAACAACCCCCCGGGTCAAGGGGCGTTAGAGCTGGCGTGGGATCCGGGGGCAAACGCAAATTGCAGGCAGCAGACGGGGGCAAAGCCACACGCCGGCGGATCTCCTTGCAGGAGCGGACTTGCAGAGTGCGCAGCTGCCTTTGTCATCTCCTGGACCTTCTCCTTCATTTGAGTCATGCCTCTGAATGCCAAGCGCAACTCTGCCTGGGGTAGGCATAGGAAGTTACCTCTTCTGGCGAATGAAAACTCCCCTCCCCCACAGCAGAGCAAATGCTTTTCAGAGAAAAATATTCAGTACTTTGGGATCAAATCCCACCTCTTTCCAATGTCCAAGCAGGGTGCATGATGCAGTCCTCAGTCCTGCCTCCTCATACAGATACCACGTACTGAGCACACCACAGCCTTTGAAATGTGCTTGCTTTTGCTTAAAATTTATTCAGGGGTTTCTAAGTGGCTAGATTTCACTTTTTCAGAGTTCAGCTGCAGATGTGTTCAGGGGACTTCTCAAGTGGTGCTTAGCTTGGTAAAAATCAGGAATTAAGGAGATGTACTACCTCTGACACTTTAATACTTGTGTCACCCAACTAGCCACTGTTGAAAATTTTGTCTGTCACACAGAGATTTGAATGACTTTGGTTGCTCTATGATTAAAGTAGTGACACTTCTCAGAGCATGTTACAAGGTGTTGCACACTCAGTGGTGGGATTTCTTTTGGCATATGAAGGACTGTTCTTTGCGATGTGAATTAAACGGTAGATTCACTCTATTTTGAGATGTAAGCTTTCAAAGCCTTCCCCAGCTAATTTATGACTTTGCATGTTGATACAATTTCAGCATGTATATTGAAATGAAAATGCCTGTTAAAAAACAAGGACATTTGGGACTACCTAGCTCGAGATGTTTTGTTTACTAAGTGGACAAGTTGGCAAGGGAGCTCATGAAAAAAGGTGATTCATTCATACCAGAGCTGAAAGCCACAGCGAGACTCCAGAAACAAGATCCCTGTTTGCTACCCACAGGTTACAATTGCCAAAATGTTTGCATGTAAGGAATCAAGATTTACAATTTCGTGACTGGTGTGTACAAAGCGCTACTGTAATTCTCTGAATAAAATACATTTCTTTTGAAAGCGCAGAGGCTGCAGGTGTTCAGTGTAGCATTTTAAGTAGAAATAAGGGATCTTCAACCTCTTTGTGTTTACCATTTTTGTCCTGATGTGGCTACATTATCTCTTGGCTGACACTCATAGAACTCGGCGGAGAAATTTTACATGGTGCCAGAGTGATGTTGCTCTAGAGGAGATGAAATATGTAGACAGCATGTGTTTCTCCCCAGACATCTACTGTTGTTCAGTGCTTGAAAGCAGTCCAGTACTTTTGGGCAGAGGACAAGATAGGGGAAATGTCCTGTAAGTTTAACACAACTCCCTTCATGGGCCTGCTTGTTCCGAGCAGTTTTCTGCGCTTAACTAAGCTGTTCCCACATGAAAGCACACTGGTTAGGATTTAAAACACATCTTTATCTGTGAGCACATTGTGGCTTTAGGAGAAAGCATTATGCTGTGGTACCTTGGCTATAACTGTTGAGGATCTGGATCCAGGCCTGTTCCTACTGCGGTCAGCAGCACCCCTGGCTATTCTGTCTCTGCTTTTGAAGGGCAGCAAGGAAGCGTTTCACTGAGCACACATTTAAAAAAAAACAAAAAAAAAAAACAAAAAAACAAAAACAAAAACAAACAAACAAAAAAAAAGGTAACAAGAGATTGATTACTTAAGCAGCACATAAACAACTAAAATTTACTGTTTGTACAGAGTATTCTTGTTCACCGCATTGCTCTACACAAAACTGCTTCTCCCTAAAAGCCATCGTAATCTCTGTATGATACTCTCAATACTCTCTGTACTCCACAACAGAAGTCTGACAGAAGATTAATTTTTTTACTGGTGATCTAATCATAATCTTCTGTTCATTGCTGCAGTTTGGGATTGCAAGAAGAGAGTGACGGTGGGAATCACTGGAGATTTTGAAGGCAACTGTTGTTTTAATCTGTGCAAACAAACATTCAAAAATGAGTCAGCTCTGGCTGGTTACCTGGAAAAAAGAATTATATAAAGCAGCACTTCACCATCTAATGTTTTGCTGTTCCTTAGTACCATCTGAATGTCAGTAATTCAGCAGGAGAAACATTATTTACCTAACTCTCAGAGAGAGGGTCTAATGGGATGAAAGAAAACTCAGAATTCAATGGAGCACTGACTTGCCATCAGGGTTATACAGACTATAATATTGATGCTATTCTACTGCTGTATTATAAATACCCAAATACTTAGATTGTCAGCAACCAGACTATGATGGCATCGAGAGGCAGGTTTACCAAATGAAGAATCCAACGGGCCTGTGCTCTGCATGCCATGCCAGAGGGCCACAAAACTGCAGAGTTCATATTGCCCTGCTTCAAACCACTGAAAGGCTCCCAGTACGTGGAGCCCAGTTGGGCTGGAGTCCATGATTTTGGCAAGCAGAAAGATGAGTCCCTGAAAGCCTGCCTGCCTTGTGCCTGCCGCAGCAGTATCTGTGCTGTCATCCAGGTCTGTTTGTTTTTGCCTCCTACATGGCTGCAAGCAGAGTGGGAGACATGGCCCCTCTCTGTCTTGTTTTACTCTTTATTCTGCAGTGATTTTTGCTATGTTTCCATATCCACTTTGCACTATTATTTTGGGAACCTGCATTTTCTTATAAGACAAAAACATAGAGAATTCAGAAATGGAAATTACATTTATCCTGTCTTCGCTGCATTCCATTTGGTGTATCTGCAGTTCATGCCGGTCTTTTGGGGGGATTTTCGTACTGGTGGCTGATCATGCCCCATGTTCTCATGGAGGAACAGGCCGGGACTTACAGTGCTGCTTTATGTCTGAATGCTGGTGTTAAATGGGATATGCAGGATCCCATAGCGAGTATCTCAGACAGCTAAATCTCTGCAGACGGACAAGAGGAGAATGTATGGATTCTATTCAGTGCTAGAAGCTATGAATATGCTATTCAGCTATGATACATATGACTAGATGATACAAGAAGAATGGAGTCTGACCAGACAGCTATTACATCTAAAGACCAAAGAAGTTGTTGTTATAATGAAGGACTTCTTCCCATAATGAATGAATAGTGGAAGTAGGTTTAGAATGATGATTGGTGCAGCAGATACATGAAATGATCAAATATGCAGTGCCCATCTAACCTCAGATAAGTTTCCTGGACTCAACCCTGCAGTAATATGGTGACTGGTCTGGTCTATGACAACACTTCTTGAGTGGACACAGAGTTCACCAATACACTTGCCAAACTGACGGACAAGGTACCTTCATCACTGCCCGCTGCCCTGTGTATAGTTAAGAGCTCTCCCTGCAATGTTTCTTCATTTATGCTGTCATTGGCCACCTGAAGAATTTGTGATTAATGTTGGCTGCATCTCTGGTGCATCTCAGTGGAGCAACATTTGCTCTCTGGTGCTCAGGTGTCAAGCTGGCTGAAGATCAGCAGCTATGTGGCAGATCCCCTTTCTTGGACTTCTTCCCATGAGCACTGCATGCAGCCGCAGGCTCCAGGAGCAGCCCTGCAGTGCTGGCTTACATGTGCTTGCTCAGGGTGACAGGTTTGTCCATCCATGCAGGGGAAGAAGTCTGGGCATCACCTGGAGAAAAGTGAGATAAGAGGAGAGACACACAAACTGCATCAAGGTGGTGGGTGAGCAACAGGTACAGGTGGGACTTGTGTACATCTGCAGTGTCCTCTGTGTGTGCAGAGGTGGGCTAATTTGGAAGACCTAACAAGGATTAATAACCCTCTGACTTCTGGTTGATATGGTGTGTGATGGGAAGAACCATGCCAAGGCTTAGCAATCCAGTGCTGTCACATCACCTGCAGCTCAGGCGTGACCACTGCAGTGGGGATGTGCATACCTCTACTGCACAGCCACTCGCACTGCAGCCCTGTCCTTTCCGTACAGCTGCAGTGCCCTCCAGTACGGCGGCAAGCTCCAGCTCTTCGCCAGTGGGTACCCCTCACTGCAGTGCTGTACTCAACACCAGAAACCTGTCCTTGCTGCACTGCTACTGCTCTGCACACAGCAGTTCTCATATCTGTCTTTTGCTGGAGTGAGAGTTTTGAGACCCTCCTCAAATGGGGCCCATGGGCTGTGTGTCTCATTGTTACCTGGGCACGTGTAATGCCTTAGCTAGAGAAGTAAGTCTGGGTTCTACGTGAGTTCTTAAAAATGAACAAAGCAGGCTGCCTTGGAGTGAGGTGCCCTGCAGAAGTGTCAGTACCAAACAGGAGGGAGATGTCAGCACAGGCAAACAAAGCTTTTTGTTTGTTTGTTTGTTTGTTTGTTTGTTTGTTTTTTTGACAAACGTCAGAACCTCCTTACCTGTAGGCTAATGTTTTTCTGTATATTGTACATTGTAGTTATAGTTTCCTCGCACTGATTATTCCAAATAGCAGATCCTGTGTAATCATCTGTGCACAGTCCTGATATTACTGAGCAAGTTCCTAACCAGAAATCCTAAGCAGCAGTGAAAGTATTTACCCTGGAGTTAGTGGGAACTGTGTGCTCTACACTTCTCTCGGCTCACACCAAATAAAAAGCTTTGTTTTGTTTTGGTTTTATCAAGATATAGCAATTCATGATTAGGATTTAAAGAGAGGACTTGACTTAATTGTGTTTTGTGTATTTCTTATTTAACACTGCAAGCAAACTAGATAAGAATGGGATTCATTAATTTTAATTTGTTGTTTTTTACTAATAATGTGATTAAGACTGCAAATACAATAACATTTTTATCTGAGTAGAAAAAATGTGCTTTAAAACAACTATGTAAGAGAAATAAAATTTATTCTCAGGATCAGTCTTAAGAAGTAATGTTGCATATATTCCTGGGCCTGCTCTTTCTGCAGATCATATCACTAAAGACATTCTGTTCAGTGCAACAGGAGCATCCCTTCTTTCTAGCTCTGCTATCTTTCAGGGTTCATAGAGATGCTATGGTAATTAGACTCTTTTTGCTATAAGTGAACATTAGAACCAAGTATGTTTTCACCAGTTTCAGTTGGCAAATGGACTTGTTTTTATCCACTGTGTGTAAGCATCAGTTGCATCTTGATAATAAGAATAGTTAATGTAGGGCAGCCTGCTCTGCAAGTGCCTCTTCATGGTTTCACTGACCACATCATCTCTCCTTTTGTCACAGGAGATGAGGCAGGTAATTCCTTCTGCCTCGCTTTCAGAGAACAGCTGTATGCTGGCAACAGAAGGTTCATCATTTTGAAGATCAGGTGCTCCCACAAAGGGTTTGTATTAGTCTTTAGCAAGGTACACATTAAGATGTGCAAGGATGCTCTATTCATCTTGGTCCAGCAGAGAGATGAGCTCTCACCTTTTCCAGGATCCTCTGAAGCTCCATCCTCCTATGCTGAGAGCCCATGGGCCATACTGGTACAGGATTTGTCTGTTCACAACCCTCTTTCTATTGTGTTAGATGTGAGGTAATATCCTGGCAAAAGCACAGGCTACTGGATCTGATGCAAAGTGCTTTAGAGATCATGATCAGGAATGAAGAAGGAAACAGAATTAGACCAGCTCAGTGAACAGAAGTGATGCTTTAAATGTGTTCTGGCCTACGTATGTATGCCTCCTTCCATTTAAATTCCCAAATCTAAACAGTTATTTTAGGGAAGCATTGGAAGAGTAATGGATCCAGTTAAGGGGTGTAATATCTTCCTCTGCAAATGCGATACTGGAGGAAGGGGTTATTTTAAGGTTATATGCATACAGTTTGCAATACTAATAAACAGTCCTGGGGATAGATTATGTAAACACATATGCATCTAAGAGAGGGTTTCATAGTCAGTTTTTCACTGTCTATTCAGTGCTCTGCCCTGCAATCTGAAACCATGGATTCCAGCAGCAGTGTCTCTGTGCCTCACGTAAGAACTCAACAATCTGCAACGTGCATCTGAAAAAACATCATTTAGACCCCCACTAGCCTCACATTAGGTTTACCCTGCTCAGGGTGAAGACAATGAATTTATTGACTTCGATGGGGACAGGCCTGGGCCCGCTGCCATAGGCACAGGACATTATCTAAACTACCAGGTCCCTGCATACGTAGCTCATAGTGCCTCCAATGGTCATTTCTGCCATCTCAGTCACTTGCCTCATATGTGGCTACTTGGCAATGGGAGGTTTAGCACAATATCCAGTTCCAGAGCTTTGAATGGAAAATGTGCTCTAATACCCAAGACATGTTGCAGTCGGATTGTCAGAGGTGCCGCACGCTGTCCTGCCTCCATGCCGGTGAGTCCAGCGCCTCTGCCTGCAGGGAGCCATGCTGGGCACCCTCCTTGCCGGCAGCGCCAGGGCGGGCTGGGACGGCTTCTGGAGGCAGCTGGAGTGGAGGGTGCCGGCTCTCGTGGCGGGGCACAAGGACCATGTGCTTGCACGCTGTTTTTCCCTGGGCTACTTGTGTATGTAAGGCAGCAGTGAGCCAGAGCGTGGCCCATGGACTGGCTCCTTTCACAAAGAGAAAGAGGGTGTATCATACTGCAGTACAGATTTACATACGTGCTGCTTTTACAGTGTATGTATATACCTGTTTTGCAGAGAAATGATGCCTGTTTTACTTGGCTAGGAGGAACTTAGCCTCTGGGATATTTTGAGGCTTTTTAACTTACTCTGTACGCAGCAGACCAGTTTTGAAATAAACCATCCCTCCCGGGTTGGAGTCACAATGACTCAATTTACTACATTTTCAGATAGTTCATACTCCTCTCAATTTTGTCTTTCATTTCTAAGAAAGGCCACCTCAGACAAATGGTTTAGTTCATATAACGTGTTACTTACACTTCTGGATGCAAAAGCTACTTGCGTATTTAGTGATGACAAGTGTAGAAGTTCTGTGTTTAAAAATCAAATTGCAGCACTGTTCATGTAACAATCCCGTGATCCTTCCCCTGTCAAAGTGCCCGCTGCCTTCAGTCTGAATAATGACCACAAGATTGGTCTTCTCTCTGCAGATTGTAAGTTTCTCATGGAAGTATGCATGTACACAGATGAAATACATATGTTTGTCTGCAAAGGAATGGTTATGCTGACATCTTAGATATGCTGAGTGAAAGAGTATAATCCATAAGTACGGGTAAATGCTTCAAAATGCAGCAGTGCAGGTATAGGACTTTTAATATTGTAGTGAAGTTTATGATTTTGGTCTTTTGTTCTGGAAGAGGTTTTTTTTTTTTTTTTTTTAAATTTCCTGTAATCTCAAATTCTATAAAAAAGTGAACAGTCTGATTAACAAAATCAAAACACTTTATTGAAATGTTGATCTTTTATTTTACATTTTATTGGACAACATTAGTTTCAAAACCTGAAAAAAAAAGGTAGAAAGATACCGTTTTGTTTTACTGGAAATGCTTTCTCTTCATCTTTCTTTTAAAACTAACATTCCTCAAAAGTGACATATTTTTCCCCAAATTGTTTCACTTCTGATAAGCTGGTGTTTTCTGAGGCATATGTGTCCATCAGAAATTTTCTGACTGGTACTGGTGTAACGTCATAATTGGTTTTTGTTTTGAGATGAGGCCCAATTTCTTTAGCCAGTTAGTTGAATTTTGCCTGTGTCAAGTTCCATGCATGAATCTTTCTCTAAACATGGGTGGGATCCAGCTGTGTTGTGGAGGAAGGGGTGGGATGGCTTTGTTAATGCAGGAGAGGAGCTGTGGCCAAGATGCTGTCCTCAGTAAATCGCTGCCTCGGCAGAAGGCCACGTAAGAGCTGCGTGCCAGCCGGGCTACCACCCGCGCTGTCACAGTGAAGGCATGCACTTAAAAATTCTATCTTATATTTTCAAGTTAACCACTTCTGGAAGGATTAGCAGATTAAATGCCAGTCATCCTAGCTTTATCTAGTTTCAGCTGTTGTACCGTCAAAATATTTTCCTATAAAATATCAGGGATCACGCTGCATTGCTTCTGGAATCGAGGGCATGTTTCCACTGAGTTCAGTAGGCTAAGCTTTGCTGCTGTGCTATGGACTCAGAAGAGGACAACCTTGCACATTTTCTCCAAATTCATTACCCATGTGCAGAAAAGCAACTGCAGCAGCAGCAGCCTAGCAGTCAGAGAGCATGTGTGGGACAAATCTGTGGTGCATGTGGTTTATCAGGGTCAAAGCAGCTGGCGGTTGCAGGGATGGCAATGCTGCCGGTGCCAGGGCTGCTCCTCCCATAGGCCCCCCCCAATGTTGTGGTGCCCCCTCCTGCCCGTGCCACAAGGGACTTGCTCCATGCAAGAGTACTTCTTGCATCCTTTGCACAGCTACACCAGGCTGAAGAGCTGGGTGCTAAATCTGTATATGCCTCAGATGTCTTGCATGAAAAACAGTGTTTATTTTTGGGAAATGATGCCACCCTTTGGTGAAGAGCTGTTGAGGACTATTCCACCACTGCCCATAGAGTACTTGGAAAGCCTCAACTTCAAGACAATATTGGTCTTGATCCAAAGCCAAAGGAAATATCTGCATGACATTTAATGGACTCTGGAACAAGCACTTATGGAAATGTAATGTCTTATTTATTGACTTGCTAGATACAATAGCACCAATGAAGGAAAGTTGTTCAAATGCCTCCTAATTACGGGCTCCTGAGAATCAATCTGCCACCTTTTGGGTTTGTTTTCTCTTTTTTGTGGAGGGGGCACTTTTTGGAAGGATGGATGAGTTTTGACTCAAAAATGAGAAGTCAGGCTTTAAGAACTAACATATACCAAAGAAGGAAGCCCCAAGAGCTTTCAGTCTGTGTGCCATCAGAGATGCTCCCCCACTCAGACAAACTCAGCCTGCGGTCCTCCTTCCTGCAGAAAGAGCCCCTCACCATGTTTCCCTCAGACTTTAATGAGTTTAGTCTGCAGGATTTCCTCTTCCGGTGACATTATCAGAAGAAATTACCCTGTACCATTACCTGTGGCCAATGAAGGTTGACAGGGCTCCCCCTGCTCTCCTCTCCCAGACTGCGTGTGACTCCCTGAGACAGGAAAGTATTGTCTGGAGCTGACCCTTTGAAGTTTCCCTCACCTCCACTTACCAGCTTGCTGAAATTTCAGCACTCTGGTCCCCTGTCCTGTGCGTGTGGAGGCTGCAGATGCTGCCATGGTTATTACAGCTGGGTGCCATGGGTGCAGGTGGGGGACCTGCCCCATGGGAGCCTCTGGGGGGGGACCCTGCAGTGGGTCCCCAGCACCCATCCTGCCCAGCCCTGTGCAGCCAGGGCTGGCCTGTGGCCTGCTGAGGGAGGGTGCAGGTCTGCAAACAGAGCAGGCTGAAGGGATGCAGTGCAATTATTTCTCAGGAGACGCTTAACTTCAAAGATGTATAAGGAAAGAAAAACATTTTGGAAAAGAACAGTCACTCCAGTGGTAATAAATAAACAACTTAGTGCTGGTTAGGCAGACTGAGGCTCTCACAGTTGTTTCCATTGATTCCTGGCTCACCACCTAGTGCCCAAGCCTGGCTGAGGGAGACCCTGGCATTTGTCCTGCTGCTGCCCACCACCACCAGACTCCCCTTGGTGCCCCTGGCTTGGACCACGAGTGCCGCGCACAGGGGTGTGCAGCCGTCTCTGCCCCTCATCGCTCTTGTGCAGCACGAGCCTGGGAAGCGCGCCACAGCTTGGCAGCACGTTGGGGCGAGGGCTGCTGCGGTGTGGCACGGCTGGGTCTGGGGGCTGGCCCGGGTCCCTGGTGTCTGCCCCGCGGGTTGGCGGATTGTGGGGATCCAGTTATGTGTGGGCCCTGCGCACGAACACCCTCATCCTGAGTGTCCTGTCTGATGGAGATGAGCTGCCTCATGGCAGGCTTGTGACACTAACCCAGGCTTTTGGCTTTTCTGAAAGAAAAAGGGTGTATGGGATTGTTCATAAAACACTCAGATCTCACTCTTTCAAGAATGACTACACATGACCTCGCTCATGTATTTTTTACAGCAGGCAGAGCAGTGCTCCTCTGGCTGTGAAACACTCTGGGCTTTGCTCTTCTGGAGTGCAGAGCATCCTGCTGGTCCTTCTGCGTCCAGGCGGAGGGGTCCAGCAGCACAAGTGATGGGGAGATGTGGGAATTTGCTGCCCACAGACAAGTCTGTCATGTTTGCAGCCAGCACGCCAGCACTGCTCAGTCCTCTAACACCTTGGAGTCAGACAAGGCTAATTGTGTACTAGCTTGTTTGGTGGCACCAAATTGTCCTCACCTTACTCCGTGAACACTGAATTAAGTCCTGGGTGAATGAGGGTTGAAATTGGAAGCAGCTAAGTAAGGCAGATATGTGCTGTGTATTCTGTGTTTTTGTACATACCTGTTCAATATCTTATAAACTTTCCCACAAAATCAAACAACACTCCTCTTAAGGTAGTGGTTTTCCAGCGATCATGAAAAAAAGTTGTGTGGCATCTGGGTACACAGAACTATAGCCAAACACTGCTTTGCTATTGAGTTGTTTCCCTTCCCTCTGATTTTACTTTTAAACATTCATTGCAAGGCTGTATCATTCACTTTGAAAATTTTGGAAGGGTATACCTCAGGAATGTCTTCTCTGTTTAGGACTCTGCTGGCTTCACTTTGTATCTTTTGGTTATGTCCACAGCCAGGCATTGTTTACCCTGTGTTATGTGACTCAGAATGGTTTCAGTTTACATCCACTTTATCATTCTGTATCTCCTATAGAATTACTATACACAGAAATTCAGACTGTACAACTAGATAAAGAAATACAACTCTACGCATGAGCTCCAAGGGCTCTGTAAATGCCACAGCTTTGATTAAAAATGTCTACCTAGCGAAAAATGGAGAAGCCTTTTTGCAAGATGGAGTATCTCAATTCTTGTCTGCTAATTTTGGTAACAAAAGCTGATGTCCTGTGGCATCAGCCCTGGGAGGGTGAAACAAGGTTCAGGAAAACATTCAGATTTCATGCCTTGTGGCTTCAATGCTGGGTTCACAGAAACTGCAGGGAGGACTCCCAGGAAAAAAGCAACATTGTCCTGCTTGGAGGGTAGGCAGGAGAAACGTCTTTCTTCCCAGTTGTAACTTCATCCACTTCCACTCTCTACAGGGGATGCACTCTGCAGAGAAGGGTTTACCATGGTTGTCAGCAGCAGTAGGTTCTGGTGTTGCTTTCTTCTCTGGCCCAAAATGCTGGATTGCTGGGAAACTTTCTGTGGCTGTGTTGGAAAAGCACCACCCTCCCCGAGCCCCATCTGCAGGGAGGTAACGTGGCACAGCTCCCCAGCTTTAATGTGGGTAAGGGAGGATACAAGGGGGATTACTGCTTCTTGTGGAGCATTTCTCTCCATGGCTGCTGTCTCCCAGGGGAACAGAGGGCTTTTCCTGCTCCCAGGTGAGGCAGCAAGTATTAAACCCTGACTGAGGGACCTGCCATGGATTTGCGTTGCTATTGCTGCCTCTGATTCTACAGCTTTTCTGGGGCTTCATTAACCCAGTTACTTGATTCACAGCTTGGAGAATTACTATGGTTTTCTGCAACTAGGAGGCCTTCATGTGAAGCTTGATCTTGGTGTAATTCTCAGTCAGTTTGGTAATTTTATTGGGCCTCAAAGTATTCTGTGGCTGGAGGAAATGCTCTATGTAAAACTCACAGCTTCATCTGGTAGTGATTTGTCATTTACCATGTTTTGGGCTGGCTGCCAGCTCAGCTGTTGCCAAATGAAAGGAGGACAAGGGAATAAAATGATTATCAGGAAAAGGCTTAGAAATGTTGCAAATGAAATAAACGAAGAATAGCTTAAAACTAAAACAAGGATATATATAATCAATCACAGAAATCATGGCGGGCAGGCAGCAAGGGAGTTCAAGTTTCCCCTGGACTAGAGCCCTTTTCACACTCAGAACATTTCAGTGTTATCCTTCAAGTACATGTGACCAAGTGGACCGCCAAGACAAAATTTCCTGTGAACCTGTACAACTGTACTTATCTTTATTTTGTGTATCTTTATATGGGGTATCTATTATCAGTGGTTAAAAAGTCTGTTACTATTCCACGTTTACTCTGTGGTGGGAGCTAAGGGTCAGGGAAGTATGCAAACAGGCAAAAAGGGGAGTCTCTGACCCAAAAAGGACACAACTGCAGCACTGTTTGGAAGGAGATGCTGTCCCTGAGAGGGCTGTTGCGCAGGACTTCCAGACTGGAAACTGCCGGTGGATTTACCGTCACAAGACCCATCAGCCAGGGGACGGTCAGCACGGTTACAAGCCAGACCCCTAGACACCTTCTCCTGGCCGCAGATCTGCAGGGCTGGACTGCTGCGCTCTGGCCCTCTCTCTGCGCTCAGCAGTTACTGGTCTGTTTTCATGAAGCTGGTTCTGTGTGGGAGGTACCTGGTAATTTCAGAAGCAGTGTGTATGGGCCTGGGAATCAACTAGTGTTGCTTACCTACTGAATACCTGAAAGAATATTTTCAAACGTGCTGCCTAAATCCATAATCACTTTGAAAAAGAGTCCTAAGTTTTAGTTAATGGAAGTTCTGCTTTGAAGGACTGAGCACTATAGGGGAAAAAATTTTATTCCCTGCATCAACTTTCAATGATCATAATTAGTTTGTGTAAGGAGTTGTTTCTTTACACTTCCACTACTGGTTTTTAGTTTAATATGCACATTTAGGCAGAAGTTGTGACTTTATGTTGTGAAAAAATAAAAGGTCAAAAGATAAGGGTGAGTTATACAAATATCAGGCACTTCTAGGGCTTATAAATTGTTTGGGAGACAGTTCCACAGCTCTGTCATCAGCCAGCTGTGAAGGGAATTTCCCCCAACTTTAATATGCTCCTAATTTAATAATTTTTCTTCTCAGCTATGTGAGGTAAGTGAGTAAAATTTAATAGAGGCAGAAACAGAGGTGTAGGGAGATTAATGACTTACCTAAGGTCCTACAGGATCAGGGTCTGCGAGCACGGTGCTACCCCAGCGCAGGTCCTGCTGCAGGTGCACACAGGTAGTGTGGTGTAAGGATGCTCTCCCATTAGCTCGGGACGATCATGCCGAACTGGCTGGGCAAGAAAGGGTTGGCACTGTGTGGAAGGGGCCCTGCCAAGCACCGGGTCAGGAAGGCAGAGGGACAGGCAGGGAGACATCCTTTCAGTTGCTCATCTGGGTTGGGTCAGGGAGGGCAGGTGTGCTGGGGCAGAAGCAGCTCCTGTTTATTCACCCTGGTGCAGTAGTCAGAGGTGAGTGATGAAGTCTGGGCCTGCAGGAAGAGCAGCAGCACTGTAATCCTGCTGTATGGTACTTGATGTACAGATGTGGGCTTCTTACAGGCTTTTCACCTTTTGGTAGAAAGAAGTTGAACAAAGCAGCAGCTATGCTGGTAAACTTGCACTTCTCCAGGTTCCAACTCTGCTTATGATGTCCCAGTTTTCTCAGTCCAGATATCCTCTCCACTAATGAACTGCAAGGACTGCATTTGCTCTTCTTTTTCCACTGTCCTTATCATGGTTATCCTTCCCATGGTTACTACTGCTACTTTCATCCCTTACTCTCCCTTCCAAATCCACTCTTCCTCTTCCTGCCTTTAATTTTTCTCCTGCTTTGAGATGCATATTGCCTTAGCTACTTTTCTCCTGCTGTGCTAAATTGGTCCTTGAGGAAGGCAATGCCTTCCATCATCACATATCATTGCTGATTTTCCCTTACAGAAAGGAATGGCTGCTGTTGAGGGGGTCCTGGCCTTGACGATAGGTAGCTTGATGTCTGTTATGGTTGTAGTCTTCAAATACATGAGCAAGAGAAATTTTCTTGTCTTGTGCTCTTTTTATTCTTTCTCAAAGATGCACCAGTAAACTGAGAATGAGGAACTTAAATGAGCTGGCAGTGGGTTCTTTGTGATATCAGTACACTGGAATACAGTTCTGTCTTATTCAGAGGGCTGAATACTGTTGCTCTTGATGCGAGATACACTCCTACCCTACCAGCTATTCTCCCCACCCAAATCCTTAGCTGATGTTGAATACTTGTATGCTTTTAATGGTGGTGAACAAGTGAGGCTATATCTTTTTGATATAGCTAAAGAGGCTATTAAATAGTGAGCCTAATGGAGGACTGACATCAAGGAAATGTTAAGTTTTATTCCAGCCTTTGAGACTGACTGCCTTGGTAGTACTGTATTCAGTGCTATGTACAAACCTAACTTAGGAAGTGTTAATGTGAACTGAAACCTGTAGAGACAGCACACACTCAAAGAAATGTCTGTTTATTGTGTTTGAACTTTTGGTTAGTGAAAGACAGGATCCATTTAGAAAAGGAGATGGGGAAAGGAAGACTGCTGAGATGCTAAACAGACATAGGAAGGCAATGATAGTTTTGAAATGGCTTTATATTCCATATCTGTAGAGCAGTGACATACATACTTTTTGATATTTGGGAAATGTGAATTTTGTTTCCGTGCTGTACTCTAGTACAAGTGTGGATCCAGCTTTCCTAACCATGAAAATAGAGATGGTCACTACACTGAAAACTCTTTTTTTTCATATTTTGGTCACTTGTTATCTTATTTCCAATCATTTGAGGTCATTTGTATTAAATGAAGTCTGGAAATGTGATACACTTATGGCAGCTGTTTGGAAGATCTGTGATGTTCAGTCTTTGAAATGAATTTTAGCATGTCTGGGTGCATTATTTGAGGCTGTGTAAGAAGCAAAGAAATTAATATGGTTTAGCCTGGTTTGTTCTATGTTGGGGTCCATCATGATTGCTGTGGTTTAATCTCGGTAGGCAGCCAAGCTCCACGCAGCTGCTCACTCACTCCCCCACGGCAGGATGGGGGAGAGAATCAGAAGGGTAAAAGTGTGAAAACTTCTGGGCTGAGGTAAAGACAGTTTAATAGGTAAAGCAAAGCTGCGTGTGCAAGCAAAGCAAGACAAGGAATTCATTCATCACTTCCCATCGGCAGGCAGGTGTTCAGCCATCCCCAGGACAGCAGGGCTTCATCATGCGTAATGGTGACTTGGGAAGACAAACTCCGTAACTCCAAACATCCCCCTTTTCCTCCTCCTTCCCTCCAGCTGTTATTGCTGAGCATGAGATCATATGGTGTGGGATATCCCTTTGGTCAGTTGGGGTCAGCTGTCCTGGCCATGTGCCCTCCCAACTCCTTGTGCAGCCCCAGCCTGCTTGCTGGCGGGGCAGGGTGAGAATCAGCAAAGTCCTTGATGCTGCTCAGCAATAGCTAAAACATCAGTGTGTTATCAACAGTTTTCAGCACAAATCCAAAACATAGCACTGTGCAAGCTGTTATGAACAAAACTAAGTCTATTCCATCCCAAACCAGTACAATGATGCATCAAATGTCAAAGTTAAACAGAAGAGTTAATGGAAAGTCAAGATGCCAGAAGGAAAAAGATGAGTAGTGATCTGATCCAAAAATACCAGTTACACCTTGTTGAGAGACTAAAGTATTCTGGATTTGCACCCTCAAATAGGGTCTGGCTGGTTAGCATCTAATACACAATTGCTAATGAGAAAGTGCGTTTACCTCTTTTTTGTTTGTTACTGACATTTTGCATAAACGTAGGCTACAGACATTCACATAGTAGCTTTCTCGGAAAGCTTAAGAAGTGAAGGTAAATGATGGGGCTGGCTGGTCTTCATCTGCTGCCATCCTTGGAGACATCCAAACCTAATCGACTTTCAGAGTGTCCCTGCTTTGAGCAAAGGTTACCAGATCACCTTCTAAAGTTTCTTCCAAGCAAATTATTTTATAATTTGTGATAAGAGAAATTTAGAAAAAAGTTTGACTTATTTATTTATGCTGTCTAGATGTATCTTCAGCATATGCTTGCTTACTACTGCATTTCTTTGAGAATATCCCATTGTGATTAACTGCCCAGAAAGATTTCTGATTATTTAATTATATGCTTATGACTAATTCCCTCCAGATGAATGAGTGAAAATCCAGGGTAGCTGGCTATGAGTTATGCACCCAATCTGAAAATTAATTTTAATTTATTTTCTTATTCTTAATCTGAACTGCAGGATTTATCTAATATTTTTGTCTTCTCAAAACCAATGAGAATGCCATTTCTAAGCCTCCCTTAGTAAAATAATGGTAATGTGCTTTGGAAACAGGAAAAAACAGAAAGAAAATATTTACATTTCTAAACAAAATATCTATCCAAGCAGGTAATCTCTCTGAGAAAGACAGAGGGAATGTCCTGAGGCTGACAGCACATGAAGTCATGCGAGCAGTAAGAATGGCAGGGAAGGGTAACAACTGTGTGTCTGTCTCCAGACTGAAAGAATATAGCACAATGCTTTTCACTGCACTATAAGTAGTTAATAGAATAACTGCAAATTAAATGGGCTTCCAGGAAGACTTTCTAGGCACATCAGAGTTTTTTCATGCTAGCAAACAATCTTACTACTATTTTCACAGAATCACAGGGTATGTATCATTGGAGGGGCCTCTGGAGATCGCCTAGTGCAACCCCACTGCTCAAGCAGGGACAGCTACACCAGGCTGAATTTTGAGTATCTCCACAGATGGAGAGCCCACAGCCTCTCAGGGCAATGTCTGCCAGTGTTTGACCACCCTCACAGTGGAAAAGTGTTTCCTTACGTGCAGATGGAGCTTCCTGTGTTTCAATTTGTGCCCATTGCCTCTTGTCCCATCAGTGGACTGCTGCTTCTTCCTCCCTTCCCATTGGTTATTCATACACATGGATAAGACCTCCCAAGCCCTCTCTTCTTTAGACTGAAGAGTCCCAGCTCTCTCAAACTTGCCTCATTTTCTATCCTAGGAAACCACTTCCCCCATGCAGAAGATGCAACAAACTTTTTCCTGTAAGATGACTTCCAACTCTCACCTCAGATCTGCCAACCTTGTTGAAACTTGGTTTGTGAAGCACCAGGAGGTTGCTCAGGGAGCCCAGTGTGCCCAGCAAACCATGCCCACTGCCTGCAGCTTTCCCAGAGAACTGACCTCAGGGCTGTAGAGCAGGGGCTGGGGCTCTGGGCAGAACCCTGGTGTGAGTGAGCGGCTGGCTGGGTCTCTGCCTTGAGGGTGTTTCTGAACCCTCCTGGGCTGGCTTCTCCACCGCTGCCAGCCAGCAGAATTACCCAGTTCATCGGCTTTGAATGTATTCAGGACATGGAAGGTCAGAGTCCTACCTCAGGTTTCTAAGTTTTGTCATGGGTAAGCTATTCCAGACTGAAACTGAGGATGTGATCCAGTTGGTTTTCTAGTGTAGTGAGCTGGGAGGAGAGAAGGTTGAGATCAATCAATGCATGGACCGTCTGTGGGCATATGGACATGCTCTTTATGTCTAAAACCAGTTGTGAATTAAAACTGATTAGAAAAAAGAAGAGCCACAAAAATGAGACTCTTTCTGATGACAGGATCAACTTCTATTAAACTATCCGCAGTTTAGAGTTTGCTGCCTTAAGAGGCAAAAAGCCATCTTGATTGAAAACAAACAAATAAATCTCCCTTTTTTCCTGTTTGCTTATGCCACTATTCCCACTATGTAATCTGAGCATAAAGGAAAGCACGCTGCTAAACTTTCTGAAGCCTTCATTTAGCATCTGCATGAAGAATTTTAAAAGAAATAATACAAACAAGTTGAATGTACATAAGGAGTCTTGGAAGATTGTATCACAGATAAGAAAAATGCTTAGGATTTTCTTTTTGTATGTGTAATGCCTTTGCAACCTACTCGCAACATTATTCCCTGCATGAGGGCCCCCTAATTATTTCATCATGCAGCAGGAAATTCTGGTAGGTCATACATAAACAGCCTGAGGCAGAGACCTCTTCATCAGATAGAGCGTGACATCTGACATCTGTGCAGCCTGCCGTTCGCATGCCACAATTAGCCAGGCAGTCCAAACACTAACTAATGCAGGAGCAACTGGGAGCATGGGGCTAACTGGTGGTGGCAAAGGTCTCCCCTAATCTAAAACTGAAACCTCTGCATCCTTTCCCTTTCCCTATGGCTACATCCCACCCCTAGCCTGGTTGAGCCCGCAGCAGGCTTGGCTCGGTCACGGTGTGGTGCCAGCCTGTCCAGGTGGGGTGGGATCCTGACCCTGCTCGGCACAGAGGTTCTCCCTGAGGATGGGGCGATGCATGCACCTCTTTGTCTGCATGTGCCTCTCTGCAGAGCCAGGCCCCGTGGCAGCTGTGCCACAGCCAGGCTGGTGCACTGAGCCCAGCAGAGGAACTACACGGTCACTGCTTCAGCCAGGGCTCGGTCTGGTGCCATGCTCAGAGCACCTCCTGGCACCAGCGCACCCTTAGTAAAGGCACTGGCTGCCAGTGCTGCCAGCTGAGAGCCTGAGATGCTGTGGTGAGGAATGGTGGGAAGTACGAGACAGCTAAAAATCAGGTGTCTGTGATGGATTAAGGCTCTGCATCAGACATGATCCATGAATGCTTATTTTTTTTCTTCTCATTGTACTTTTTATGGTTCCTCAACAAAAAGGCAGGTTATTTTTCCTTAAATGAGTAATGGTCAGTGGTGTTTCCTTGGTATAGAAAATGTCTTCTTAGGGAAATTGTTGCAGGAGCTGTCTGGGGAGGAGTTGGAGAAGTGTATGGAAAGTACGTGCCAGCAGTCGCCACTCTGCCCTTCGGTATTTCTTACCCGGAGTCCCCTGCGTCTCCACATCCCCCTTCCCATGCCAGCTTGCCTGGGCCACACTGTGTGTCCAGGGGAACTGCAACAGCATTGCTAGCTCTGGCACTTGGTTAGCTCATCTATCTTTCTTGGATGAAAGCAACAGACCACATGAAAAACAAAGGAAAATTCTCTGTTTGAAGGAACGTTTTAGGGAAACAGCAGTTCCTTAGTGTGACATGTATTTTTCCCTCCAGTGTATATTTCCACTGTCTTCAAATATACAACTCTATTTCATTATTATTGTTATTGTTCAGACTATTGGATTCTGTTTTCTTATGTCTTGGCTGTTTTGAATCAAATAATTTTTTACATATTTTTTTACTTCAGCTTTAACCTTAAGCCCAGTCCTAGAAAAATCTATGTTCAGCAGTTTTCTGCATTCTGTCCAAATCTATTTACACAGGAAATTGTTCTTTCCATTACTGCATTTAAGGGCATGATAAATTCCACAAGTTTTAAGAAATTGAGGATGGTAACAGTATTTGAGGACAGGCTTTTAGTGTCAATACTAGACCACTGAAGCTTGAGCTCTGCTGAATCTCTCGCTACAAAATCTTCTTCAGACAAACAATTAATAATCAGTCTTTTGTCACATTTCAGTCATTCAGTAATGCTAAGGATTCCTGAAAGATACTTTTTTTTGCCCCACCCACC
>VXBL01007755.1:26977-47762 GCA_013400195.1 Aramus guarauna
CCCCCGTAAGTGACTGAATTAGATTGAGTTTGTTTGCTGAAATCAGCTATTTTAGAATCAAAGTGTCACCGACTGAAATAGCTTTCTATTTCCTTCTGCTGTTTTCTGATGTACTTTTTACATTAGTTACATTTGTAATCAGATAATTCCTCATTAACCCTTTTTTGTAACCTAACATTCCTTTATTACATCATAAAATTCAATATGCATGCATTCACTTTTAATTTTAAGATTGTAACATAGAACATTTTTTGCACTTAGTAGAAGTTTAAAATTTAATCTCTGAGGTGGACTTTCTACAGCCTCCATCTACCTCTTTAAGACTCTTGGATAATCCTGACCTTGTGTACCTGTGCTTATTCTTGACTTGGGGGATACTCCTTATCGCTCCTCTGTTTCAGAATTAATAAAATGAAATGTCTAGCCTTAAGACTTTCAGTATTTCTGGCAAATGAAAATATTATTTAAAACTGCCCTTGTCCTTACAGGTGATTTTAACTTCCCAGATGCCAACTGGGAACATCACACAGCGGACACAAACAGGTCTGGGAAATTCCTGAAGCACATTGGAGATAACTTCTTGCTGCAGGTACTAAGGGATCCAACTAAGAAAGGTGCCCTCCTAGATTTGTTGTTTGTAAACAGAGAGGGACTCGTGGGTGAAGTGGTGATTGGTGGCTGCCTTGGTCACAGTGACCATGAAGCAGTTGAGTTTCAAATCGTTGGCGATAGAGAAACTGCCAGCAAAACTTTATCCCTGGATGGTGGGGAGAACAGACCTGCGGCTGCTGAAGGAGCTAGTTAGTAAGGTCCTCAGAGAATCTGCTTTTGAAGGTGTCCATGAATGCTGGTCACTATTTAAGAGCAGTCTCTTAACAGTGCAGCAGCAAGCAATTCCAAAGTGTAGGGAGTCAAGCAAGCAGCGAGATCTGGATAGACTAGAGGGCTGGGCAATCCCCAACTGTCTGAAATTTCACAAGAGCAATTGCTGAATTCTCCACCTGGGACAGGGTAATCCTGGTTATACACGCACACAAACTGGGGCTGGAGACCAGCCCCGTGGAAAGAGATCTGGGGATTTGGGTTGATGGCAAGTCGAATAGGAGTCAGCAGTGTGCCCTGGGACCTAGACATCTAGCTGGAGGCAAAGTAATTTTTATTTTTCATTAATCCATAAACAAGAACAGTATCCCATGAAGTTCAGGCTAATATTACTAATGGCAAATGATGGTGCATTGCCAAAGTTCAAAGCATTCAGTTTATTGTTTCCTTGAACATTACCAAGTAAATAGATTATTTCCGCTTTCAATTATAACTGAAACATTAGTGGCCACAGAGGGGGGAAAAAGCTCCCTCAATGAAGTTTTTAATCACTTTTCAATGTGAAGAGGACCTCGTATGCTATTCACAATGCAAAAGCTCATTTTCCCACCAAGATTCAGCTACTGGAAGACATTACTATTAGATTCGCTGTAAACTACACTACTGAATACAGAACACGCCTGTAGCTTCAGCAGTCACCTTGTCTTTTCCTGTGTTTTAAAAATTTTCACAAACATTTGTGAGTTATTTTTAGAATCTACATTAGAGTTATTCTTATGCTTCCCTCTGTTTTGCACTGTCATACATCTGACAGGTCATGATAAGCAATTGGGGAGCTTCTGCATAAACTGCCCTAAGCCTTGTAGCAATTACTGCTGATCCTTGTAAAATGATTCCTCCACTCCTGCCAGGAAGGGCAAAATGGCTTCTCAGTTTGTGGGTGCAATGTTACCCTTGCAGCCCCTTTCACAAGCCTGGTCATGATCCAGTGAGGGACATAATTTGCAGTCTCCCTAAATAAGGCTGTGATAAATACATTTACAACATAATAAGAAGCACAAGTTAGGTTCTGACTGCTGCTCCTGTTGCTTCTCCTTTGTGCTGATTGATATATCCCAGATATGGTGCATCATAAAATATTATCACATGATACATACTTAGGAAAATTTGCCTGTTTCCAAAGTAATCCTATCTGTAGTGCTTTTAGGTAATCTACAGTTATTCTGGCAATACTTCTCAAACAGTTTCTCTCTAATTTTCAGCAGTTTTCAGAGTGATTTCCTTCTGTCACTTTTTCCACTCTGGGACTCTGAAGCCGCCTCCTGAAGTCTCAGGGGTTCGGGACATAGACTTGCCCCCAAGGAACCGGAGTTCCCCTCAAGTTATTGCCTGCTGGCATGGTGAGCACTTTCAAAGAGCTGCTCTTGGCCTCCTGTCGAAAAGCCTTGTTCTTGCCAGAAGTGGCTGAGCTGTTAGCCTGGTTCCAAGCCCTGCCCCCAAACCTTTGGAGTTTAGCACTCATTGCCTGCCTCGGCCAAGTGCGGAGCTAGCCTCGAGCCTTTTTAGAAGTTTTCTTTCATTTCTGGGCCTGATCTTTGCTTGGTTACAAGTGCAAAATCAGAGGTCATGCTTTAACAGGCCAGATCTCAAACATGAAACCACATACATGTTTTTTGTTTGAGGCATGCAGATAAAAACTTTGGGTCAGGGTGAGGCCTTTGGGGTTAATTGCTATTAAAAGAGTGCATTTCTGTGGGCTTAATTTCCCACTGAAAACATGATTTAACCTGCCCCATTACAGGCATGAACTACGCACCCCATTCTGGCAGTCAGGCCACCAGGAGAAGAATCTGGAGAGGTGGGGGGGGCTAGGGAGGAGCTGGACACCACCCACACTCAGCGGGCTGGGGCGGCCGTGCTCGCTGGGTGTGTTCCTCCTGACACCATTCTGGGCTGCTCGGTGTCCCCCCGTGCTGGGGAGAGGCGGCTTTTGGCAGTGCAGAAGGCTGCATGCAGCAGTCCGGTGGGACACAAGGGAAAGGAGCATTACCCCAGCGCAGGAGGGAGGGCAATGTCAGGCCCTGCGAGCACTAGTAGGCCCTGATGGCCCCTGCCAGCCTCACCTGGGGTCGCCACCCACCCCGCTGCCACAGCTCGGAGCCCATCAGTGAGGGCACTGCCTGCACCAGGGTCACCCTCCGCTCGTCCCTGGCACGGGGCAGCCTCAGGCCTGCGGCTCCTGCTAGCTCTGCCCTGCTGCTACTTTTCCTTGTGCTGTGGCTGGGAGGCCAGCTTGGGGAAAGAGGAGGACAGGCAAGGGGAGGCTGCTGTCACCAAGTCTGTGGACAAAATACAGAGAGAAGAAGTGACTATGGGAGACCCGGGCTTTCCTCAGGAAAGCCATGAGCACTTGACAAGCCAGCAAGGCTGGGCCCGGTGAGCTCTGTACTCTGTCTGAGGATGTGGTGAGAAGAGGCTGAGCAACGTGGAGCTCAAAGCTGCTGTCTCAGGAAACAGTGCCAAGAATGACACAGCCTGTGGAAAATAACACGGCCCAAGGCAATGGCTATCATCTGGAAACAGCTATGGATTACGTCTGGGCACGGCTGTGTAGGTGCTTGGGAAAGAGTGTGGCAGAGATGGAGGGGATGAGAGGAGTGTCGGAGCGGCGCAGCAGCGGACAGACAGACTGATGACCTGGAGGCTGGTGTGACTCCGTGGTGAGCTGGAGGCCGCTACAGGCAGCAAGGTGTTTTCAGGTGCAGTGGCAGGAGACAGCTGAAGCTCAGTGCTCGCAGGGCCGAGAGTGCCTCTGTTGGGATACAGAAGACAGTTTGTAACAGATACCCACTGTTGATCAAGTCCTTAGTCCTGCGCATCAGGCACATTAAATGAAAAGGCAGCAGTTCCAGGACATGTCCTTTTTTAGCAGGGCACGGGAACAGGGTTCCTAAATCATACTCCTGGAAGTTGCCTCACCCAAAGGCAGAAGCCAGATGTGAAGCTGTTTTGCCTTACTGGCTGGAGAGCAGGTAGTGGGCAGAAGAGCTACAGCAAGACCAGGTGCCACCCATGGAGAAGATTCAAGAAATTGTCCAAAGATCCTCATTTCTAATCCATTTGTAATATGTGATGGATCAGATTTTTAATGTCACTACTGCAGTTACAGATAGAGTTCATCACTTAATAGATCCCAGAGCTCTGCATAGGAGTGACAATATCCCTGAACACGGTGCTGAATTGTGCCTTAGCTAGGCACAGATGCTCGCTGACGACTCCATAAGCTCTCCCTCATGGGAACCCTCGGATCCTGGAGGCAGGCTTTTGTTATTAGTAAGATCCTTCTGCTATTTGACCACCTATTTTCACTCAGAATTTGGGAGATGGCTCTCTAGTCCTCTGTCAGAGCTAGCTGAAATTGGTGAGGGGTTACAAGCTGATTAAGTGGGGCCTGGCTGAGAGACTGTACATACATGACTGTACTGTGCCGGTTAACCTTATTTGTTAGAAAACTGAGCTGAATACTTGGTCCGTTTTTTCCTGAGTAACTTTTCAGAGAGAACACTTTCCATTTCCTGGAGCGGGAGAAATTTGGGAGAGATGGCCAATGCTAAAAATATTTTTCTCTGCCTGGAGTTTCAGGTTCTGCCAGGTGCCTTTAGAAAAACAGGTCACACATTTGTGCATGCTCAGTGGTTCATCTGGGAGACGGCTTCTGCACACTGCTGCTTGTGCTTGGATCCTGGGAGACTTCCCCACAGCATGGAACAGGGTTTTGATGGTCTTGAGGAAGAATCATGGTTCTGGCTAAAGCTAAGCAAATAACATGCAACTTTATGTAAGGGAAATAGCAGACCTGGGATAGATGTGAACACAGCAAACTTTGAGAGGGTGAGACTGTTGCTGATATATGGTATCAATGGAGAAGGATGGATAGATGACAAAGAGTGCAGGAAAGCTGGTGTCGTTGATCTGGCTGCTGAGAGAAGCACCATGCGAAGCTGTCCTAGCTGAATGAAGTGTTTGAGAAACTGGAGGAGCGCAGCACCGTCTCTGAATTAGCTGTGCTGTCAGTGCTGAATAAACTTCCCAGAAGAGTGTTGATACAGCCAGAATGAATGTGTTTGTTGCTTGACAGCAGTGAAAAGCAAGTCCGTGCAACCATGCAGGGTACCCTCGGAGGCCTTTTTAACTCTATCCTTAGTTTTAATTTGTAGGTAGATTATATGTTCTTGCAATTCTGTCATGATGATTGATTGTTAATTGTTTTTATTCTTAATTTTGCTGGGAAATGCTGGTATGGGAAATCAGAATTAATTAACTGGAAACATGCTTGTTGCTCATGGTAGGCTCTATAAGCCACTTAGAACTGAATCATTGAACGTAATAGACCTGTGGCATACAAGGCGATTACGTGAACAACTCCATGGGACTCAGTAGCCTGTACAAGTGGCTTCTCAGGCATCTGTTAGGACTGAGCCAGGCTGCTCCACTGGCAGAAAAACAGGCATAGGTGTCTGGGGATGTGGATTGCTAAGGAGAGGAGCACGTTACCAGAAAACCTGGCCCTGCGTTCTGGAGCTACAGTTGCCTGCGTGCAAACTGGGGCACAAGAAGGGTGACATCCCACCTGGCAAGGCAGAAGGGCCCTGGACTTTCCACTCTGGAAGGGATTTCTTAGATGTGGAGTGATTCCCATGAGCTATCCAGGAGATCAGAGTCTGTGTAGTATGGGGCAGTTTTTGTAGGTTGCTGGGAGGTAGAAAGCATGGAAAGTACTGTTGTAAATTCAATGCTATAGTTTTTGAGCCTGAGTTGTGCTTTTTTTTTTTTTTTTTTCTTTTTTCTTTTTATCATTCAGTGCTTGTACTCCTCTTCTGTCCTCAGTTCGGAGAGCACCAGAACATTGATAGATCCTTTAATAAGCCGGGCTGACCTACTAAGGTGACTGTGGGGGAGCTTTGCTTTTTCTGTCACAGAACCTCATTCGGTTGTCTTTGGTGCATGTGTTCTTTTACCTTTCTGCCAAGTGGACACTACTGCACAAGAAGCCCTCTAACAGTTTTCTAGCAACGTTGCTATTTCATCCTGTAGAGCTATGCTGCTCGGTGTCCAGGGCCTGTCCCTGCCAGCAAGGATTGCTGAATAGTGATGGCTGTGGCTGTGAACTCCTTGCATCCCAGGGGAATGCCTGGATCCTTGGCACTGTGGCCACATGAATAATGGGCTTGTAAGCAAGCTGGTATCACTGCATCTCTAGAAGCTGTGGCTTTGTCTGTTTGCCTAGTTCATTGACTTGGCTTATATCAACAAAAAGTAGTTGAGTTCTGAGATAATTATACTTCTGAAAGTGTGGATATATGAGAGTCAGCACACATCTCTTTCCAGATAAGCTGAATAAACAGATTGTAACTGATTCCTGTCTGTTTTGCTCTTTTGCTCCTGCAGCTCACCTGACTGCACTCCATGTGGCATGCCATCAGGTGGGAATGGCACACACGCTGCCATTGCCTGATGGTATGCTATCTCATAGCTCCTTTCTAAGAGACAGGAATGTGGAAATCTGATGAAACTGAGACATGTCTGTCCGGCTCAATGAATGACACTTTCTGATTCCAGTTTGGAAAGCCTCTCAGGAAAGGTTCTTGCATACGTACTTCAGTAATGCTGAAGCCCATGGGATTCAAGTGCCCATTAAATCCAGGCCTGATTACTGCTTGAGTTCAGCACATGCTTGGGGTATCTTAAAGCTGGCAATTGGGCCACATGTTTGACACATGTGGTTATTTATCAAGAGAGCCAAACATATACTGTTCTGGGGATTCTGCCTATTCCATTCTAGGTTCAGGGAGACTTTTTTGCTCCACGAGGCAGAACAAAACTTTAATTAAATTTCACTGGTTCTTTAAAGCATATTGGCAATTAGCTGCGTCTGAGGCAAAATTCTGAGTAAACTGTGCTGGATTTCTGGGGAAAACAAGGATATTCCGCTCGGATGTCTGACTAGTGGGTTTTGCCACAAGCTCATGATTCTAGCAATCAGCAGATCTGTGGTCTTTCTCAAAGCAGAACCCTTTTGCATGTTTTTGCCTTCTTTCACATCCTTGGGTATGCAGCTTGGCTTCTGAAATCATCTGTGTAAGTCTCTCCTATCGATTTCCTGCCAGCATAGAAGTGTCATGCAGATCTCTTTGGTTCTCTGTTAATAGCATGCATGTTTGGTTGTAAGAGTGAAACACTTGGCTTAAATGAAGCCTTTGTTCATGTTACTGCACATATGGATGGTACCTTTTTGGACAGTGATATGACAGAGTAAAAAAGGATGATTAATTGTTACTCTGTCTCTAATCGTTATGAACCTCTTAAATCCAGCATCCTATGAAATCTATGACACGCTATGAGGATGTGGTAGGTAATACTCTGGACTTCAGCAGTGTGAATGGGAACAGGTTTTTGTCTAGCATTTGTGTGGAACGTCCTAGAAATCTAGAAAGAAAGAAGAGGAGTGGATGGAGGCAAAATTTGGTGTCATGGCATCTGGGCAGCGCTGGTGAAGATCTCAGTCAGAGCTTGATGCTGCTTACCTGTGCCTTTAAAAATCCTTCACTAATAAAAGTTGAAATTTAATCATCAGTAATTATGTCATCAGCACCATCTGTTGGAAATAGTTGAGACCCAAGATGCTGAAGCTTTTTGAGCAATTTTGCCCTTCTGCACCAGAAAGTGTGTGCAACAAATACCCCCTCTGGTTGTCTTAAATATCTTTATCTTCTCTTAATATTTCTTCTCTATCTCTGCACCAATGTCCTATAATTATTGCTGAAGAGGAATAAGAAATATCTAGTCTTTAATAGGCATTACATAAATTTATGCGTAGAGAGAATTATCATTGGAGATGGTACAGGAAGAGAACTGCATTCCTATTTAAAAGATCTAAAGGTACATATGTTGAAGGGAAAACCTAAAATAAAAATCCTTTATAGTGATGGGAATTTCATGAATGACTTTCTTTTCCTCTTTCCCTCTTCTTTAATGAAGAACACAAGTAAAATTGCAGATTCAAATACTTTTGAGTACTGGGGCAGGCAGGGGGTTGATTAGAGTTCTCTAATTATAACTAATGACAGAAATAACATAGGCTCCTATTTTGCCTAGATGATATATGAATTCAGCCACCTCATATAAATACAGCATGTCTCCCCTTATTTTCTTATGGCAGATGATACAAAACTGACTTAGTAAACCACACGGCTCTTTCAGATCCTCAAGAACTGGACATCTCAGTCTGTCTCCCAACTCCTGGGCCTGTTCACCACATTCTTGGTATTGTGAAGTGGTATCCAACAGTGATGTAGCAGCAGATATTTGAGATGAAAGCTGTTCTTGGTTGTACTTGCTCTCATTTCAGCTGCAGCCTCTTACTGGGCTGAGACTGACGTCTTGCTCAGGGCTCTGTGTAACTCCAGTTGCTCTGACTTGGGCATTTTGATGCTTGCATATGTTGTGTTGCATTAGCAGTTACAGGCAGACAGAATTCCTCTGACTGGAATTGGGAATGCTGCTTCTGTGGTGTTATTTTGAGACTCCTTATGTGTATTTTAGTATTTACTCAAACTTCAGTCTGTGTGCAATTCCCTAGGAAGCACAGGCCAGGAAAAATTACTTTTTTGTTTAAACATAGTTAGAACAAGATACTAACAATGCATTTATTACCCGGCGTCTATCCTGATAAGCACTCTCTCCCAGCTTCACTCAGTAAGCAGACCTGCCAGGTATGCCAGTGTGGGACAGCAGCGGTGCCAGGGAGCAGGGAGTCAGGGCACTGCTCTCAGCTTGTCCCTGGCCTTGTTCTGCTCAGTAGCTCCTTGTGTGTGGGTATCAGCATAATACAGGGACTGTTTTTAAATAAGGGCTTGCATCACCATTCCTATTTAAAAACATATCTTCTAATCCTGTTTGTTTTGTCCACTAATGAACATATTCATTGAAACAGGCACTATGTGCCCTGAAGCAAAATCCAAACACTGAGGGGAAAAAAAATGACAAATATTTTTGTTACGTATAATTCTCTGTCAATATTTATATAATGCAATTCCCCAGGTAGCTGTTGGTGAAATTACAGAGGAGAAAAAGAATTGTCGAACCTACACCTGACTCCAAAGGAAACAAGGCAGTGTGCATTTGTAGCAAACTAAAGAGCAGGATGAAGCAGAGCAGTAAAGTGCGAGGTGAGGAAGAGCTGTGAGCGGAGCAGGGCTCTGGCTCTTTGTCTCACAGTGGCTGTTCCAGCACCTTATAAAAGAAAGTTTGTTATCAATTTTGTTATCAGAATCCTTCCTGGTGTGGAGGGGCTGCCTAAGCAGACGTTGCTCTGCTGTCACCCTGGGTCCCAGCCCGTCCTTGCCCTGGTTGAGCGATGGCCCTGGGGATGGCAGGTGGAGCGGCCAGGGAGGAGGGCACTGGCCCCGGCTGGCCCTGGCACGGGGCTGCTGGTGCTGAGGCTGGCTTGCTGGGCAGCGGGCGGAGGGCAGGGCTGTGACGCCTGCTCTGCTGCCATGCCCTTGGCTTTCCTGAGCAGGGTGTGGGTCACCTCACGGGAACGGCCATCGCTGCTGAGCAGCAGCTGGCATTTCCCTCAGGTCACCCTTACGGCCACCAGCCTCTGTGGAACTTCTGAGGTTAGCTGGAGCCACGGCACTGCAAAGGCAGAGGGCTGCAGGAAGAGGTGTGGGTTTGTCACAGTAAACGTTGTGAGAACAGCAAGATGGAGTACCAGTGCAGAAGAAAAGAAACAATCTGGCATGCAGACCACAACAACTGATGTCTTTTTTAATTTCCCCAGAGAATCACATGTTTATTAAAAGGTTAAAATCTATTGTCTCACACTTCCTTTAGGCTAATCCCAGAATTTGCTAGAAAAATCCCTTCTTGTAGAACATGCATTGTAAATCCTACTTTGTTTGAATAGGGTTCATAGTAGAATTCGGTGAAATTCAGCATTTTAGCTTTGCATTCATGGGGCTGGGTGAATAGTGTGGCTTTGCTGAAAATGAGAGTATCCATGCACACATGCTGCATAGTTCCTTAAACCTCAGGAGAGAATGAATGTGTGCAATACATGTGGTTAAGTGTAACTGTGGAAGTAGCCCAAAACACTGTTTCACAAAACATGAATTTTTATACGTTTTACTCCAGGACACGAAGCAGAAACAACGTTTGTGCTTGACATTGCGTGCAGGTAGGAAAACTTTAGGTTGCTGCACAAGAACAATTAGAAACTTTTCAAATGAATTACGTTTGCAATGTAAGTATTTTTCTTGTTTTAGACATCTACATTTTGAAGTCCAGTCTGACCTGCTCTGGATGTGGAGCTCTGAGCTCCTAGGTGCAGGAGTCTGAGCGCAAGTGAGGCTCCTTGCGATGGTACTCTCCAAGGCTCGCCAGTCTCTGGCTACAGAAGCACAGCAAACTCTTGTGTTGTGCTCCTGTCAGCAGGACCCTGCTGCCTGTGGGGGACAGGTTTTTGACAAGGAAAGCAGAATATGGGAGAAATAAGGAAAATAAGTGCTGGTAAATCAAAGAAGAAATGCAATCTTTCAAAAGTTAATAATCTTGTCTCCTTGTTTTCTTGTTGCTATTTGCAAACTGAGTTAGAAAGAGCTGTTCATTGCAGCAAACATGAGGGGTAGGTAGCCCTTAAAATGACCGTATCAGAAGAAACACAGATGTGTGTCACCTGTGGTGTATCATTGCAAGTTCTCATGTGTTTTCAGGCACTAGGTCATGTCTGCAGATGCATCTGATCAGTGTGGGTCTTATGGTGGGTGACATTCTCAGGAATAATTGTGTATGCCTCCCCTACAATGACAGTGACTGCTAATTAATCTTGCCATTTGGCAGAGTAATTTACAGGATGTAGAAGTTATGGTGTGGCCTGATGGCTGGTTAAAGCTGACATCCTCTAATAAACTGCAGTTACCTTAGTGGTCTCATTAACTATGATTAGGGGGTATTTTGCAAATTAAGGCAACAGTGAGAGCATTCCAGGTAGAGGAGATTCTGACAGTAGGGAAGGCAACTAAGTTGTAGAGAAGTCTGATTCTTGCAAGAAACTTAAAACATGAAATTTGCCTTTAATTCTTCAGTCTCTTTCAGATTAAGACAATACAAAATGCATCTCACTTTTTATAGTCAAAGCATTTGAGCTACATACTCTTCCTTGTTTATGTCCTTGCTTATGCCTTAAGTCCATATGATATAGCTAATAAGGGGTGTGAAATGAGTCTTGTGTTGAGTGTAATAGTTGGGTTTTGTTTTGTGTTTTTTTTTTTAAGTCCCCTGGTTAGGGTCTCAAGATGGGATAAATTACATTTCTGCTTCGGCAGTCAGAGGAACCTCAGAGTAACCTATCTTCATTAAAAATTTTGTGTTTATTAAGGTTCTATCAAATAGACATATATTTAATTATACTTTATAACTTTATTTATATTATATTTACAATTTATATTTATTTATAATTGACCAGTCTGTCAAATAGACTGGTGTGCCTTTGGGTCTTGTAATGGGTGACTGTTGCCTGTAGCACTGGAGTTCCTGTGTTCTCACTGAGGAGTTCTGTATCTGTTTAGTTGGTGATAGACTGTCACCGAAGGTTAAAAGACTGCAAGTCTGAGCAGGTTGTGTTGTCAGTGCTTTCACTCATACCAGCTGAACATTTACAGAAGGCTGTAAGTAGCCTGTTGCCCCAAGGAACTCTAGTAGTCTAAGAATTGGTTAACAGTTGATGTAAATGTTTTTAATAATTTACCAACTTTTATGAACTACTCATAAATGGAACTTCCATATAAAGTCTGATTTTATTTTTTTAAACTCCCCAGTAGGAACTTAAATTCCATGTTTAGTGGGAACTGATACAGCATACAAGCAATTGCAAGACAATAAAAATACAGTGTTGTAAATTAAAAACATAAAATCCTGGAATAGAAATATGGTGTAGCTATAGGAAAAAGATAGGATTTTTCCAGGAAAGGTTTCAGTTTGGGGTCCTATGCTGATCTTCTATATGCTGTAAGAAGTGTCATAAGGCAGAAAGTGGCATATTAAAATTGAGATATGACTTAACTGAGTCTATAATGGCCTACTGTAAAAAGCCCTTTGAACATACAAGTTGCAGATCATCACGGGCAATTCCTTCTGTGTTTGTTTCTGCTTTGGGCCATGTTATATTTCTGGGATGAGTATCTAGATACTTCCCCAAGCTGTTATGTTTTCTGTTACTCCTTCTGGTTGACAACTAGTGAATCCAAGTTGTGTGTGGTATTTATTCGTGTTGTTTAAAATCAGTTGAAAAATGGTGAGAATTTTGCTAAGTTGAACAACTTGCTTGTTTAACGCTGCCCATTATAAGACTTTGCTGTATCAAGGCCAAGTAAATCTAATGGTCTAATTTTAGCTGTATTATTTTATAGTTTAAAGGATTAGTTATGCTGAGCTGTGTGATCGTCTCCTCCTCCTTCCTTTTTCCTTCCACCTACAGAACTCTCTTGAGCTTTTATGTGCCTGCACATCAGCCTGTGCTGTGCTGGTCCACCATGGAGCTCCGGAGAATGCAGCCTGGACTTCCAGCAGGAGCAGCTGCCAGCCCACAGCTTTCTGCTACTAAAGCTAGAACCAAGGCAGCACCAGAGCATTCATCTTTGGCAAAATTTATCAATACAAGGGGACTCCCTGGACTGTCAGGACAAAATTCTTCCTATGCTTCCAATTTTGTGATAGCAGAGGATGACTCTTTTGACTTTGCAACACTATTCTTGTAGTCACCAAACCATATAATTATTATTCATGGTAATTATGGTTGGTGCCATTTTAAGATTCAGATAAGGACTAGGGGTCATTGTGCTATGCACTTGAATGAATATATATATAATAAAACAGTTCCTTGTTGCAAAACTATAGCAAGGGAGACTGCAGGGGGTGCTTGAGATCATCTTTTCCTACCTTTCCAAAATATGCTCCCTTTCCATTTCTGACCTTCCTTTTGGCTTTAAGATGCAATGCCCTGCAAATGCCTTAATATTTTATGTTACTTGTAGGGCTGAAGAGTGACATTATGTTGCTGATAATGATGCAAATGTCAGTTGCCAATGCAACATATCATTACTGCAGGCTCCCTCTGGCTTCCCTTTGCCTTCTCTTGGAAGTGAGCTCTACTCCTATCTGCTGTGGTTGCTGGAGGCTTTGGCAAGGAGTTCTGGGATGAGTCACCAGAGGAGCAGCAGAAACAGAGAGAAAGCAGATGAGAGATAGATGACTTTTTTTTTTAAATATGAGTTTACATGAGAAATTACTCTCTGTCGGGCTGGGAGGGAAAGCAATGATTGGAATTGTGTCCTATGGCTGACTTCAGTGCCTGCCCTTGGGCTAATTACAAGGAAGAGGATTTGGTTTGAAGCAAGACAAGGCTTCCCATCCAGCTGAGCTTTGTTATCCTCAGTAAGTACTGAGTGTGTTGAGGTTTATTTGGGATAGTTCTTCATAGCCCTCCACACAAAATGTCATAGCTTCAGCACTTAAAGAAGGCATAAAGCTCTATATCTATAAAATTCTTTAATTTTGCCTGACTGTGAAGATCCAAGTCCTTAAAGAAAGGAGGTCTTGGGAAAGAAGACCTGTCTGCAATACTGTTGAAGGTGTTTTAGTATCCATTGAGACCTGTCTGCAATATATTCTTGAATGGACAATGTATTGAAGGACAACATCCTTGTCACCCAGGACCATATGCTCAGCTGTTAAGGTGAATTTTCTGGTGTACCAGACAGCTTCCTAGGTGACTAGCCCTGGTTTTTTTGCTCTTCCCCAGACATATAAATGCAATTATCAACTGCTGAAAATTTAAACTTTGCCCAATAGTAATTATTATAAACATCAGATATGTGATAGAATAATACAAAAGCAAAGAATAATAATTATTTATCACTGCAAGTAAAATATACATCAGTGATGCTAAGGATATGACCTATTTTCATTCCTGGTGCAACTCCCACAATTTAGATAAATGACACAAGAGATGCATCTGGTCCAAAATATTTCTATTTGCCACCAATGAAACAATGCATATCTACAGTGCTTTCACTGTCAGCATCTTCTTCCATTTTCATAATATGATTCTTTCATGGTTAGTATCTGGACACATCAAGACACAATAAAATCCTTCCTTAATAAAGGAACTTTGTAAATAGAAATAACCCAGCCAGAAAACTGCTTCTAAATATCAAAGAGATCTCAGTCCTACTTGCATGTCATATAAATAGGCACTTTGAGTATTATACATAGCCATGGTTTTGCCAGCAGTGGTGTTGCAATGCCAGCTGGTGGAAAGTACCAACTTGGGCCAGTGAGACCCCTCTCATTCTTTCACCCATTGTATTTTCTCCTAGAACTTGGTCTTGAAGTCAGTGGTTTTCAGTGGTCAGGAGAGTCAGCAAAGTCAAAGCAGAAGTCTGGGAGCAGCAAACAGGAGCAGTTGGCTTGGGACCGATGTGGTAGCAACTTCTTATCCCCTGGGGAGAGTGTGTGCATGTGTTTATCTGGGATAGCGCTGCACACTAATGACCTGGTGACTATAAAGAACGAAGAAGGGCTAATGTGTATAGAAACCAGAATTAGTCTGAGACTGAATCATTTTGGGAAAGGATAAGAGGCTTTACTGGGGTAGTGCCAGGTGTCTGCTGTAGGCCCTCAGGGTTGGATTTGGAAATGGAGAGGGATCTCCCCAATGTTATTAGAGAGATAAGTAGCACCAGTGATTGTATCGTTATGGGAGACTCTTAACTTTCCAGATATAGATCGGAGAGCAAATGCTACTGATAATTACAAGGTCCAGATATTTCTGCTTGTGTTGGTCTCTAGGTTTCCTTGCATGTGGAAGAGCTTTGGAATTACTTTAAATCAAATGTCCAAAAGCTATCTGGAATCTGTATGGCAGACAGAGGAAAAAATGTTGTGGGGAATGACTCTGGATTGAACTGGATAAATATCTCAAAAGGACACTATGAATAAGTAAAAATCCTATAATGAAAAGAAAAAAAATATTAATCCAACAAAAAAGTTGCACCTTAGAGATAAAATGTGCAAGATAAAGTGAAGATTACCAATGACTATGTGAGCTATATTTTTATGAGGGAAATTCAAAGTTTCTTCAATCAAGTCTGCACTGAGACTGGAAAAAGAAGTAAAAGGTAATTTAAAAATATATATTTAAATGTATTTATCATAAGCTGGTATCATAGTAAGCTAACACTTTGTCCAAGTTTCCCATAAATATTTCAGCCTTGTGGGCAAATGCTGGATGGCTAATGTGACAAAAGGAGAAGGAAAACAATCTGCACTAGAGACGCTCTGTGGTGGGTTGACCCCAGCCAGGAATTAAGCACCTACCAGCCTCTAGCTCAGTCCTCCTCACCCTGCAGCTGGTAGAAGGAGAGTATCAGAAGGGCAAAAGCCAGAAAAACTAGAGGATATAGATAAAGATGGTTTAAGTGAGGGGAAAAAAAACAAACAAACAAACAAAAAACCCACAAAAAACAAGTGATGCAAAGGCAATCACTTACCACCTCCCTCCAGCAGACTGATGCAATGTGTTTTAGTAAAACTGCCTGGTTGAGGCAGTACTGTGAGATCAGAGACTAGTGATCATGTACCCCCTGGCAGAATGAGGAGGGGTGCAGAGGAGGTGGTTGATGGCTGTGGGCTTGTCAACCAGGCCAAAAGAGCAGAAGTAGCTTTGCTTTGGAAAGGATGATGAAAAGTGTGGAAGTAAATGACAAGTGGGATAAAATACAGCATGAATTTAGGAAGGACAGGGTCATCCCAGACTAACGTGATATCTTTCACTTAAAGAAGGATGCTGTTCCTTCTTTGTGGAGTCTCCGTCCTTGGAATTATTAAAAATCCACCTGGATATGGGCCTGGGTAACTGGCTCTGGGTGACCCTGCTTGAGCAGGGGGTTGGACCAGCTGATCTCCAGAGGTCCCTTCTAACCTCGGCCAGTCTGTAGTTCTGTGAGAAGGAGCATGCTCAGGGTAAGGAAGTGACACGGCCATTGTGCTGGATGTGCTGACCTTGTCAGCCTCTTCCAAGGGCTGTGTTGTCATCCATGAAGATCTCCCAGAGGGACTGGTTGCCCCAGGAAATGCAGGACTGTAATGGTATTGCATAACCAGAAATGGGCAGCCAGCCTCATGCAGACTGTGTTTGGGGTTATCACTGATATTAGTGGGTTTTGCAGAAGGGTGTGAAGGGTAGTGCCTTGGTTCAGAAATCTGCTCTCCCAGAGGCTTTGGTGACTCAGTTGCTGACAGCGGAGCATCTGGGTGAACCCCAAGCCTGCTGCATTAGTTCATCCTGGCTGTGCTGTGGTGAACAGCATGCATGACCTTCCAGCCCAGGTGCAAGAGGCATTCATATCCCAAGTCTGTATCTGAGAACTTTTATGGAAGTGGAGCAAGAAATTAGCTAGAACTGTTTGAAATAATTTGTTCAAAATATTTTTTTGAGGAACATCTTCCTTTTTTTTTTTTTTCTCTGCTAAAGCGCAAGTTTACACAGGGAACAGTATCTTATAGTTAAGCTCTAAGGGTGTTACCACTGAGTAGAAAATGATTTCTCAAATGACTGAAAGATGGAATGTCTTATTCTTGGGTACTTCAAAGAAAACCCCCAAACTACTGAAGAAAAATGTTCAAAGGAAATGAAAACTTTGTCACTTTTGTTGTTTCCCCCCTGCCCCGGGAATTGAAAACAGCCCTTGGCCAGCCATGGGGCTTGGCTGTTGCCTGCTCTGGCACCACACTGCCACACTCTTCCCAGAAGCACAGCCTTGAGCAGTAATGGTTACAGAAATGTCCAAAACCAGATGGTGGCATTGGAGCCTAAATGACTCACAACTGAAATGCTTTAGTCTTAAATTCCTCCCTGATGTTACCCCATCAAAGCCAATTAATTTGGCCTCCTGAGCCAGCATCCTCCTCAACTTTGCTAAACCTCTTTGTCTTGTTACTGTTGCTTGCAAATGGGTTTAGAACAAGTCCTCTTCCCATACCCTCCAGACATGTGTATGGAGAGGATGGTCAGTGGGCAAAGACTTGTTACTAGGAGAAGAGCTGTCCCCACATAGAAATTTGTACTCACCCTGAAGATACTTTTAATCATGTATTAACAGTGGGTCTGATAAAGCTGGAAGGTTTTTAGAGACAAATATCTAATTTTTACCTGTTTGAATTTGCCACTTTTTGCTTGCATCAAATTCTGCCAGCTGTTATGAATGCTCTCTTCTCCAGAGAAGGGAAAGTAACACATGACTATTTTTTCTTTTCTTTTTTTTTTTTCTTTAAGAAAAATTGTTGCTAGAACATTTATATTTTCAGTAATTCTAGTGTTTTTAAAAAAATCAGAATCACAGTCACTGAAGTCGACAAACATTTGGCAGCAAAACTTCTGCTCAGATTGAGAAGCACTGGATGGCTTGGCAAATGACAGCCCAACAAGGTCCCTTCTCTCCCAGTCACTGGTTCGGATCCAGACCAGATCAATAATTACCAGCTGCTCTCTCTGGAGGGATGTGGTGTAGCTACCCAATGTGAGCCAAGTGCTGTTGGAGAATGAGTGGTCCTCCCACCTACAACCTCCCTGCTGCTAAGCTAATCTTCAGTCTCAAAGGCAAGGCTGTGGGTTGGAAAGCAAGTGGGCTGAAAGAAACATGGGGAGGATTAGGCAAGTGTCAGAGTGGGGCTGGAGAGCTCTCCCTGCCAGTATCACACTTTACGTTTATTATTTCCATTGAGGATGCTTTGGTAAATATCAGTGTCCCACTGAGACGGTGCTGTACAACCTTGTCTTACAGGCAGGGAGAGACACAGAGAATCTGTTTTTCCCCCCCGCTTTCTTACTTCCCACCCAGAAGTAACTCGAGTGAATTTCCTGGAGTTACTCCAGTTAAAATTTGGAGAAATAGGAGAGTCTTTGTTTAAGCAGTTCTTTAGAAATGCCATTTCTTGTGGCTTATGCCACCTTACAGTGCCATGTGGATGATTATATAATGTAGTAATACTATATTGATTGGAAATATTTCTAACACTATAATGCTAAAGTGAAAGTAAAGAGGAAGAGAATACGAATGGCTGAACATTCAACTTGTCTTCAGCCAGGCACGTGTGTGGGGTGAGGGTGTTTGTCCTTGGGCCCAGTGTTTCTTTCCACAGGCTTCAGTTTGATTGTATTCAGGCTTTCAAGAAGCAGCAGTACCCTGCCAGGCATTTCAGGTGCTGTATTCCAGGAAGGAATATAAAAACACAGCACCAAACCATGAAGATACACCAAACACTGTTTGTTTCAGTGGACCAAAATGTTTTGGCAAGGAGTCATCCTTCCATTCAGAGATCCAGGGCTCATGGTGGGGGGTCAGGGCTCTGCTGATCTCGGTGCCCCTCATGTCTTTCTGTAATGCAATGCTGCATTTCCCTTGTGGAGGGGGAGAATGCCATTACATCTGGTAATGATGTTATTCTTATTGCATTCGTGTGTTGCACTGCTGTACAGACCTTGAAAATATACATCCAGCCATCTGATCCAGCTCTTTTTTTACTATACACATTCACTTACTCTTCAGCTCTGAGGCATATTGACTTAATTCCCTCTGTTTTCTAATGCTGTGTGTGGTTTAATCACATCCCCAGGAAGAGGTGTAATTATTAAACCACAGGAAAGTTAATGACTGGTATTTGCTCTTCAGCATAACCCATTTTGGTGTCCGGGGTTTGGCATGTCATCCAATGGGAAAACCAGCTTGGAGACATAATCCTTAAACCACATATGATTTTCCAGTGATTTATAACATCTTTTTTTCACATACCAGTTAGAACAATAGTTTTGCTGGTTATTTTAGAAATGTGTGGTTTTTTTGATCAAGCTGTGCAGTGCTTACCGTGCACCAGAAGGTAGTACCTGCTGAAAATTTTTCCCTGGAATTATCCCATGGTTTATATGGGGGATGGGTATCTCACTGTATGCAAACTAGATTCTACATAAAATTTGCATACTCGTGTAAATGTTGCCTACAGTACTTGTCATTACATAAATGCATAATTCAGGGGTTTTTGTTAAATCAAGAGCTCCTAATGTACTTTGCTTATTTTGTGTAAAATCCTGAGGAAATTGGCTAACAATTGCTCAACATTTTCTTTACTGAAGGGATTTCCTGGCAGTGTTGCAATAGCAGTTGGTTATTAGTAGCTCTCTGTATGTCTTATGACATGTTTAACTAAAGATCCACTAAACTATATCAAATTTTGTATTGGTCAAAAGCAAAAGAATAGAACCCATTAGGAAACAGCATTTCTGCATTTGGTTGGTATTTTATTTAGGAAATGATGACCTGGAATCAGATCTCTGCTTTTTGTCTATGAGGTTCATTAAATGATAATAATAGTAAAAGATTCATTGAATAAAAAGCTTTATTATTATTATTTATTATTATTATTTAAATAATCTTTGTTAGTCCCCCCACAGAGTTTGCAAATGAAACAAGAAATTTGTGAGCCATGATGACCTGAAGAATGCTGCATTGATCCCTCACTGCTTGCTCACAGCTGAGCCTGTCCCTGCCTTTGCTCCATTACCTGTTCAAATTAGTAAATCAGACACTGGCGAGACACTTTTTGTACAGAGGATGAGGGAACAGTCAGAGTTTTGCTTTAGGAGTTGAGACTCATGCAGGCGTTGTGCTTTATTTATTATGTATGAAGTCCTAAGGTGAGAAGGGAAGGGCATACCAGTGACGATTTGTTCAGGGAATAACTGTGTGAAATCAGGGAAGACACCCATGGAATAAGGTGCTGTTCTGTGTGAGTAAAGGTATCAGAACTGCAATGAGTAAACCTGTCTGTTTAAAGGTACTGCTGAATAGTTCTGGAAATGGAGGATTAACAATGTTTTCTGGAGTGAAAATGATCATGTTTTGCTTTCTGTTCTACTGAGCTGAATAAACTAGAATTCAACTGTAAAATTACTCAGTTGCATGCCGATAGCTCTGCTTCTTGAGCATTTGTGAGACTCCTACTCCTACTGTGCATGAAAGTCACTTTCTCCCCTTTTTAAGATGTTTAGTCTGAGCTTTATATGGGACTACTCTTAAAAACTACAGAAACTGTAATGGGCTGTTTCTGGGTTCATGCACAAATGACACTAGTAGTGTTTTACTACATTCGCTTTAAAGACTGTTTCTGGTTTCACGTATTTCAGGTCAAGAATGTCAGGATTCCTGATTTAAACTAGACTTGAGGTCAAAAATAGGCTTTAAACTTTTGCTTAGGAATTTATGGTCATTCACACATCAAAAGGGACGTAAAGCCCTTCCATAACATGGTGGCAGACTCTACATGGGTGTGAAGATTGCACATGATCTGGAGACCGGAGGATCAAGCTTTGGGATAGAAATTCATCCTCCCTCAGCCTGAACACCTCACCCACCTCCTCATCTTGGCAGCTTAGTGAGGACAGGCAAAGTGTCCCCCTGACTAACAGAATTTCCCCACGCTTTAGGTGTAGGTGAATTGCATCAGTGAAGGTGATCCTCAAGGGAGGGTACTTCTCCACATCCCCTTTGACACTGATGGAGGCCAAGAGGGCTGACCTGCGGTGAAACCGGCTGCACGCTGCCAGAGGTATATAGCTATGCAGAATCTTAACTTGAGAAAAATCAGATGATTTCTCAATGAAAATGCGCATGGCATGGGAATTGTGTCCATGTTTTAGGGAAGATGAAATCTAGGAATGTGCTTTTGTTTTTGTACAAATGGGGGTCAAAATAAAAGAATGTCTTTGGGGAGTAGGGAAGCAGTTGTTCAGTTAGAAAGTTTGAAAGTTGTTTTTGAAGCAAGAGAACATATTGGTTTTTTTTTTTTTTTT
>VXBL01007755.1:47781-60675 GCA_013400195.1 Aramus guarauna
TTTTTTTTCCCCACTCTATAAATAACTCTTGGCAGGCAGAAACAACCTTGATTGCATGAGATGAAGTAGAGCAACCAGCAGGCTCTACAGCAGAATAAATGGCACTGTGCCAAGAGCTTCATCAAATGAATAATAGCTTCCACTTGACAATCAGTAAAGTGCCTCTTCTCCTGTGGATTTAGTTTTTAATGATGATTAGAGAGGATGGGCCCCTAAAATTTCTCTGGTAGAAATGACCTCCTATTAATTTCTGTTACTTGAAATGCTGAATTTCAAAGCTATTTTACAGCTGCAAAACCAAAGGCACTGACATAAAGGAACTATTATCTTTGTAACTGTAGCAACAAGTACTAAATTTGTCATTGATTAACAGAGACTTTTTAACTTTATGATCCTTCTGTTGGCTCTGTCCCTTACATAATGTTCTGAGCTTTCCAGATTGTCGTCCTTTGGAAGTAAAATGTTTGTCAGAGTGTGAAAGTGTATCTTGTGGACTAGAAACCCTTTCTATATGACTGCCTTTTTCTAATTTAATTCCTTCATGTGCTTTTTTCCTAACGTTTGGTATTGATCATTGTGGGTAGCAAGGGGTGTGTTTCCGTACGTGTGGTGTAGGAGAGCCCTTCCCAGGTGCGTGTATCCAGGGGAGGTAGGTGTGCTTTGTCAGTGGGGTGCCTCACACACAGCAGGAACAAATAAATAAATCCCAGTTGTCACTTTCCCCTGAACAAAGGGATCTTCCCTGCTCTGCTCAGTAAAGAAACGTGAGGATTTAATGCAGAAGGAGTTTAATTGCCTTGAAAACCTGGACCTGCAAACATATCCCATGCCTCCATTCCTTGGGTGCTTTGTTATGTTTTGCTTAAAGCAAAGTTGTAGAAAGAAACTTTGGCAAATGCTGTTAGAGCCTCCATGATGTTGTTTTAGTGGGGAGTTATAAGAAAAGCTGATTAGGTCTTACCTCTTGATTAAAACGTAGAAGCAAATTACAGTCTAGTCTATGCTTCTGTCCTTGGGCTGCTACTGCTGCTGGTGGTTTGGTACAACACATGCTGCACTGTGTTTAATAACACAGTGTAATTTTACAAAGCTATAAACCACTGTGTACGATCACTCCAGTGTTTGAAATGTCCTGGAGGTGGCCATTCCCCTGCTAGCAAGGAGCCAAGAAGTCCTCCAGCGCTGTGTGTCTGCGCCAACGGGGCAGGCTGCCTGGTCCCGGGAAGGACAGCGGAGGTGAGGAGCCTCTTCTCCAGCCCTGCTGTGGGCTCGGAGCGGCCGCAGGCCATCGCATGGGTGACTCGGTGGGGAGGGTCCCTGGGCAGCCCGGCTAACCCTCCGTGCTTCCTGCGGGAAGGAGAGAACAGGATAGACTAGAGTGAGAAAGAAGGAGCAAATATTAATTAGTGATCGTGCGGCATAAGGCTGTGACTAAAATGAACAGAAAAAGTGCTTAAGGGAGGTAAAATAAACTTTCTTTTTTACATCCAAAGGGGGTTTCACAGTGCTGTCTCCTGTGTGCCATGCTGTGATGGAACATTAGCAGGGGACAACATAAGGAGCATTGTAATGGGAAATTTTTGTCAGTGTGGGTACTCAGACATGTTACACATGGGGATGCAACTGGGTTGGTGTGTCTGGCTTGACTACCTGCATAGACAGGTACCCTCTGTATTTGTCTGAGTTGTGCTAATAGGAAGCTTTGACAGCTATTGATGTTACTTGGAAGAATGCTGCAGGGAAAAATGAGAAAAGACGTAACACTACTATCCAGATTTCTGGATGTAAGGTTAGGATGTGAGAAACCACTGAAAATAACAAAATGAAGGCAGTCACTTGTAACGACTTGCTTAAAATATTTTTAAATATTTTGTTCTGAACTCTTTTTTTTGTTTTACATTTTTACTATAAGTGATTGCATTTTCATAGTAAAAAACTGACTTTGAATAAAAATTTGGAACTTTTCATTTAGACTATTGAAACTGGATATTGAATTGGATCTTGAAACTGGCAATTTGTCATAACCAACCTTTCTCCCTACATACACAATAAGTGTTGATGAATCAGCATGTTTTTAAAATAGACATGTCTCTAAAATGTCTTGGCAAGCAATGGTTAACGGTTAATGGTTGGACTTGATGATCCTAAAGGTCTTTTCCAACCTAAATGGTTCTATGATTCTAATATAAGTATACAGAGTGGAGCATGCGAGCAGAGATAGTAATTTATTTCTGGAACTTGTTATTCCATATGTGTACCATTGGAGTTGGGATTTTCTTCAGTTTTGCCATGAGTGAAAATTATTTTGCAAATCTTTTCTATAGATACTTGTTTTGGCTGCCTTTCCATGTTGCATGATTCTGTGTTTTTTGCCACATCCACAAAATACTCAGACTTGCATTTTGGAGAAAGAGCTTTGTGCCTGCAAGTTCAGATGTTGCATGGTGTGAACCTTGCCTAGTATTTGCATAAAAGGTGCTGTGTCTGTGCTACCTGCTGTTGTGAAATTACACAGCATTTCTGTAGAAAGCAGCAAGAGCAAGGGTGAGGTGCTAGTTTCCCCCTGCGAGGTGAGCAGCTAGGGCAGAATCTGACTCTCACTGGGGGCTTCAGGAAAGCCTGCCAGAAAGGGGCTGCACTCCATCCCCGGCAGTGGCAACGGGAGAAGGACTGGGCCAGCTTGGCACCAGACTCACTGAGGGCCATGGGCACCAGAGGGGGCCAGCACAGTGGAGGGGTGAGGGCTCGGTGCCATGTTTTTGTTAGGACACAGCAATCCTGCCAGCTGTTCATGACTGGCCTCAGCTTTCCGATGGCTCTCTTCTGCCCACAGTCTCAGGGACTGCTGAACACAGCCATGCCGTTTGTGGGTTACCGGCAGTCACTGTTGGCAACACCCAGATGTAACATGGGGACGCTGAAAGCAGTGTTTGCTGCAACGAGTCGGCAACAATGGGACATGGTATCTTGGGGATGGTGCATCATCCTAGCAGCATCTCTGCTCACTGGGCCATGGTGTGTGCCTCCACCCTGTCTTTGCAATAGCATTACAGTGTGCTTTTTTTCTCCTTTAGCTACTGGGACCTGTATTAAACACTTGTACAATTATATTTTATCATTATTGGCAGAAGCTGGCTTTCATTTAGCAAGTAGTCTCCTATCTCTTAATCTAGAGTTCTCTCACAAATAATGTGCGATCAACTAACAGCATTCAAATTACATTTCTGTGCTGTCAGACACATACTCCAGGGTATTTTCACTGAAACTCTTACCAAGGTTTGGAGAATACAATAGAATATCCAATGCTGACAACACTGAATTGCTTTTGTGAGATGCCACCACACTTCAAAAATTAATTTCCTGCTTTAAATTCATGGAATACAGCACTGTCTTGGACATTGCTGTGCAGTAACTGTTAGAAAATACTTCTTTTACCACAGTGACCTGTGTGTGACCAAGGCAACACCAGGTAGCACCGAGACAGCAACGTAACCTTGGTTTGTGGTTGAGGGGCTGGGAAGGAAAGCAGAGGCAAAGAAGTGTTGAGAAAATCAGGTAACACTAGAAAGAAGGACTTGTTTTCTCTTCTCAACAGGCAGGGGCTTTGTAGCATACACAGTAGATCTACAAAGTTCATACTCAAACGAGACGGTACCAAGAAGAGTGCTTTTACAAAGTCCTTCCTACTGATAAATGTCCTTTGCATACTCGTGCATCTTCAAGAAAATCCAGCATTTTCTTTAGAAATTTATGACTCATCCTTTCTTTTTGCACTTTCCTTCAACATAGAAGGACTTCCCAGTATTTACAGTGGGGTTTCAGTGTAAATGCTGGCACTATTGGGACACACTTGGCAAGGCTGTGGCAGCCTAGTGTTTGTGCTTTTATATAAAATTAAATATACCTGGGCTGTCTCAAAGGCACTAGCATTGTCCATGGAGCTTTAGATCACTATACATCTGTGAAAGCCAAATAAGGTTGTGGATAATACTCTACTAGGGATGCTGCCAACAGTCAAATTTGACCCAAATATGTTAAAGTTTGAGTTTATTGTTTCAAGTTAATGAGTACAGCTTTAACTCTAGATGAAGGTGAGAGCTGAAACCAGGTTAATGTAGCTTTAAACCATGCAAGAGTATCCCTTGTGATTTTTTTTTTCTTTTCAAGTTTAGTTGAATAAAATAATCAAAATAGTCTATGGAAATTATTAGCTTTGAAGTGTTTTATTCCAGTAGTGTGGTTTGGATAATTTGTGGCAGCCTGGAACTCAGAAAGTAGTCAAAATAATTTATTGCAGGTATTAGGAATAAAAATTAGCTTTAGAAACCAACCCCTTGAGAAACTCTTGTGATTTTATCTTGTGGAAACTAATCGGACTCATTTGAAAGCTTTGTCACAAATATAGATATATTTTGTAGGTGATCAAGTTTTAGACATAATTCTTAATTTTCCACATGAAATCTAACTCTTCTGTATGCCTTCATACTTTTTATGATCATTAAGAACATTTATAATTATTTTTCTTGAAGATTCTTCACTCTTCCAGTCTCCATTTTCTAGCTCCCTTAAAGAAAAAAAAAAGCAATTGGTCAATTGTTTCAAAGACTTGTAAGGTCCTGAAGTCCTCTGAAATCTGAACATGCAAGAAGAAGGAACCAAGAATCTAGCTTTCCACAACAATCCTACAACACCTTCCTCCACTGGAAACAGATATGCTCAGAAGTTTTGTACTGCTGCAAGTTGTGAGCTGCTACGTGTGTTGGAAAAAAGAATTATAGTCTTGGGGGTTCATTCTTTCCTCAACTACAGCTAATTTTCATGTTGTGGAGCAGATCCTTCTCAAACAGATGGTCATATTCCTATTTTGTCAGCTGGAAATCAGGGCACGGAAATTTCAGAAAATCTGAATGCAAGTAGAATTGAATTTACTTTTTTATTAGTTTGGATTTAGCATATTTTCTACAGGTATTATAGGTATAAGCTATATTTAGCCACCAGAGTGAGAGACTTACTTCTGAGGGAATGAAATATGTGTTAACAAATTACAATAAAATGCTCCAGCAGAGCCTCTGCAAGGCTCTGAAGGGCTGCTTGATCATTTTTGATGCCTAAGACTTTTATTTCCTCTTAACAGGCAGATTTCTTTTTCTTTGCAATAGGCACAAGATCTTGAAATCAATAGAAATTCAACCAACTAAAACTAAAGAGAGAAATGAAAACTGGAGGGCCAGATCTTCATATGCTGTTAATTAGCTTATTTCATTGACTTTGGTGCAACTTTGGAGGGAGGTGGACTCTAGTGTACCTATAACCCAGACTGCCTACATCTGCCAGTGAATTAGCTGAACTGAAATGAAAGCCAAATTATTTATGCATCTGCTTTGGCATAACACCTCTGCATCACTGTTCCAGAAGCATTTCAGATGTAAACTAGAGCCCTGGAGAACTGCCTTTGTGTTTGATATGTCCTAAATTAGCAGTGTCTCCTTCCTCTGAATGGCTGGAGGTGAATCCTGCCCTTGCTGCTGAAAAGGTGGTGAAGATTTGGCTCCATTAAATAAATGGTATCAAAGTCCTTGATAACTTCAATGGACTTTTACTGGTGATGCAAAAGCTTCTTTTAAAAGACTGCTTGTGAGTCTTGGCTTCTCCAATGTTGTATTCCTGAAAAAGTGCCTAAAAAGGTGCTTAGACCTCATTGCGAATGGAGTTTAATCCTTGCTCTTCACAAGTGATTGCTTCTTGCTACGAGAGGATTGGCTAAAATATCCTAATAGTTTCCTGAAGTCGGTATGAATTTGTCTTGAACTGGTGAACTGCAAAGCTGTAGTATCTAGCAAGTAGGGTGGAACAATAGTTATTCCAATATTCCCGTGGAGCCCTGAGTAACAAATGAACATGTTCAGGGCTCTGCTTTGTTAATATGGGAGTAATGATAGATGTTCATTGTGAAATTTAAGATCAGAACTTGCTGCCCTTTCTCTTGCTGTAGTAATCAAAATGATTATAGTTCCCCGGTATCATCATACTGATCTTCCAAAATGTGAAAGCAGTACATGATGCAGCTCAGTGACTCACACTAAAGAAAACAATGCTTAATTATATTTAATAAAAGCTGCATTTTTCAGGAAATTTAAGCCCCAGAACAGCCATGTTGAGGCAATCTGGTATTTATCAGTGAACAAGGCCCCTTGTGGGGTGTGTAAGTGTTTGCCACAATGTACAGGGAAGAACTGATTGATCCCTGACTATCCGCATCCGTGGGTGGGTCTCTGGAGGGTGCTCAGCCCAGGCCCACCCCTGATGCTACTAAGTCCCTGATTTAATCCCTGTCATTGCCCGTGTTTTACTATGCATTGCAGTGAGAGCACAGACAGCAACGAGCTGTTAGAAAACCCTACTCACTATAGAAAGCTGCAACCACTTGAAAACTTGCCAAAATTTAGGCTAATTATTTGCTAATTAATTAGATAGCAGAGGTACATATGAGGAAAAATGCGTATCCACCCCCACCCCCCACCCCCCCACTGATACAAGGACTGCAATGAGCTGAATTCTGCTCGTTGTGGCTGTGATAAGCCAGGACCTCTGTGAAAGGCTAGCATGAGACCTACCTGTTACTGTAGCCTTGTTCTAAGGCTGCCCAGATACCTAAGAAGTCCTCTGCCCTTTGCTCAGTCACACACATGAGTTGTTTGGTAGCAGCAATACTTGACCTCTTTTTGCTACAGACGAAGCTGATGTCTCCTGCTCACCAGATGCAGCTGGTTCCTCTTGCTCCTGGAACTTCCCTTTGCCTCTCCCTGTGTGGTACCGTCCCCTTGCTCAGTAAATTGCTCACTCAGTGGAAAATATAGTAAAAGTGTAGTTTTTCCAATTAACAGAGACGGAACTGTGATGGTTCTCACAGGTTAGGATCACTGGAATAACATGGCCCCAATCTTCAAACAACATGTAGTCCTTCTCCCTGAGTATTTCTGAACTCTACTCAAGCCTTCCTGGGTCATTGCAGTCTGTGATAAAAGCACAATAAAAGTAATGAGGCATTGAAGTTACAGCCATGATGCTGTTCACAAAGGACTGTAGGGCAGGTTTCAGCCACCTCTGCACTGGCAGTGGTGCATAGCCTTGCTGGCCCTGCAGGATGGCGAAGTGGAGCTCCTAGGATGAGAGCAGAGCTTGCAGCATGCTCCCTTCCCTTCTGGGGACTCAACCAGTGCTGAGGTCTCTGTGCAAGGAAGGGAGGAGCAAAACCACAAAGTTGTTTCCCAAACCACTCAAATAATTCTCCTTGCTTTGGCACTGATCCTTAAGCCAGGGCATACTTTTCCCTCTTTGCTGCAATGGGACTTTAGTATGTGTTTAAGCACATGCTTAAGTCCTTTCCTGCATTAGGGACAATTGAAATCAGGTAAAATGTCTTGCATAAGGGCGAGCAAGCCAAAAGGATGGTTGGCATGGCAACAGCTGAAAAATGTCCCCAGTGCAAAAAGCCAGAGTACAATGAGGAGAGGAATACTTCTTCCTACCTTGCTTGTCTAGCTGACAGCTTCAGGTATGCTCAGCCAGCCTCCAGATCCTCCTAACCACTCAAAGGTGGTCAGCTTTTACACCTTGCTCAGTGCTAGAAAAATGGTTAGAGACATCAGAGTGTCTCCTTTTTGGTCACTTTTGCTCATCACTATATTATATTTATGTAAACTCCAAGTGGACCAAATTTAGCCTTCACTCAGGAATTTTTTGCATGATTGTTCCTACCTATTAAGTTAATTGTATGTATTTGATCATAGCTTTGTCTCCAGGCAAAGCCAGAGGATTATCCAGTGCAGCTCCAATAGGTTGTCAAGATGACCACTATATGTCCTTCTAAACTGACAAGTTTGCATGCTTTTTAAACATAGTTGTTGTGACATGCATAGAATCATATAATATCCTGAGCTGGAAGGGACCCATGAGGACCATCGAGTCCAACTCCTGACTCCACACAGAGCAACCTAAAAGTTAAACTATCTATCTAAGAGGGGTGGCCAAAGACTTCCGAAACACTGACAGGCTTGGGGCCATGACCGCTGCCCCAGGGAGCTTGCTCCAGTAACAACAATATTTTACTTAGGATTTTAATGGAAGACAGTAATCCAGAAAATCGCTTCAGCAAAGCATTATCTAAGCAAAGCTTTACTTAAGTCTTAGATTTCTTTATTTAACTCTTGTCCCTCTGTATATGCTTTACAAGCACAAAAGGAATCTTTTATCAGTTTTGTTTGCAGACAACTTTTAAAGAGAGTGTATGGGGAGCCAAGTTTGCTTTAAAGACTGAGCCCCTGGGACAGCATTATTGATGCAGCTGTGTTCCTCTCCTGGTGATACGATGCAGTCTCCAGATAGTCTGGAGTGACAGTCTGACAGTGTGAACCGTCATCTTCTGAGAAGCACTTAGGAATTCTTCAGGATCCTCTGCTCTCAAACAGGGAAGGTGGAAGAGATGTGCCAAGTCCTGTAATTCATCTCTGCTGGGTTCAGGTGTGAATAGTTCCTTTTAAACATGGATTTTGTAATGCTGTGTGTGCACAACTGTGAATAACAACATAACCTAAACTTATTTTCTTTCCCACTGTTGATTCCATTTTTTCCTTTGTAGTGTCCTGCAGCAAAGATAAGCTTTCATGTTTGCATTGAGAAACAAGCACACAGATAAAATCTCTCACAGCATTACTAGCTAATAAAATTTTTAATTTTTTGTTATCATAAGTAGCAAGTATGCAATGTTCCCTGTTGGTATTTAGGCAACTATTCTATAGGTAAGGTTGCAGCACTTAGGCATATATAGCCTAATCCCAGGGTTTTAGAACCAGTAGAAATAATTAGTGGTGACTAAGGATGACTCTTTTGTTCAGCTGTTAACATTAACTTTTAACACTGAAAAGCAAATAGGGGCCTGCCAGTCAAAAATGCTGAATAAATTTAATTTTACAGGAGATGCCATGATGAACAATGCTATCGTGACCTTGCTGTTTATTGGGCTGGGTTTGTAATACCACAGTGTTTTGAAAAAATCATTTCCATATGAGTATTGGTGTGAGGTTTTACTTTCTGAACATATCTTCCTCAGTTTGTCATGGTTTTCACTGCCATGGAGCTATGAGTAGGAACCTATCTGTTTTCAATTGGTTGCCAGAATGCTCACATACTTAGACGGTGCAGTTAGAATTGATTTATTTTGTGGATATGAAGTTTCACTTATGAAGTTTTATTGAATAGTCATCATTGGTAAAGAAAAAGCTCAGACAGACTGCAGAGAGATTAAATACCCCTGAACCCATGGGCTTTGGTCTGAGTGATGAAGTAGAGAGCCGTCTTCTGTCATCCAAAGGAGAGGGGCCTGGGATGTTCTGTTTTCAACCTGCTGTGAGATCTCTGTTCCGTACTGAGTGTTGTGGTGTAGGTGGTAATGGATGTTTGATGGAATATTTGGAAGAAGGTCAGAATCACCCTTTGTTTTTCTTGCTGTAGTCCTTCTTTAGAAGGAGCTCTGTTTGTTAGCCAGGATGCCACTACTACTGCGTGTCAGAGTAACCTGACCTGGACCACTGATGGTTACAGCTAGAGGGTAGCTTTAAACATTTCTGTGCCTCTGCTTTTCTGCTGTTTCTTGCTGGGCTGCACATGCCTTTGGGCACAGATTAGGTGTGGAGAACGGGCTTGTGTATGGTGAACAAGCCAAAGACTCTGGACACCAAAGTTCAGTCTCCTGCTGTGGCATGGCTTTCCATGTGCCCTTGGGTAAATCGTTCAGTCACTCACTATGCCTCTATTTACGTTCTGCAAAATGGTGCACAACCTTACCTCTTAGGGGTTCCATAAGGGAAAATATACCAAACATGGTGAATTGTGCAGCTTCTATGGCAATGAAAAGTACTGGAACCGCGATCAGGCCTCTCCCCCGGGTCCCCTGGGCGTTTTGGTTCTGCTGATCGTAGCAGGAGTTCACAGTCACTGAGCGCAGAGGAAAGGCTCAGATTAACAACTGTGTGTTTCTTATGCTCACATTCATCTGTCATCCTTGCTCAGTCTCCCAGCATGATTAAGTCATCTAGGAATGGGTTGAAAGAGCTGGGTTTGTAATTAAAATGGGAACACATGGCTGAGTTTGCTTTTACCTGTTGCAGAACATGGAGCGTAGGGCATGTAAGACATGAATTGCATGTAAACTTCTAAGAGGAATTGAGTAATCATTTCAGTGATACTGCCTGCAGCTTGCTCACTTGCTGTTGAGGCAGCTATAGGCTTACCAGAGGATTGTTCACATCTCTGTGACTGTTGGGATCCTGGGATTTTGATGACATTTCCTTCCATTTCTATTTCTCTTCTTTTCATTTGTAAGAGTGCGTAATATTTAGTTTGTTTAAAGGAGTCCTAGTCATGTTTTTCCCTCAGATTCTTTCTCAAGGAATCAAAACTGAAAAGAACAGTCTTGACAGCATTTTGGCTCCAGTCTTTGGCAGATATTGAGTAAAAATAATATGTGAAAAGTGTAAGCTCACACTATTTACATCTGCAGTGAATAGCTGATGAAAATGGATTGCAATGTTAGGTATGTTACCTTTGAGTATCGGTTACCTTTTGCAGCTCAAACCCCACCATTTGTAGATGTCTGTCTGCTGGGTTTTTCTGGGTTAGGTGTTGTCCGCAGATGTGCAGATAGGTGTCTAGTAAGGTTTTCAGAAATGTCTGCAAGTCCAGCTGGTATTTTCCTGGGTAAGCAGCAGAAACCTCAGAGTCATTCCCTATTACATATTTGGGTGCCAGCGGGTGCTCTGCGCAAAGGCGGTGCTGTGCCTTTACCAGTGCAGAGCACCTGTAAGGTGGTGAGGCTGCCACGTCTCCTCCTGGGTGGCCCCCGGGTTTCCCAGCTGGCACCCGCGGTGCCCCGTCCCGGCCACCGACACCAGTGACCCACAACTCAGGCTGGCCCATGAGTTGTCTTCAGATAAGACTGTAATTTGGGTATGCTTTGTAAAAGCTCTGCCTGCCCCATTGAGAAATTCTGGTACCTGATGCTTGCAAAGCAGCCACTGGAAGCTCTGCTCTGAAGACTTCTTCACAGAGCACTGTGCCAGTGCAAGAGAACTGGATAAGGCTAAGGTGTCCGGTGCTGCGGTTGTTACTGGCATGTGTTTTACCTGCTGCTTCGGGTGTATTGCAGTCACCCTTTGAGACTAAAGCTCATTTTAAAAGGGCAACTGTAGTTTGCTGTATTGAAAGATGGGAAAAAAACAGCACCAAAAAAATGAGGAATATATTTGAACAGATAATCTACAGGAAAGTGAAAAATAGAACCCAAATCTCCCAAGTCCTGGGCCTCAGCTATAATCACAAACCTGTTTTAGTCTCATTTACTTGTATTGTCATTAGGAGCTGATTTATTAAAATCCCTAAAGGTCACAGTGCTCCCTATAGTAAGAATCAGACAATGCAACAAACTATTGTCTGCTGTACTTGCCATAATCTGATATAACTGTTTGTGTTAGCATTTATGTTTATTTTTATACCTAGGAAACTCTTTTCACAGTTTACTTTTGCTTGCTCCAGTTGTACATTCTCAGTCAAATAACTAAACCTTGATATCCCACTGGAAACCACCATCTATCCTCAATTTACTCAAAGAATGACCTAAGCCCGAGCAGTGTTTTGGTACAGACCCCAGGCTCTGTCTCTGTGGAAATGCACCTTGCTCCGACTCCAGCAGCGCTCCCGGTTGGATCTAGTACTACGTTCCAGTAACTCAGACGGGCATGCTCAGTCGTGGTTGTGTACTGATTGTTTGTGGTACACGGATTTAATCTGCTAACGTAGTGGAAGAATTCTGAGCTACTCTCGTTAGTGTCAGACAAAAGATCAGTAAGATTTGTGGAACAAAAGAAATACTTATGTTTGTGAAACGTCCTGCTCTTGGTTTTGTCCTTCATCCTTCTTCTGGTTATGGAAGGCAGTAGTGGTTTTCCCTTCCCCTGTGCTCAGGTAAGGGAGAATCCTGTTCCGAGGGCTCTGTCCTCACGTTTGACAGCCTAAGATGTGTTCTTCTTTATGAATGTGAGTGGCTACTTTCTGAACATGCGTTGAATGCGTTTGTCATCCAGAGCCACAGTGGCAGCAAGTTCCCCAGAAGAATGGCCTGTTGTGTGAAGAATATCTCCGTTTGGTTTTTTGGAGCTTGCCACCTGGTAATTTCATTCAGCCCTTGCCTTCCTGCTGGGTGCAGGAGGCAGCGAGGTACCTGGCCTCTCTGCATGGCACTCCGCATTTCACACTTGGTCCCACCTGGTCAGGCATGGGGCTTTGGACTCCACCTTAGAGCATTTTTCTGCCTAACAGCTGTTTCGGAAATCACCTATTTTGTTATGAGCATTTTGTAAGCTTGGAGAAGAAGAGACTAGAATTGCTGCCAGGCTCTGCCAAGTCAGGATGCATGAGAGTTTAGTCCAGTGGCTGCTCCAGACTCTGAAGCGCTGAAGAGTCAGCAAAGATTTTGTTGCTTTTTAATTCAGCTTTCATTTTCATTGGTAATAGTGGGTGACCCATGTTCAGATGCAGGGGGACATAGTTTTACAGAAAATACAAGTGCTGCTCTTTCACCTGATCTGGAAGGAAGAGGAAGGGCTGCCAGAAACAGCACAGTGCTTAATGAGATGCCAAAGGTGTGAGGAATTGGCTTGTGTGCCTCCTTGGGCAGCAACAGTATCTTTNGTGTCTCCTCCCGATGCCCTGGGGACCCCTGCCTGGGCAGCGGGGGCTGTGGCTGGGAATGCCACGGGCCCTGCGGGAGCAGTGTACCATGGGTGGGGTGTGCCACGGGTGGGGTGTGCCAAGGGTGGGGTGTGCCATGGGTGGGCTGTG
>VXBL01007755.1:60710-87146 GCA_013400195.1 Aramus guarauna
CAGCACCAAAAAAATGAGGAATATATTTGAACAGATAATCTACAGGAAAGTGAAAAATAGAACCCAAATCTCCCAAGTCCTGGGCCTCAGCTATAATCACAAACCTGTTTTAGTCTCATTTACTTGTATTGTCATCAGGAGCTGATTTATTAAAATCCCTAAAGGTCACAGTGCTCCCTATAGTAAGAATCAGACAATGCAACAAACTATTGTCTGCTGTACTTGCCATAATCTGATATAACTGTTTGTGTTAGCATTTATGTTTATTTTTATACCTAGGAAACTCTTTTCACAGTTTACTTTTGCTTGCTCCAGTTGTACATTCTCAGTCAAATAACTAAACCTTGATATCCCACTGGAAACCACCATCTATCCTCAATTTACTCAAAGAATGACCTAAGCACGAGCAGTGTTTTGGTACAGACCCCAGGCTCTGTCTCTGTGGAAACGCACCTTGCTCCGACTCCAGCAGCGCTCCCGGTTGGATCTAGTACTACGTTCCAGTAACTCAGACGGGCATGCTCAGTCGTGGTTGTGTACTGATTGTTTGTGGTACACGGATTTAATCTGCTAACGTAGTGGAAGAATTCTGAGCTACTCTCGTTAGTGTCAGACAAAAGATCAGTAAGATTTGTGGAACAAAAGAAATACTTATGTTTGTGAAACGTCCTGCTCTTGGTTTTGTCCTTCATCCTTCTTCTGGTTATGGAAGGCAGTAGTGGTTTTCCCTTCCCCTGTGCTCAGGTAAGGGAGAATCCTGTTCCGAGGGCTCTGTCCTCACGTTTGACAGCCTAAGATGTGTTCTTCTTTATGAATGTGAGTGGCTACTTTCTGAACATGCGTTGAATGCGTTTGTCATCCAGAGCCACAGTGGCAGCAAGTTCCCCAGAAGAATGGCCTGTTGTGTGAAGAATATCTCCGTTTGGTTTTTTGGAGCTTGCCACCTGGTAATTTCATTCAGCCCTTGCCTTCCTGCTGGGTGCAGGAGGCAGCGAGGTACCTGGCCTCTCTGCATGGCACTCCGCATTTCACACTTGGTCCCACCTGGTCAGGCATGGGGCTTTGGACTCCACCTTAGAGCATTTTTCTGCCTAACAGCTGTTTCGGAAATCACCTATTTTGTTATGAGCATTTTGTAAGCTTGGAGAAGAAGAGACTAGAATTGCTGCCAGGCTCTGCCAAGTCAGGATGCATGAGAGTTTAGTCCAGTGGCTGCTCCAGACTCTGAAGCGCTGAAGAGTCAGCAAAGATTTTGTTGCTTTTTAATTCAGCTTTCATTTTCATTGGTAATAGTGGGTGACCCATGTTCAGATGCAGGGGGACATAGTTTTACAGAAAATACAAGTGCTGCTCTTTCACCTGATCTGGAAGGAAGAGGAAGGGCTGCCAGAAACAGCACAGTGCTTAATGAGATGCCAAAGGTGTGAGGAATTGGCTTGTGTGCCTCCTTGGGCAGCAACAGTATCTTTAAAGTGTCGTTTGCATAAACAAGGAAGAATTCACTTGTTGCACAGAAAAGATTACAAAATTGGCCACAGGAAACATTTGTTTTGCACAGCCCATGTTCCTGCAGGGCGGGAGGACGGGTCACACACCCGTGGTGACCAGCGGGTGCAAGCCAGCGTGCCGGGGGACCCGCGGCCGGCCCCGCAGGGCTCCTGCTGACGGCTTTCCTCAGCAGCCGGGTCCCGGCTGGGGCCGTGTCGCCACCGCAGCCAGGGCTGATGCCTGCAGAGCAAGACCAGGAGAGCAGAGCTCGTGCTGCGTAGTGCCAACGTGATCAGCAAGTCACTGCCACGAGGCAGTGGAGCCCCTGACGCCAGCCTGGCCCGTGGGGCATCGTGTCTCCTCCCGATGCCCTGGGGACCCCTGCCTGGGCAGCGGGGGCTGTGGCTGGGAATGCCACGGGCCCTGCGGGAGCAGTGTACCATGGGTGGGGTGTGCCACGGGTNGGGGGGTGTCACAGGTGGGCTGTGCCACAGGCTCTGCAGGACGGGCCGCCATGGCAGTGCAGGACTGGTGAACCAGCTGCCTGCTGTGAAGCAGCAGTGCCAGCTGTAGTGCTGGCTGCGTGCTTCAGTGTCAGACCAGAAAACAGCTGGGGTCGGGTTCAGGTAGGGTTTTTTCCTTACTTGGCTCAAAAACTGGAAAAAAAAAGGAAAAAGAAAATGAAAAACTGTTTAGGTTTGTATTTTTTTGTTTTTGTCTAACTGTAATGGAATTTATTAACATAGGCCTGAAATTATTTGGCTAAACATTTTTCACCCGGATCTAATTTCAATGTTTTAAGCGTGTATTAAAATGGAAACTGCTGAACAAACATTTCTGAAGTGCCATATCCATAGCCGTGAAGAAGATCAACATCTTTCCACAGAGAGGTAGTATTGCTTCTGCCTGTCATTTCAGATTTGACTTCTGATCTTTCAAAGCGCATTTTTCCAATTAATTTGTATGCTACTTTAATTTTCTGTCCTCGCCATTCATAATAGCAATAATAATCCCAAACAATTATTATAATGATAGTACAAAGAACTGGTGGTTACTGTGAACTGTAGGAAGAATCTGAGGCATATCTGACACGAAACTCATGGAAAAGAATACATCTCTGTACGACAACCAAATCAAAAAAAGCAGCTTTGGTTTTGGCTATTTGAGTGAGAACCTATGTTCAAGTTCTTGTGATTCTTAATTTTTATATACTTAATTTTTTATTTAATTTGTGGAAAATTAATTTCCTGATTTTATTTTCATCCTTCCTACTTCATTTTTGATATTTAATTTTGCAAGAGACTAGCTTTTCACTTGGGTAGTCTTCCAGATCCCAGACTGTACTGCTGTCTGAGGAGGAGACTTGAATCTGCGTGGTGACTGGTCATTTGCTATTTTTAATTCACTCTAAGCTTCAGTAACTCTGGTTTTTTGCTTTATTTTTCTTTTCTCCCCAACAGGGCAGAGCATCAGCTCATCTTGGCGGTTATGCTGCCCATCCCTGTGTCTCACACTGCAGTTTCAAGCACAGGAGAAGCAGCATGGGGTTGGGAGTGGTGCTTCCAGTTGTGAGCATTTCTGGCCAGGACACTTGGCGTGGTGTTTGCCTCTTCAGCTGGTGCCCATCAGTCCACCACTGCCACTGGCTGTGCCACCCTTCGTGGTGGCCACACTCGCCTCGTCTCTTCCTTGTGTGTAGAAAAGTCAGCCACATCTGCTGTCGGTCTGTCCTCCAAGCAACAGCACTGGGTTTATTACTCAGATGTTCTTCTGGCAGCCTTGATGAGATCTCCAGAGGAGTGAAATGAGGATGTTGTTGTAATTAGCTCTAAAAGCGCCTGGATCCTGTACCTATTTTTGGGTTCAGGCTTGGCAGAGCCCAAGCGGGCACTGCTGTGTCTGTGTCTGGGAAACAGACCAATGGTCACGCTACAGCCCCACCAGGTCCCGGTGTCCTGCGCAGCAGCTAGAGGTATTACTGGCCCTGGCTTTGCTTCCTCTCCCACAAGATCTCAAAGGTTTCTAAAGCTTTTTTTACCTTCTCTGGCAGAGTTTTTTCCTTGTGCCAAGCTCACTCTGTAGTCCTTCCTGCTCAGTGCTCATTTCCAGATGCTGAGCCATACATGGCACTACTGTGTCACCAGGAGCTCCTGGTCTTGTGGTATCTTGTGCATCTGTTGGTCAGACTGTATCATAACTTCATCTTAGAGAAATTAATAGTTAGTGCCAGTGAATTCCTTTAGTGAAAGGGAAAAAAATAATTTTCACCTGTGCCTTGTCACCTGACTTGGCACTAGCTTTCAACAAGCAGACTCAGGTCCAGAAGCAGCCCGGATGGGGAAGCTCATAATTCAACAGGAGCAGAATTGCACCAAAAGCAAACAGAATATATTACAAGTGCAACTGTCTCTGGATTTCAGTGCTGTCAGTGCTTAGTCAATGTAGGTGTATCTGCAAAAGCTGCTGGAGGTGACTTCTGGGCTAAATTCCCCAACCTGTCTGTCCTGCCCAGAGCAACGTCTGCTTCCCCTACATGTTCATAGTTCCTGCGCTATGAAACTAACTGTGCAGAACGCTCAGCTTCTTTGGCTTCTACTGACCAAGTCTCTGGGGATGAGGCTTCTCTTGGAGAAGGGTCCTGCTGCCACCAGCTCTTGACACCGGCAAGTTCCCTGCCTGTGGCTGCTGGGACCCTCTGTGCAGGAGGTGGGCACCTGTCCTCACAGCATGCACTTTTCCTTCTGGAGCAGGGCAGGTCAGGGAGGTTGAGTGCTGTGCCAGTAGTGGTGGGCACCCCACCTTTTTTTTGTGCGCTTACTTCAAACATGGGTGAGGACTGTAAAGACCTGACGTGGTTGACCAGAGGCACAGGATTTTGGCAATCAGCTGTCACTGTAGTTTCCCAAAATAAGGAAGACTGACTGAAGATGCCTTCTGAGTTGGCAGGGTGAGAAGGCATGCATTTGGGCATACAAATCCCAGCTGCACTTCAGCCCAAAGGCGCTGGGGAAACAAAGGAACCTGGGGACAGCTGTAGTGGGGTCTGCAGTCTAAGACCATGTGGTGGAGATGAGCCTGAGGTGGCTGGACAGCATCAGGTGAGCGCTGTAATCAGCTGGTGCTATGTTGAGAGAAAGTGGCGAGCTATGGACTGCTGGTTTAATCCTATGAAATGACTAAAGGACTGATGCGACTGCAAAACATAGCAAATAAACTGCTTACGATGCTAAAGACAAGGAGGGAGCCTGAATTCAGACCCAAACATCTGAGGAGGGGTAAGGGGAAAGGAATGGTAGGCTAGCCACTCCAGAAAAAATTGCCTTGGAACTTGGCTGTCTGTGAAGTTACTCGACTGTGCACTACTTTACAGTGTGTTACTCAACAGCGGCTACTGTTCAAAAGGAGAAATTGCAGCTAATTTCTGGAGGAGAAACACGTTCACATCTAATACTGGAAGGGTAAAACCCACTATACGGTTCTACCAGTGTGATTCTGGGCTGTAGCTCTGGAGTTTCCTCCCTGTCAGGTTGCTGAGAGTACATTGATCCTCAGGGCATAATGACAGTCTGATTCACTTTAAACAAAAAGGAAGGTTAGAGTTTTACAAAGTGTTTTAATTATCATCACTAAAGCCCTTTGCTGCCATAGTGAAAAGTTAGCTGAGGCCGAGCTTTGGGCTAGTTCTGGTGGGCACAGCCAGGGTAACCAGCACAAAGGCAGAGTCACGAGCCCCAGGGCGAAGGGGATATCTGAACCTCTGCCTCTCCGTTCTTGGTTCTCATTTTTTTAGGTGGAATAGTTACACTTTCCAGAGTCGCAGCGCTTAGTCGCGGCCAGGACTACCGATTTCCTTGACATCATTTCTACCTAAGGTTAATAATATCACACTTTATTGTTTAAAACTACTAACAGCATTCGCAGTGCGCACTGGGACTTGGATGTCTGAATTACAATGTCAACAGCCTCAGCTGTTTTACTTCTGTGGAACGAGCTGTAGTTACCAGAACCCAAATTACTCTCTCTGCTTCTGCTTTTGCTCAGATCTCTCCTGTGCTGCCTTTCTTGAAAATTAATCTGCTAGTCCTTTCCTTGTTTCCTTAAAGCCCATTCCTGAAGATAGTGTGGACATAACTCTGTGAACCGGGGATGCTCACACAACTGCATTGTTTATTAATTAAAATAAAATTACATAGGCTGCAGATATTGAAGACAAATAATGATGACTATCAAGCTGTTTTTCTTTCTTTTCAACCATTTATTTCTGTCAGTATTAAGAATTTGGGGTTTGGAGCTGAGACACCTTTGCTGTGTAGTACTAGAACTAGCTGGCATGTTTAGGGCCCAGCAAGGTTGTTTGCCTTTTTTTTTAGCTTGGTTTTGGAGATAGGTTTTGTATCTCCATATGCCACTTTGATTTATCTTTATTGTTTGCCTCTTGATTTTTTTAAAAGTTCCCACCACCTTACTGTTTTCTGACCATGGAAAACACATGTGCTAGAAATTTTCCATGACAGAAAGTTTGAACTCAGTACAAAGATTCCTTCTTGGAAAATGGCTGAAGAAATAGGTTTTACCATGTGCCCTGAAGATCAACAGACCTGGATCCCCATCAATCAATGACAGAAGATAATTCCAGAGTCAAAGGGCTGAAAAACTCCATCTTATTTCCCAGAATAGTTAAATTAAATGGCAATGAACAATTGGATGGTATGGAAATCCCAGGATCTCTCAATGCCTGTGCTGTGTAAGACTCTAATTACATTAAAACAGAGTGAAGGATGAGGGAAGACGTTTAGGGAAGCTAGGCTGAAATGAGTCAGTTATCAACATACTTACCTGAAGAAGCTATGCTCTTTAGATTAACTTCAGTGAATGATAACCTTAGCTGAGAGATTTATAAAGATATATAAGAACATGTCTGGCACTTTAGACTGTCTGAAATTTCTACCCTGAATTTTTTATTGGTTCCAGCTATAAAATAGTGCAAGCCATTTATATCACTCTCTGAACACTCCTGATAAGAGTAGCTATACATCCTATTCCTAAACAGCTCTGCATGAAAAAAATGCATTTTATTCGACTCTGCAAAGAGGCTGGAGAACTCCACAATGATATGTTGCATACCATTGAAAATTAGCAAAAGTAGAAAAAGAAAGGTAATGCAACAGTAAATGATAGAGTCAAGGGAAGCAATCTAGAATAGTAAATCCAAAATTATTGAATGAGGGTTCATTACTTTGTGCTGCGAGTGCTGTGCGATTAAAGAATTGGGCCAGATTTCCTGTGGTATGCTGGTATAATCACAATGATTTTATCACAGCTATGTCAATATAACGCCAAGGGAAATGTGACCCTAGAAATGTTTCTGATCAGGCATTTACAACTCAAAGGAAACACTCAAATTGTGTGGCTTCCAATGACACAAAGCTCCTGGCGAAGTTAGCAGTTAAAACTGGTGCGTTGCTCCAAGGAGTAACTTCTGTGGGTGGGAGCGTCAGGGAGCAGCAAGGGCGGCTGCTCAGAGTACCTCATCCTGTTACGTTTCTCTTGCACCAGGTCCCTGCTCCTGACCCTGACAGTTTTGCCTGATAACACCACAGGGTTCAGTCCTTCAGCTGCAGATGAAGAGTGAACATCCAAAGTGAGATATTCAGAATGGCTCTTCAAATACTGGCCGCATCTGTGCAACATTCATAGCAATCACAGAGTTTTAAGAGCTTAGTTTTCAGTCACATCTGTGCTTTTCTGTAAGATTGCAAAGTTGAAACAAGCTGTCTGGCACTTGTGCAAGTTTTTACATTAAATTGGATGATAATAAACCAAAATCTTTTAGGAGACCTGTGCACGTCACATGTTTTTGTAGCGACATACATCCATACCTCCTGTTCCACAATAATGGAATTTCAGCAACTGGCTTTTAGTCATACCAGTAATTCCTTGTGTCCATAGGAAGCCCAATGGACAAGAATATGATGTGCAATTGTAGACAGCTGTGATTAATAACATCATCCATGTTACAAGGCTGGCTAAGGCATACATGTTCCTATCTCATATTACTTTCTCAGACCTGTGTAGGCAGTGACTGTAAAGGCACTCAGACAATGTGTTTATTAGATGGCTTTAGTTAGCGCCATAAAGGTCTACTCACTAGGATAACCTATAACCATTACAAGGAATTTTCAGCCTTACTCGCTGCATGTTCTTTTGGAAGGATGCAGGCTAGCAAACAGTTACTTTTTTGGTCTTATATTAACCAGAAAAGCTGAAACCAAAGGTGAGAGAATGGATCTCAAAGTGTCAAAAGCAAAGATTCATGTTCGCTTATGTTTTAACTCCCTGTGGACTGGTCAGTTTGTTGTGATCGGTAACTTCTGTTCATCTGATATCCGGAACCTTCTTGTTGAATCACTTTTCCTCTCTGATTTAGAGTTGCTAGTTCTTTTTTTGAGCTCAGGTTAACTCTAGCTGGCATTACATCCCAGTGCATATTATGTTAGAAGTTTGTTTAACTTCACACAGAAACGTGTGGTGACAGGTTGATCCTCGCAGAGCCATGGCTTTCACCTAGTCTCTGGCTTGACACTGTGCTAGCTATTTGGAGTCCTATTTTTCAACAGGGATCATGTATGCTACCAGAAGAATTAGGTATTTGAAGGTGAGAGTCACCAGTCTCACGCTTTGCCAACTATGTATAGTGCCAAAGTAAAGCTATCATATTAAAGGAAAATACACTCTAGACTTTTTTCACATATTATTTATTGAAGCTAGAAATGATCAATACCTTCAGTGGTACAAAATACGGGACTAAACTCTGCTCTTGTTTTCTTCTTAAAACACTGTGTGGCCCTTCTTCCTAAGGGAACTTTCTGCTGTTGTGCAGGTTTCAGCTGTTTGAGCTCTGCCTCCAGGTGCCCACAGAATCACATGTTCAATGCTGACCCTCGTTAATGCTAATGAGTGCTGCTGGCCAAGACCCCCATTCAAAGGGGAAAACGTACTCCTTTGTCCTTGAGCTTGTTAAAAGGCTGCATGGCTGAACAGATGCAGGCACATCTAACCTCTGTGACTAACTGTCTTGAATTCAGTCCTGTCCTGTGGCTGTGCTGTCAGAGACCGGAGTGCAGCCCTTACTTCCCCATGGTGACTGCCAAAAAGGCTCTCACAGACCTTGTCAAGGTGTCATTCGATGCTGTCGCTTTCCCTCTTTAGACTGGTTGCCTAAAGGCCCACATGCTGCCTTTTGGCACGACAGCCCAGCAGTGGCGGTCAGGCAGTCCCAAGTCGTTGAGAAATGCGTTGGGATTTTGTGAACACACAGGAGCCCACATGCATTCAGACTGGTGTTTGACACGGTGTTTATCTGCTGGGGATAACCTGGGAGGCCAAGCACCTCCAGGCTGAGAAAGGGACGCAACCTGGCTAGGTGCAAACAGGGGAGGGCTCTGGGAGGTGCCTGTGGCTGGGAGGAGACCTATCCCTGAGGAGAGGGAGCACCTTTGCTGAAGGGCCCTCAGGTGAGCCAGGCATCAGGAGGGGAGTGCAATGTGCTTGTGTGCTGCTTTGTGCTTTTCTCTTTATCTTCTCCAGACTGTTCACCAGTGTGTGCAAACAAGTATATCAAACTGGGACATCTGACTCTGTTCTCCTGCCTTTCCTGGAAAATAACATTTATGGTGCTGGCAGTTGTATGCAGGTAAGTCCTGAGCGGTCCTGGTGCCAAGCTTTCTCACCCTGTGCTGTGAGTGCTGCGTGTTCTGGAGATGGCATGGAGCCGTCTCTGGTAGCGCTTGTCTGCTCAGGGACAGTTTGTCACCTTTGCTATGGTGCCTTTTTTCGGCAAAGGGAATTTTCACTGTTTGGTTTGGATTTTACTTTTGTGTGAGGTTTCCAGTCTCAGGCCTTGGGTACAAGTGCTCAGTGCCTGTGGATGTGGTTATACCCTTCCTGCCTGCACTCTGACTTGCTGACATGTTTATTATATTGCTATAACTTATTATGGGCAAGCTTCTCTAAATGCTAACCTTCGCTGATAAAACAGATAATGAACTTCCTAAGTCGTGCCAGCCAGAGGAGTCCCACTGGAAGCTATTGCAGTGGAGGGTGATAAATTAGCAGATGACGCAACAAATAAATAAGGGTGAGGGGACAAAACATGGGCACAGGGTGCATTCTTGCTGAGCGTAGCTGACCCTGGGGATTGCCAGGCTTTTATGATGCGGTTTGGGTGCCTGCTTGAAATTCAGTAGTCCTGCAGAAAGGTGGAATCCCAGAAAGAAAGACTTGTGCTTTATGGACCAACAGGTAGCACTGATCATCTCAATGCACAGCAGGACTTGGTGACTTCATCCCACCGTGCTCCTCTGGGTGTACTCGCACAGTCGTGGGATTTCTGCCTCTGTGCGTGGTGGGATCAGGGCCTGTGCTCACCTTCCTGGTCTGATGATGCAGCACTTAATGGGAAGAGCTGTTTGGTAAACAGATTTTCATTCAAAGGGGGGCAGAAAATTTGTTATTTAACAACTTTTGGGGGTCACTTCTCATGCCTTCAAATGTTTAGACACTGGCACAAGTGAAGTTTTTTGTTATGACAAAAATGAATTGTGTAATGGAAAGTTGCCTAAAAATGTCCAGATTGGGCTTCCTTAATATGTGGAACACAGTCCATGGAGAGAAAAGTGGAGGTCAATAATTGATTTGGCAGGTCTGACCATTTGAAGGAATGTCTTTAATGAAGAGCAGCTCAGGAACTGTAACTGGGTGACAGAAAAGCCTTAAAACTGACTTTATAAACTGGTTGAAAACAGCACAAGGACAAACAGACAAAGGATTGGCTGCCTGATAGGCTTGAGATGATGGTCTAGCTCTTGTTGCAGGCAGGTCTTAAAATCCCAAAACTTGCTTAAGCCGTGGTAAACTATGATAAAAATCAGGTAATATATTAATAATAGCTTTAACAGAGTGATTCTGGTGTAACACTTCTCCCCCCTCGGGCTGGACTGATGCAAATGGAAGCCCCTCTGATGGGCACCTTGCTGAGCATCTCCTTTGAGAGCGTGTAGGAGCTGCAGAGCTCTGGCTCTGCACGTAGTGCTGTGTCCCTGCCGAGCTGCCCAGCACTATGCTGCTGCGACACGTCTAAATGCAGAGTGCCTGCTCTGCATGACCAGCGTGGCAGTCTCACAGCCAGCTGGGGTCTGGGGCAGGTCAGGCAGATGAGCTGTCAAGGGGTCTGATCTGACTGATGTTTTAGAAGCACGCTTGCCAAAATCGAGTTGTAGCCAGCCTGCGTGGCAGTGCTTCCATGAGGGAGCAGGTCGAGCAGCCAGCATGCCGGTGCTGAGGAGGCGCCGGCAAGTTCTGAGCTCCCCAAGCTGCAGAGACCTACCTGCATCTCCTGGGTCAGCACCAGTGAGCAGGCATGGCCAGGGCATCGTGCTCTGTCCCTACCTTTGATGCAGCGGCCCTCTGTGTAAAGAGGCACCAGAGTCATGGCAGGGGAGAGAGAATGCAAGGTGGAGTGGGAATCGGCTCTTTGGCCATTGAAAAGGGTGTCTGGCAGTGCTGCGATCTGTTCCCGCTGTCCCACACTACTCCCGTATGTTGCCTACTGCAGAATATAAAAGTTGTCCTGCAGCCAGACCCATGAAGCAAAGATGTGGGTTTTTTCCCAGGGAAGTGCCCAGAAGTTAGTTTGCAGTACCTGCCTCGTCACTACCTCAGGCTAGGTCCAGTAGAGCGTATCAGCAATATGTTGTTTGTTAAATGACCGTTTGCGTTCTGTGCCAGACTGTAAAAGTATCTGCGTGATGTGAGTCATTCCACCAGAAATAGACCCTAAACGACCAAAAGCTCATTGCACTGTGTCAGGAATAAAGTCTGGACAGGAAACAGAGGATTTTTTGGCTTTAGCAGACAAAGTGAACCCCTTGTGAAAAGAATTTGCAATTTCAAGTGGAAAATGTGGAAGGAGGGAAAAATGTACAAATAATGCCAAGAAACAGACTCACTTCTCTGGCACAAAATATGAAGAAGTCTTTCCAGCTGATGGTGGGGGATCCAAAAGCAATGTAGTGGTCAAAAGTTAGTAAACGGAGTTGTCTTTTCATTCTGGTTAGTACGAGTAATTTTCAAGTAGGTTTTGAGGACCCTACAGTATGTTATAAAATCCCTTTTGGGTGACAAGAGCAAGAACAAAAAGCAGATTCAAAGTTTGTCAGATGCGTATATCCATGTTTCACTGGTGAAAACAAACAGAACGAACAGTTCTTTTGAACTTGGGTGTAGGTGTATACAATGAGCTCATATAGATCCAGGTGCAGCCATTAAGGAAACATTTGATATTGCTAAGTTCCTTGAACTTCAAATGCTGGTACTTCTAGCAAGTGTGTTATTTAATGTAAGTGTAAATACCAGGCAAGAAAGGGAACTGCTTTTTATAGCTTAGGAAGTCATGTGCTTTCCCAACAATAAATACAATTAACCATTTCATACACTCTGCACACAAGAAGAGGATCTTAATGATGTAGACTTGGTGACATTATCCCTCTATACACTGCTGACACACAGAACTGTGACAACATTGGCTGCCTGTAGTTTTACTAAAACCCACGCTTGAACTGTCTTCTGCCTACAAAACATAACCCCCGTGCTTCCGAGGCTGTTCATAGCTGTTTCTTTGCAGACCTCATCTCGGTGATTTTCCTGCCTTCGTGCCTCTGAACTCTTACAGCCAACTTAGAAAAGTGTCAAACTCATGTAGTGTGCCGGCGGGCAGCTGCTTAGCGGGACAGAGAGGGACCGCGGCTGGCCGGCCCCGGGGGCGGGGGTGGTCCTGGCAGGGACCGGACAGGGGAGAACCCACCACTGCAGGGGTGGCTTCCCAGCCTTGTGCAGGGACTCAGCTTGTTGCTGTCAACTCTCAGGTTTCAGCGGGGTGCACCCGGTATGCCTCTGGTAAGACAAAGCTGATGGTTGTGTTCATGGATGTGTTGAGGACCAGTCTTGGATAAGGAAATTACTTTGGTTCGGGCTAAGCAAAATATTAGTACAGTGTTGATAAGGAAGACAGGCCTCCTCCTGCACTCCATATTAATTTGTTGCAACATTGTAAAGCAGGAATTAATTTTTTTTCACTGTTTTGTCTCCGTTTTAAAATGATTTCCAACTCCTAGCAACCTCTGAAGTTGCTAAAGAATTAAGGCAGTAAATGGTCTACCTTTGCAATGGTGTTGTGTTGAGGGCATCATCATAGTTTATTTGTGGGGGGAATTAAACGACAGATAGATGGTCAACAAAACTTTAGATCAAACTTTACTACCTGCAGATGTTTATCCTGTGAAACGCGGACACAAAATCACTTTTAAAAGGTTTTAAAAGCTGTGGTTTATACTTCAGTTTCTCAGTTTCTAGTGTTAAAGACAACTTCTCACAAATATTGCCTAAAATTCTTACGTTTTCTCCTTCACTGATGTATTTAGATCCTGAAATGTATTGATCATATCTCTTAAGTTCCTTTGTGCGGGACTAGAAATAAATTACCCTAGGTCAAGTTCTGTTTATACAGTGGACTGTTCTTGCAGAATTACCTTCTTGACTTAATAGCTTCCTTTTGGATGACATTTCTGCCAGAAAGAAGACAAATTGTCTAAGGTCAGCGTGCAGATCAGCTCAGAGTGTAGGAGGAAATTGTAGCAGATCAGCTAAATTGCACCAGGTCTGGGCGGCAGCGGTGGGCAGCACGCCGCCGGTCAGCGGCAGGCACCGTGGGAGCGCAGCCCCCTCCCTGCGTGGCAAAGAGCAGCAAGAGCCCTTCGGCTTTCGAATGTTGTCATGCTGTAGTTTGTCTGGTTCAGGCTGTTCTTGAGGTTGACAATTTTAACTGGCACGATGACAATGAATTAGATCAGCATAGCTATCCTTGCAGCTTAGTGTTGACGTGTTCGGCGGTCCCCCAGACTCCTTATATTAAACCTAGCAATTACCTGGCCATATCCAGGGTGGTCATGTTTCTCTGTGGATGTTACATGGTGCAATTTTCCCCGCACCTTCCCTCCCACTCATTCCTGCAACCTTCTTTGAAATCGTTGTCTTACAAATAGTTGGGAGCTGAAACCTCGCAGCTGAGTCTGGTCTTGTAATTGCACAACAGCTGTGATGTTGAATTTGTTTCCTGATGTGTCACATCGGGGGACAGGACTAAAGGACCTGATGCAGATCCCATAATCCTACTCTTGGTGAACTTGATGCTGTTCCATATATGTATGTACGCTATGTAGAACACATTATGTTGTATTGGAATGCATTATACATATATATAAACCCCCTATTATTTTGTTTATGTGTATATATATAAAACAAAATAAATAGGAGTTGATTTGGAATAGTTCCACTGAAGTTAGTGGCTTTATATTGTATGAAATTTATGGTAAGAGATCAATCAGGGCTGCAGGCACTGGTCAGAGTGGCACTGATGTCTGTGCATTTTGCAGATGTACTTAAAAAACTAAACTAAAACTTGACAACATGCTGGTCTCATCATATACTCTCCTCACTGAGGTGGGGGTTAGCCTGGTTCTCTGTTGCATTGCTTGTTACTGCACCTTAGCTCTGCTTAAAGTGCACCTCCAAAGCCCATGCATGTGGGGGGAAAAAAAACTAAAGCACTACTGCGTCACGTTTAAAATGATGGAGTTACCTTTTCCCTTTGCAAATTCTTCTATTTATTCTATGTTCTACAAAAGAAGCAATATAAAAGTCTCCTTTTAATTAAGCTCTTTATCCTTTGAAGTTATTTTGGATTTTTTTTTTCACATTGGTGATGTAATTTATGTAAATAATCATCTATCTATGAAAGGAGTGTGTCTGTCAAAAGCTAAAATAAAAAACATCCGTCATTTTGAAGTGATTAACATTCTCCAGATGTTTAAATCATCAGATTTCAGGAGTTTCCCTTTGTTGTGATAATGATATAGTATCCAGAACAAGAATGTTTACTTTTTTGTATGGGTCAAACACAGATTTTTCACAATCCTATTAAAGCATGCAGTTTATTGTAATTGTATGTGCAGATGAAAGCATATGCAGTTATTATTATTTCCCTTAATTGTAAACTGCTGCTGGTAATTTTACTGTAAAGCTGAAACAAAAGGAACATACTTGAAAGGACCACCACTGCCCACTTGTGTAATCAATTTATAGATGTCAAGTTTGTACAGAGATGGTTATCCCTCTCTGTTAGAGGACCAGTGACATGCTACCACCCTGCAGCCCGTGCTCTCCCCCTCTGTGTTTTGGGGGAGTTCCTTGGGCATACAGTAGATGTAGCTGATAATGTTAAGTGACAGTTCTGAACCGCTGTAGTCAAATGTGTTCAGCTTTAGACTTCAGGAAGGAAATAAAACGTGCATTCCTCTCTAATGCAATGGACCTCATGGTTGATCAAGAGAGCTTTACCCGTGCTCTGCCGGCCAGCTCTCTATGGTAACTGGAGACAAAAAGCCTTGCTGGAAGTTGAGGGGGATTATAGCCCAGGAAAATGGCTGCACATGTATGCAACGGGTCGTTTCCTTTCCTTTCTGCAGCCATTGCAGAGCAACACTCTTCAATTCCTAAAACTAGCTAACTTATGAGAGAAAGGTATGGATCTTGCGTGTCACTGTGCTGGCAGACTTTTCTCTGAGCTGACAAAATACACCTGGATAAAACTCTGAGTCGGCTGCTGGATGATGGCAACTAGCTGACATGTTTGTTTTTAACAAAACCTCTGCTGAAACATAAATTTTGAAAAAAATTCCCTAGAAAAGTAATAGATACTTGTACCAGATAAGTAACTGCTTTTTCTTCCCCAAGATTTCATTTGAGCTGAAATGCTAACCAAAGCATTGTTCAAATTGTCACATTTTTTCAGCTGGTGGAAGGTTCTTGTCAAATGAATAGCTACACCCTGTGGAACGTGCTGTTAGGCAGCAAAGGCAGGGACGTCTGTGAATGTGAGGATCGATCGCAGCACTCTGCCCTCCAACACCTTCCCTTGGGGCTTGTTTGTGCACCCTGTCTGCTCAGCAGCTCCAAGCTGACTTCTCTTAGAAAAAGCCACAAACCTGTCAGAGCGATTTCTTCCTTGTCCCACCCAGAACTCACATTTCTCTAAAGCTGCACTTGGATGGGGTCCGCAAGGGGGAAGTTGAGCCGTGTGCCAATCTCTAGTGCATGCTATGAAAAACATGCCTTTTCCCAAGCATTATCTCATCCCCCTCGCTGGCCTTTACACCACGGGAAAAAGGCAGATAAGTGAAAGCTGTGTTTTCTGGAAGATGAGAAACCAGAATTTCTCTCTGTTTCTCTCCAGGGGCCCCCTAAGATACAATACATGATTAAGTCTCTAAAATGTTTGCCTATTATTTTTATCGTGCTCCTCAGATCCGATCTTGCCTTAGGCAACGGGAAAGAGAAAACTCACTGAAGTACAGCTTTTAAAAAGCCTAGCTGTCCTGAAGTAAGTTTTCTGCATCACGTGACCTTTACAGGGTCATCAATGTACTTGCTTAGGATGGCCAAAACAATTTATTAAGGACATCAAGATTTATTTGCAAATAAACCAGCTTCTTCCACTGAGACTTGCTCTGCAGCCAAAGGGCTGAAATGGTGAGCCAGATCAGCTGAGGAGCTGAAATGTGTGAGGAGGAAAAATACACATGCGTGGTCAAACATCCGAGTGCCGATCCCGGAGCGGCTGGAGTGAGGAGAAGGGACACGGGATGGGGGAGGGCCGGGTGGTGGCACGGGCAGAAGGGCAACAACCGGCCATGGGAAGGGAGGACCGGCAAGGGTGTGGGGACAGCAGGAGGACAAGGCACAGGGAGACGGGGCATCAAGCGACGCTGGTGGAGCCATCCTCCTCTGGAGGGACAGGGCTCCTCCCTGCAGCCCCAGCGTGGTCTGTCCCCCACCGCTGCCCCGGGCAGCACGGTCTCCATCCCCAGGTGCGTGGCCTGGCAGTGGCCCTCTGCATCAGTGCATCCCTTCTCCAGAGGAGCTTCTGTACGCAGGTGAAGGCTGTGGCTAACCCTGGCCACGCACGCCACCGAGCCACGACTGCTGTGGGTGCAGGCGCAGGGCTTGTGCGGGATGTGAGCAACTCACACTGTGGGATAGTATTTTCAGAAGAAGGTGCAGGATTTGGACACCCCAGTTTGCCCTGTGTTTTGTATGGTGTTTAGCAAAGCCCGCTGCCTTTCGGAGGCAGTGCCTGGGAGTGGGGCATCCTTGGCCGGCTGTGGTGCCCGACGCGGGCAGGGCCCTAGGGTCACAGAGGCACCTCTGTGCACCCCGCTGCCCAGAGCCATGTCTGGTGGTTTTTAGAGGTGCTGAGCAAAGCTCTAACTGAGAAAGTCAGAACCTGGGGCTTCTTCCCAACCATGTTTCAACGTTCTGATTGCTCTTGCGTTATTTTTGTTATGCTGAACTTGCTTGTAATTTTCGTTACCTTAGACAGGAGTGATAGTCAAAGAGCAATTCTTCTGGGTCATGTTTTCCATAGTTTTGCATCTTTTTTTCTTCTCTAGTTCTATTGGCCTGGTTGTAATGGATGCATTAGCACAATTTACGAAGCAGGTAATAAATAGACAGGGCTCGCTAAGCCCTTACCCATAGCCGAGATGGCCACATCAGAGAGTCTGGCAGCGGCTCGAGGCTCCGCTCTGCTGCGCGGGGTCTGGCTCTCCATCCCCAGAGCTTCTGTGGGGCTCAGCTGCTCTGCCAGCTTGGCAGGCCCAAAAACTGCACCCGTGAGTGTGGGCACAAGGATCGGGTCAGCCGCCTCACTCCTCCCAGCGTACTCACTTCCCTAGAAACCAGTGCACTTCAGAATGTATGTAATCAATTATGCAAATACTGCCATTACAGACCAGGTGAGCTGCTCAGATGGACAAGTACAACTAGGCACATTCACCTAAGTACAAGGAAAGAGGGTGAATGGGTTTAGTTCTTAGCACTGGGATCTGCTGGAAGTAAACCGCTTCTCACCTAGAGAGTTATGTTAGTAGTATCTAGCATAAATGAAGGGTGAATTAAAGCCAAAGGCTGTCTTCCGTCTTTGTCCTGCCCTGGTATTTTCCTGAAACAGTGCTGTGCAGCTCACTCTGGACTCTTGGTGCTGATTAAAAAGGTAAATACAATGCAGCACAGTTTTTCTGAGTCTGTATTTTGGGTCCAAGCACAGTTCGTTAACTGCACGTCGTGTCCTGGTCAGAAATACGCCTTTTTTCATCCCTGGTAAATGGTGCACCCAGTTGTCTTTTTCTGAGCTGGTTCTCCCATTTGCTCCCAAGGATTTACAGCACCGCTTTGCCCTCTGGCAGTCGCTGGGGGTCCTCGCCCACCCCTTGCAAATGCAAGGAGCACACTGCCTTTCCGATTGCCAGAGCAGCGGGAGCCTGCTGCCAGGGCAGGGGCCGGCCGGGGCCGAGGGAGCACAGGGAGAGGGTGGGCTGCGCGGAGGTGCCAGCAGGGCAGACCCCGGACCACCAGGCCTAGGGGGGCACGGGGGGGCTGCGCATTGCTCGTCTCTGCTGCAGAGACACGTTTGTGTGGGACGACTCTTCCTGCTCTGGTCACTGTACACCGGGGTCCAGCCTCCCCCCCCATCTGGGCTTGGGCAGCTCGCTGGCGTGAGCAAGGGCGAGAGAAATGCCCTGTTCCCACGGTGAATATTTCACCCGGGTTATACCGACTCTCTCCCTGACACTGCTTTCACGGGAGGGTGCGTGTTGGTGCTCTACGAGAACGTACTGTAAATACAGGCTTAAGGTAGCAAATAATTTCTGTCATTATATTTTTACTTCGTTGTGCATTCCCTCTGAGTCTGACTAATGCAGGTTTTTCCTGGATAATGCTGAAACAGATTCTTCCCTTTTCTAAAGTAACTTCTTTTTCTGAGTCTTCCACGACCTCATTCACATCAGCTTGCTAATTGGGTTGAAATATGAGCCGGTTGTGCAGCTAATTTTCCCCTTGATATACTGGACCCTCCAAAACGAGGGCTTTGGAAAACAAATGACTGCTAAACAGAAAGAGAGTTACAAAGCTGTACTAAAGTATCTGTTCTGCTGCATTTGCAGGCTCCAGCACCCGGAAATATTAGTTCTGTTATTTTTACTCTTCCTGGTTTTACACACCGTAGCAAGTACTACCTGTCTAATGCAGCGTTATATTACATAGCACAGTTTGGCGTCTGCACTCCCAGGGCCTGTCACACCATTGCAGTAGTGGGTTTGGTGCATTTCACTGCTAAAATGCTAGTTTTAGGGACAGGGGAGCGGACCATGGAAGTATGTTTTATTGGGTTAGTTGACATAGAGTTTCTGCCTGCAAACGCATTCTGAAGTAAAATTCAGCTATTTCAGAGCAGTAGCAAATAAAGAAATAAATCAGGTATTTGTGCCTTCCTGCAGATGTGTTTACATGTTTCTGAACCCGAAGTGCCCCTGGGTTCTGCAGGTTGGCATCTGCGTGGGGCTGGCCCCGGAGCGGCTGTGCCCCCCGTTCTGTGCTAGCGCTGCCTCGCTGCTGCGCGCTGGGGGCTGGGGGCCAGAGGTGCCTGGGGGCGGCGGGGCGAACCCTGGTAGTCTGCGAGGCCTTTGTCCCTTGCACCAGGACCCCCCCAGCTGTGCCGCACACCTCCCGAGCAAATGTGGGAGGAGTTGTAAAATATGATATGCCAGCAAAACAGATGATTTCTGGAAAGAAGTGGTGTAAATACAAGTTATTGGCTTGAATCTGGTTTTCAGACAAACAAAACTCTAAACTCCAGCACCTGGGCACCCGTCAGTGCTTTTCATTGACTTTAGTCATTTGAGCAAGTCACTTCATCCCTATTCCGTACGGAACTGCAGATTTGTTGTGTGCTGTGGAGTCCAGGCGACACCCCAGCCAGCTTCAGCTGTCTTCTTTCAACTTCATACTTGGAATTAAAGTTCACACAATGTTTTCATTTCCCTCCTCCCCCCACCCGCCCAATAAAGTAGAGGAAAAAAAAAAAAAAAAAGGAAAGAAAAAGGGGGAGGACGGAAAGGGGCGGGGGGCAGAAAAGACAAACACAAAATGCAGTTCACTTAAAAATATCTCTGCTTGATGGAGGCTAAAAGGTGGCAGCTGTGCCAAAGTAGTGGACCCTAAATCGCTGAGCAAAAAGGAGCAGGGAAAGCTCTGATTGCTCCTAGTACAGTAGTGAATGTGCGCTCTCAGCCACAAATCAAGCAAGCTTAAAAAAAAAAAAAAAAGACTCAATCAAGGCAATAATGGCCTCCACTTCACAATCAGACAAGTGCTTCTACTTCAGAAATCCTACCATTTATGGCTGATTGCTAACCCTGGCCTCATTTCTAATCTAAAGGGCGAGTAATAATTTGGAAAAGGAATTATAACAACTTCCCAACCATTTGGTAAATCGTTATTATTTTAAAGGGGTGTTGGGAGGCTGTTGCTGTTTGTCAGATATTTTTTTCCTGCTGCTGCTCTACCACTTCCACCACACTGATTCTCACTGATGTCACACTGGAGGGAAAGTAATGTACAGTGAAAATATATAAGAAAGAAAAGCCCAGAGCAATATTGCAATCGCAGGGCTTGGCTGTGTTAAAAGTTTACATGAAGGCATAGGAAGCAAGATGAGACGGTTCTTTGCCTTTGTTACTGTAGCGGTGCCCAGAGCCTTGCGTGGGGACCGGGGGCTGCACTGAGCGGGGACGCAGCTCCCACCCAGGAGCCGCTGGGTGAATTGCCTGCAGTGGGAAGGCTTCTGCCGTAGGAACTTCCCGAAGGAAAGGGAAAGGGGGAGGCAGTGCTGACCCTGCCGGCAGCCGGGGCGATGTCGCTGCGCTGGGGGCGAGGGTCTCTCTGTGGAGGGGCTGCCTCAGCTCTCACCCTCTGGGGTCAGGGGCTGCCCAGCCTGACCAAACCGATGAGTTCCTGGCCTGATCCTCGGTGCGGGCAGCGTAGTGAGAGACAGTGTTAATCATTTAACCGATGGGTTATCTTGACAGGAAACACAAGCTATATTAGTCTGGAACCCTGACATCTTAATTACATTTATTGCACTTATTTTCCCATTTCAAGCATGGAGAACTGCATATGTAAATATTTCAGTATTTATGTAAGTATTTATTCCAACATCTTCTGCAAGTCTGTTGTGATTTTCACCTATGCATTTTCTAGGGTGAAAACACTGAATCGGAGGATTCAGACAATGCGCCTTCCAGCCACGGATCTGGGGAGTGCCACAATTGCCCTGGGTCAGAACACAGGAATCTGTCTGATGCCTCTGTTCTAAGTGACAAAACATTTGAAAACATGCAATGTGAGGCAGAGCAAAAAAACCAAGGGGAATCTGTGTGCAGCTTCACCTGAGTTAGCTAATCCTGTTGAAATCATGATAGTGTTTTCATAATAGCAGGCATTTGTGATCAAAATACCTCTTATTTAAGTGAATCGAGGACAAAATGGGATGCCATCATTTCCCTGGATGAATGTGCTATGTTTTGTGAAAGGGACGATCAGTATATTTTGGAGGATTGCAAAATTCCATTCACTGACTCAGGAGATAAATGCAGCAATAGCTTTAATGCAGCATTATACGCCCTATCTCTGGTTTGTGTTGTGAAGGTGTCTGTTGCCACAGCTCTTTAGGCCTGTATTTTAAATATGATTTGAAGAGAGACTGATTCAAAAATTTTCAGTGACCCAGTGAAATCTGAACTACTTATTGCAAGACAGAAAGTATAATGCTTCAATCAAAATAACAACTTGGAATGTGTTTTATTAAATGGAGTTCATTTAATATTACCCTAGAGTGCTGTGGATTTGAGAGCACATTCTTGAATTTGAACTTTCATATTTAGGTAATAGGAATGAGGGGGAAATGGTCATTTGTAATATTGCACATTTTGGGCCAAATTCTGATCCTGCGTAGAACTAGCCACGGTGTTCCTGCATACATTTTGCAGAAGTGGCATGTCCTTGGGTCCTGTCTGTCATTCTGAGGTGAAGATGGTGCAGGGAAAACACGTAGGTCCTGCACAGAACTCTACATAAAATTCTGCCATATTTTACTTTCTCATCACTGCTATATTTCTGCAATTTTTCTGACGTGAGCATATTTTCAGTGAGAGAAGACAAAACCAGGCTCAGTCTCAGTGAAACCAAAGAAAATTTTGTCTAAAATATGCCACTGAGGGATGTAAGATAATGGAAAAAAGTAGATTATATGCATAAACTCTGGGCACATTTCCCTTGTAAATATTCCTTGATTTTTGTCAGCAATGTTATGCAAAAATATTTAAATTAGCAGATTATAAAAGAGCAGCACTGTCAGTTTAACTTTGGTACAGAACTGATCATGGAGAGGAAAACTTCTTAGAAAGCAATGGGATCCATTTACATCTCTATTAGTGGAAAATTGGTGGTCATTCCAAGGGAAACAGGTTTTCCCAGTCCAGCTGTTTAGTATTTCAGAAGTTTAAATGACTCCTACTGTCAGAACACAGCATGTGTGAGACAAATCACAAGAACTGATTTTTCTCTTGAAAGATAGTCCTGTGAGTAAAACCGACTCCAAAGTCCACCAAGTCAGGCAAAAGCGTAACCTAGCGACTGACTCACGATGAACTTGAAGTACTCCATCGTTTGTTTTGTATAGGTAGCCCTAAGTAAGACTGCAGTAATCCGTTTATCTGCTTTGAGAGTTTACAGCTTCTGTAATTTGAAATGTATCTTTTTCTCTTGCCATAAATACCACATCAGCAAATGACTCTGCATGATGCAGCCTGGTCTGCCGTGAGGCTGGACTGTGTCACGGACGTCTTGGGGTACAGAAAGGGACAATGGAGCATCAAACTCCCTCCGTGGATAACGAACCCAGGGAATTAGAGCAATTTCGGTGGAATATATCAAATAAAAACTGTGTTGGTTTATTTAGATGTTAGTGAGTTACAGATGCTGGGAGCCTCAGCTTAAAGTTTCCGTACCACTTACAAAACTATTTAATGGAGAATCAGATTACAGACATGTCTAGTATCAAAATCACAAGCACCGTAAGCGCGATACTTTACATTTTCTGAAGTTGCTCGTGCATTTTATGTACTGTGGACAGACGCGTTACCGACACAATTTCTAATACAACAACGCTAAAGCCCTAACTGCTCACGTTGCTGGCAAGGCTGCGTTCTTCGACGGGTTACCCCGGGAGGGGGCTCAGCCCGGGGGAGCGCAGCGCCCGCGGGAGCCGCCCGGTGCTGCGCCGGGGTCCGCGCCGCGGGGACGGGTCCTTGTGCGGGTCCTGAGCTCGTCCTGCCGCGCTTCGGCACGACACTGGACGTCTGGCGAAGTCACCGGTGCCTACGGGAACAGAACGAACATCTGCGAACCGGCACCGTACAGGTTTCGGACTTCCGATATCCCGTCAAAAGTCCTGTGCAGTGGTGTTTACAAGGTGCTTGTTTAGAGAAACGAAAGAGCCCGTTCCTTTGTGCATGGGGCAAACTCTGATCCACACCTAAACTGTCCCGCGCTGGCAGTTCAGGTTGTCGTGTACTGGAGGTTGGATTTTTCGCTTTCTGCTGTATTGAATGTGATGTATCGATCCTTGCGGCAGTGCAGTGCTAGCATTCATTCGAATGTGTGCCTGCTGAACGGAAAAATAACCGACGTGTACGTTCCTGTGGTGAGGTGCTGGAATTGGCATGTCTGCCAAAGAGGCGAAGTGATTTAACAATTAAACAGTCAAATGGATAGCTTTTAGGATTCTTCTTCAAAAAGTCTAATTACGATGACTATAAAACTTGATTACAGTGTTATTTGAGGAAAGGATTTATGTGCCTTTTGCTAAAAATTAAATTGATTTTTGAGAAAAATATTTCTCTTTTCATGGGGTCATGCAGAAAATGAAAACAAAATAAGATTTTTTCCCCCCTCAGTATAAAATTGACCAAAGTATTGTATCTGCTCAGTTACCATAAAGAAACTGCATCCAGAAAGCAGAATAAAAGCTTATGTGTAATTTCTGTATGGAATTTGGATATTGTTCTCTGTTTTTAAAAAAGAGCTGAAGAAGCTCTGCTCGTGATGTTGAGGTAGTTGTCTGCTGTAGTCACACCAGGGCCGGCAGGTTTAAGACAGTAATTCTTACAGGCTTTACTTTCTCTTGGTGTAAAGAAACTAAGGGGGCAGCTAAGAAAATGTAGGCACGTGGGGGTTTTTGGGTTTTTTTTTTGTTTGTTTTTTGTTTTTTTTAAGACTTAAATATCCTTTTAAAGGTTCTTATAAAAAAATGCACAGCATGCTGCACTGTTGTTATTTTCAACTGTTGGTAGATCAGAAGTTAACCCTTCTCCTTAATATCGTATTATGTAAAATCAAATTGACAAGATATTGCAAAGTAATTGTGTATTTTCCGTATCCAGAAGTACTGAAGACCTTCTAAAACTCCAGTGCGTGGTATACTTTAGAGTACAAAGTGATTTTAAAAAAAATCGAGATTAAATTGTTTTTAAAAGCATAGACTCCGGCAACTTCAAGTGCAGCATTAATAGGAGTGATGACTGAGGACTGATAAGCCGTCCTTTCCTGAGAGCTTCAATTCCCTTTGAAAACAANGCCGGGCCGGGCTGCCGGCTCCTGCCTCCTGCCCGCTGCAGCGCTGCGCCCGGGCTCCGCTCCGGGCAGTTCGGCTGCCGGCTCCGCTCCGCCGCCGGGGCGCGGGGTCGGTGCGAGCGGCCAAAGGACCGGCCGAGCCCCCGGCCCAGCCCCCGGCCGGCACCGGCCCACGCGTTCGGGCGCGGCAGAGCACGCGTGGGCGCGGGGNTGGCAGTTCAGGTTGTCGTGTACTGGAGGTTGGATTTTTCGCTTTCTGCTGTATTGAATGTGATGTATCGATCCTTGCGGCAGTGCAGTGCTAGCATTCATTCGAATGTGTGCCTGCTGAACGGAAAAATAACCGACGTGTACGTTCCTGTGGTGAGGTGCTGGAATTGGCATGTCTGCCAAAGAGGCGAAGTGATTTAACAATTAAACAGTCAAATGGATAGCTTTTAGGATTCTTCTTCAAAAAGTCTAATTACGATGACTATAAAACTTGATTACAGTGTTCTTTGAGGAAAGGATTTATGTGCCTTTTGCTAAAAATTAAATTGATTTTTGAGAAAAATATTTCTCTTTTCATGGGGTCATGCAGAAAATGAAAACAAAATAAGATTTTTTCCCCCCTCAGTATAAAATTGACCAAAGTATTGTATCTGCTCAGTTACCATAAAGAAACTGCATCCAGAAAGCAGAATAAAAGCTTATGTGTAATTTCTGTATGGAATTTGGATATTGTTCTCTGTTTTTAAAAAAGAGCTGAAGAAGCTCTGCTCGTGATGTTGAGGTAGTTGTCTGCTGTAGTCACACCAGGGCCGGCAGGTTTAAGACAGTAATTCTTACAGGCTTTACTTTCTCTTGGTGTAAAGAAACTAAGGGGGCAGCTAAGAAAATGTAGGCACGTGGGGGTTTTTGGGTTTTTTTTTTGTTTGTTTTTTGTTTTTTTTAAGACTTAAATATCCTTTTAAAGGTTCTTATAAAAAAATGCACAGCATGCTGCACTGTTGTTATTTTCAACTGTTGGTAGATCAGAAGTTAACCCTTCTCCTTAATATCGTATTATGTAAAATCAAATTGACAAGATATTGCAAAGTAATTGTGTATTTTCCGTATCCAGAAGTACTGAAGACCTTCTAAAACTCCAGTGCGTGGTATACTTTAGAGTACAAAGTGATTTTAAAAAAAATCGAGATTAAATTGTTTTTAAAAGCATAGACTCCGGCAACTTCAAGTGCAGCATTAATAGGAGTGATGACTGAGGACTGATAAGCCGTCCTTTCCTGAGAGCTTCAATTCCCTTTGAAAACAATGATTTCCACTGCAATCTGATGCTGTTACTGCTTTGTTCTTGTAAACTGATTTAAGTACTTAAGTTTCAGAGGAAGAGCTGTTCCAAGCAAATACTTGTGCTTGTGACATCTGTGATTTGCATGTAAAGAATTATCTTGGCGAATCAGTCAAGTGACTTTCATGCTGAAGTGCCTGCTGGATGCCATTTGTGAGCACAACTGGCTAATGCTTTGGCTCTAATTTGAGGAATGACAACGTAAAGTGATTTTCTGGTATGGATGCTAAATGTTATGGGTGAGAAAAGACGATCAGTTACTGGAGGGAGCAAACACATCTGCCTCCCCAGAAACAACTGAATGCAAAGTGAATGGAATGGTAATTTTAAATGTTCCAACATTTTAACATAGCAAAAGCAAATATGGAAATCGGGCTGAAAATACCCTTTTGTTAATTAAGTGGCTAAGCGCACTTACCCATGGTAAAGATTTGACCATTTTAGGAATCTTGTTGCTTATCAGTATTTTTTTCTTCTGCCGTCAACCCCAGAATTACCTTTCCAAAAGCTGCTGCCTCCTGTTCCACATAGCCTTTCTGTCCACTGGGATGCCTGCAGTCTGCAGCTGAATATTGCATTTAAAGTGTAACAGAATTAGTTATATGAGTTGGAAATAAAACACAGCTTGGCAAATTAATCTCAAAAGGAACTTGTGAAACTTGGGTAAGACTGGGGAAAAGCTTGGTTATGCCCTGGTGTATGGGCAAGCAAGGGTGGTGGTGTGTGGAGCAGGGTGGCACTGGCGCTCCGCACGTTCCTGGCACGGCTGCAGGACCAGTGAAACACAACCCCACCATCACCCTCTGAAACTTTCTGGGGAGGGTGGGGGTAAAAAAATCAGAAAAAAACTTGTAAAAACTGTTCAATATTTTAAGCAGTGAAGTAACACGATTCCTTAATCTTTCACTGAGAATCACGAGACTATTTATTTTTCTTTTTGTAGTGTCTTGTGGGTTTTTGGGGGATTTTTCTTG
>VXBL01007755.1:87168-98235 GCA_013400195.1 Aramus guarauna
TTTTTTTTTTTTTTTTTTTTTTTTTTTTTATAAGATCCCTAACAGTCTTCAATAATTGGAGTTAACAGGTATAAAACAACAAGATAGCAATAGTCAGGGTAACCTTTCTAGGTTAAGACTGTCAAAAATTCTTCCCGAATTCCATATCATTTTTAAGAGGAAGGTGGGATCGTATCACACACCAGTTTCTGACAAACTGTATTTCTAAGAATGTAAATCCTGTGCATGGTGTTACATACTGTAAAGGTTTGGACCGTTATTGTAGTGCTTGGATTGCATTAAAAAAAAAAAAAAGATAAAAAAGCAAAAAGAAGCTTCCCAAAAAATGAAGTAGTTGCATCAAATACCTTTTCTTCCCAATGCATAGCTCTGCCCCTGAAAGTGTACCCAAGTCCTGGTTTATACACAAAATTAGTATCTGTGATTCCCCCTCCCACTGCACACAGGTGCATTCACGACTGTACGTAGTTGGCAGTTAACCTCTGATTCTGAAATGGGCCTCCTCTGGTCTTGAAAATATGGTCTCTCTGGGCTGGCGTTGAAGTCTGATGTGGTTTCTTTGCATCTCAGCTTTTTCAGTGCCAAATTTTATCTTCCCATGTGTGGTGCAAGATCACAGTGCTGCAAAGCGTGCGGCAACTGCTCACGTTCATTAATGGCTTCTACAGTCACTTGCTGTCATTTCTAACAGACACGAGCCAGAACTTGGCAGGATGGCTTTAAATGCAGAAGATGGTTCAGACTGCTGTGAACAAACTGTCTGAAATCCCCCCCCCGCCCCGCTTTTAAAAGCAACACCCGCCTCCCCCGCGGGCAGGAGCCCCCTGGGCGGTGAGGAGGGACCTGCGGGATGGTGGGACCCCCGCCAGCAGGGACGGGGCAGCCAGCCGGTGGGCTTTGCTGGGCTGGCAGGTCAGCGAGAGCCACCGCCCCACCGGAAGCAGACGTTGCCATTTGTTGATGGAAACTTCAGGGCTTCAGCTCATGTCACAGAAACAGTTGTGCCTCAGAATGGAAACGAAGGTCTACGAAAACCTGCGACCGGAGGCCTGGAGCAAGCCCCCGCCGCAGCACTCAGTAACATCCCCACACCCGACAGAGCTGCTGCCACTTTGGCCTGCCGTGGGGACCCCCAGCTGCTCCTCCGGTGTGCCTGCTGCCACGTGGGCTGTGGGGCTGGGGCTTGGCTTGCCCATGTCCCCGGTCTGGTGGCCCCTCCGCACCCGTACCACGCGCTCCAATCCCACCAGACACTTGCTGCGCACCTCCCAGCAAGCTGCGCTGCAGCACTGAATGACCCTCCTGCCCCGGGTTGAGTTAGAATTAAACAAGGATTGGTCCACTCAAATACATGAGGTTTAAAAACAACATACGTGCTTTATTACTTTTGAAGGTTTCTTGTGGTATTTCAACATCTTATGGTCTTGGTCCTCTCACAAGCTGCTGTTCTTTAATCTTCAAAATTTGGCACCGGTGCCTCACCCCCTCCACAGAGGAGGAGAATAGTAGAGCCAGTGTTTTCTGCTCCTTGCTCAATTTGTGCTCGCAGCCAACAGCTAAGGACAGCATCAACCCCCCCAGCATTTCACTGGATACGACTGCAGTTCGCCTTTCACTTTCCCATGCCCTGTCCAGGTGCTGAGGTGTTTCAAGCCACCAGAAATAGGATGGAAGCAAGCACCCCAAACTGCTCAAGCTGTAAGTTAGTAATGCAAACAAGCAACACAAAAGGCTCAAGTCTATTTTTTTTGGCATGCCTGCTACTGGAAACAGAGGCTAACAGGTCTTTCAGAATCTGTTTACAACCCCCAACTACTTTTCCCTTTGGCTGCCACCTAGTATCTCAAATTTTTACAGTAGAATTAAAATGTCCCCAAGACATATGCTTATGTAATGGAAACAATGACAACTCCCAACCTATATGAACTGGGAGTTACTGTACCAAATAAACAGTTTCCTTCAGTCAGGGTCTTGTTTTGCAGTGCTAGTGGTCACTCTGTCATAAAAGGAAGGGATCAGAATCCATTATTGCTAAGGTTTACAAATTCACCATTTTTCTGAAAAATACACTAGGAGGATGGAGTGACTTCTCCAGGGGTACCACAGTAATGCACAGATTATTGCACTGGTCTATATTTAGCACGTATTGCACATCAGTGGTTTGTAGCCTGGTAAGCCTGTTCCTGCACATTTTGGTTGACTTTCTGCCCAACAGCTGGAGCTGAAGCTGGGTGCTGGCCACACAGAATGACACATCAGTGAGCTAAAGAACTATCAGCATACGGAGTTGGCTAAAAGATGCAAAGAAAGATAACACTTCATGGCTGCCAGCCAAGGGAAGCAGAACACAGGAACACGCTGGCACGGGAGCCTGAAGCAGAGGAGAAAGGCATCAACTTTGCTGCTGCAGCACCCGTCCGGAAGGATCCTTGACATGCCTGGCTGAGGCTGGCGTACAGCCATACGTAACTTCTAGGTCTCCATTCTAACCGCCACGCCAGATACTGCTCTTGAGCCGACCAACGTGTGGCTTTGCGTTGTTTTGAAAGGGCCGTCTATATTGCTGCACACGGCTCTGCAGAGTTCCTACAGAGATTAAAAGCCTTCAAAGATAACAACCCCATTTTTAGAGCTTCTCTGCTCTGAAAAAATCAGAAGGCCTGAACCCAGCATTTGGAGGTGAAATGCTTCCATAGAGAACATGGCCAAAGGCTGTAGCAAACCAGTTATTTCTGTGATAGCTCACAGAGTAAAAGATTGTTAATTCAACAGTGCTGTTAAAAAACCCCCAGAACATTCTAAAGTTTTGTTCTCTGTGCTTCGGTGGCATTAAACTTGCTCACAATTCTGTTTAATTACCTTTTTCTCTGGTACACATCTATCAGAGTGTTACTACTTAGAGCAGTATTTATGTCTCTTACAAAGAGCACTACAATTATTCAGTTTGCCATTTGATTTCAAATGCCTTAGTCTATATCATGATTTCAGCAAAAATATCAAGATTGCTTTCTGTGTCATCTTCGGGCTCCAATTCTTCACTGTGATCCTCTGGAGAGGTGTGTACACCTTGTTCTTGAATGGTCTTCCTCTTTCTTCTGTGAACGTACACAGAGCGATTCTTCTCTGTCTCCTCAGAAGGCGAGTTGTTTGCACTGATGGCAGCTTTCAAAGCTAACTCTAAGCCTTTGTAGAATCTAGAAAGAAACAATTGTATAGTTACCATTTTTGTAGGTTTGCTCAGGATCTGCAAAACTACTCTGAGAAACTAATGCTTTTCTAATACAATCAAAATGTGTTAAGAGAAGAAAATCATTACTAACATTGAAATGTTCTCACCAATACTGGAAGAAAAATTAGAAACATCAGCACGCATCCTTGTGTATGCCATGCCAATTCTCTTTGTAATGCTTGTATGTTAGAAATTAATTAGTGGATGCACTCACGTGCCATTAAGACCCTGTTAATCTTGCAGAAACCATGAAATGGTATCAGGTTAAATGTCTGATGAACAACAGCATTAATGATTGGATGCACTGCAACTATCAGCGATTACTTTTAACTGTAGCAACTACAGGGATTTTCAGTGGACATATAAAAAGAAACTGGTCTTAGCACATGTAGGTGTCTCTCCAGTGTCCCTTCGATCCTCAGGCTCTTTGGCTCTTCTGCCAATGCGACTCCTCAGCTGGAGACAGACAAGTGTGTGCAACCTTCCACCACCCTCATAAACCATCAGTTTGGGTACTATTCAAAGCATTCAGGGAATTGAAGACTGCACTGCAATCTGAATGCTTCTCAACTGGTTACCGTGATAGAGTAACAAATGCTGTTATCATTAGACAAAGAAACTTAAACCCTACTCAGTAACAGTCTGCAAACTCATATTGTTTATAGGATTTTTGCTTGAATAGTTTATAGTCTTCAGAGCTCAAAAAATTAATTGAAATTGTACTTAGACTTCAGGGGGTTTTTTTTTTTTTTTTTTTTTTTTTTACATAACCTCTCCGATGCATTTTTCGCTTTTGGATTTAGATGTCATGAATATGATTTGTGTAATCTAACAAACCTGTCAATCCTCTTCATGTTTTCTTCCATTTTCTGATTAGCTATATGTATCAGAAATTCAATATATTCTTCAGAGACCATCAATTTCCCCTTGTGGCTTAATGGAACTTCTAAGCAATGAGTGCTCCGGACAGCCTAAAAACACACACAGAAGGATTTATCTAGAATAAAGATTTTTATTTTATGAAGGTTATTTAAATAACTATGGGTAATTCATTAAAGGAAAAGAAAAACCAAACCGCTTATCAACACTATTGGTTAGGTAGCTGTGAACTAAAGCAGAAAGATGTTTCTTTGCTACAGCACACCCTATGATAGCTGTTGATCCCATTACAATTTAGACCTTGGCTTGTAAAAAAATCCAAGCTTAAGAATAATGGTATCCTTTTGTTACGTTCCTTATAGGTAAGTAGAAAAGTCCTTACCATCACAATTTTTCCTCCTCTGCCCACCGTAATACCAGAGTTCCTGAACCCAGAATCAACAGCCACCGAATGCTGCAGAACAAACAAATGCCTTAAACAGGTCTTACAGACTTTTACAGCAAGAAATAATTATGGATGAGTTGCAATGCATCTTATAATCTCAGTTTTGCAATTTACTCAAAATCATCTCCCCAGATTAATGAAATAAGTTACATTACAATGTTCTTAAGATCAAATCGATGTAGTATCACAAATTGTGGTTGGTTTTCAAAGAACCACTGTCAATCTTGATTGTCTAATCTTAATCTATTAGCACAGATGGGACATTAACATCTCTCTGGGCACTGTACTATTCTATCTTGAAGAGCTGGTAACCATATAGACAGTCGTGCAGCACTCTCATAGGTAAGAGTGTAGCAGTACTATAAAAGAAGCTAATCAACTCTCTCCTACATTAACGAGGGAACAAACCCATCACGCATTACTCTCTGGAGTCAGTGGGAAAGCAGAAGGCAAAGGTTCTATTCAATTAGTTGAAGCAGTGGAGCCAAACTGCCTGGCTGGAAGCAAGATGATGTCTAAGAAACCATTGCTTTTGGCCAGCGAAAGCAACCCAGGCTGCCTGGGAAAAATCTTTTACCAGGCAACCTGCTTCAGCTTGAAGGCTGAATCATACCTGAGTAATTTTGTTTTCTAAAAAGTAAAGCAAAATCTCTACTAATTTTAAAGCTGTGTCTTCTTCATCAGCTTACTTTCAGTACCCTAATTATTAAGCATACAGCGCATCTGGGACCAGTGCTGACACTTACTCTGGAGCCAACACTTTTGCAGCCAGGAATGTAACAGAACAACAACGTAACATTGCTACTCAGCGTAATTTTACCAGAAGCTGTGCATCCTGCAGCTCTCTACACAGCACATGGAGAACAAATGGTTCAAACTTGAGCACAACGTCACCAGTGGCTTTCTCTAGTGCTGTCATCTGGAAAAGACACCAAAATATTTACATTAATACTGCAAGTATGTACTGTTACTACATAAAAACCCCCAACAACCCAACAAACCCAAACCAAAACTCAGCCAACAAACAAACAAGAAAAACAACAAAAAAAGCTAGTCAGTGTGTGAAACAAGCATTAAAAATGCACCAAATGAGTTCCAAGCAATCAGGCTTGTTCAGCTGCTTTTGATCTTTCATTGCTCATGATACATAGAAATTCCATGGATTCCCGTGATTCTGTTTGCTAAACTGATTAAGTTTGACAGAAATTCATCGCAAGATAGACTTTAAAAACTTGAAAAAGTGTGCTTCCCTGTTTATTTCTTTGTACATTCAAACAAATCCATACAGTCAGTACAGCATGGGAAGAGAACTGTTTTACTGCAATCAGATGAAACCTGAGCAGGTTTTTTGAGGTTTTTTTTAAACTGTTCTTTAAAATCAAGGACATTTAGTTTCTGAGGTACATTTCTCAACTTCAGAAAACTTTCTGAGGTTCAGCAGATTAAATTCATGGCCTAACATACTTGATCACATTTTAATCCTAGTTTAAATAACAATGCACAGCATACTGCGTAAGAGTTACTAAGATAAAAAAGTCAGAGGTTGAAATTAGAGACATAAACCCACAAGACAAGGAAGAAAAAAAGAAGTAGCTTCCAAATTATAAAGTTTAAGAAATTACCTTCAGACCCCTCAGTTCTGCTAGAAGGCTGAGATGCTAGTGGAAATTTTTCCTGGATTTGCAAGGAGAGAGCTATATGACATTCTGCATGGCTTAATATTACAATTTCTCTACTTTTCTATGCTATCTTTATGCAGAGAAATCTTAGGGGCCGATATTACTTTCTTCCATTCAGAAAGGTTGCTTTGAGGCAGTTACATTACTTATTTCACTGTATGATTATTTAATCATAAGCACCATTTGCCCCCCCTTCTTGTTTGCCTTCACTTACTTAATTCCCAGCACTAAAAAATTTGCTATGTTAACTTGAGAAATTTCAGCTGTTTTCCCATACAAGAAAGATGAGACAAAATAACAAAGTAAAATGAAAGTATTCAATAAAATCTTCAGGAAATAATAAAATTCACGCTTTTTTAAGACATGATAGCATAGAAGAAAACTGCTGAAGTAACACTCCTTTCCTTTAAACATGGAAAAATATTTAGATGTATTTATGCAGCATCTCCTCCATAAATGTTCTTTTTTTAAGTTGAAAGCAGGTCTTTCTGAATGGCTAAGTTTGTAATTTGTGCGCCAGATTTAAAAAAAATGCCCAAGTAACCACAGCTGCGCTAAAGCTGATGAGAAACAGAAACGATCAACATTGCATAATGCAGTGTTGTACAGAAGTACCTAAGCTAACTTATTTAGCATTTGCTCGGGCCTGGAAAGGAGTCGTGCTGACACAGTGCTCCACTGAGGTGAATTCCCCCTGCCCGAGAGCGTGCTGGCACAGTCAAACAGCTTCCTTACCCGGAGCTGGGCTCTGCAGAGCTGGCCTGGTTTCCACACAAGCTGGCTGTGCAGGCTGCCGAGGGCCCCGCGCTGCATACTGCCTGCCGGGGCCATGCCGATTTCAGCAGGAACATGCACACGCACACACGCAGCAGTCGGCATTCACGGTGCCTAACGTGGGCTGGGACCTGCCTCGGACGCATGCGTTGCCTTTTCAGGCATGTTTCGTGCTCCCTTTTCAGATGCTCTCCCGTGTTTGAGAGCTCTGTTCTGGCCACCCGAGCAGCACAGCGTCCTGCTTCAGCAAAGCGATCGGCACCCATCGTGGTTGGAAGCCAAGTTAGACAGGCTTGTCTTCGAGACAAGTATTATAACAGAGAACACATTATTAGCTGCAGTCAGCGTGTGTGATACCAGTGAGGGTGTTTTTAAAGGTTTCTGTTTCTCTGAAAAGGCTAAGTAATTTAGCAGATACTCCAGAGGCAGCTTTTCAGCAAGAATATAACTAGTTAAAAGTTATATGCCTATGGATGTTAGTACTGCCCCAAAGCTGTCTTGCAGTACCTCAAAAAGCTTATTAATGAAACAAAATATTTTCAGTAAAGGTTTTTTTAATTGTCTTACTGCATCTAAATCATTATTTTCCTGCAAACTCAAATAGGGAAATACTGACAGTAATCTTCTATTAAGTCTCTGAAGTGTGAAGCCCTGATTTGCTCTCAGTGAAGCTGATGGGAAAACACCCGATGGGAACAGGATTAGGCCCCTCATCTCTAAAGAGTCAAAGTCTAATTGCTATCATGAAATGACAGAAAGGACCTGTTGGTGATAGGTCACAAAGCTCACACAAATGCGATCTCCTGTATTCCAAACACAGGAGCAATTGCTAAAGCGATAACGAAGCAGAAAACTGACGGTGTTTAATGACTGACCACGGCAGCATATTTACAGCAACACAGAACGCAGCCCTTGTCCTAAGAAGAGCATACGTTGGTACTACAGCAAACGCTTTCCGTGCGGCGCTGCACAGCTGTGCTCCCGTTACTAGCTTGGGTGTAAGTTACAGTCTGATGAGGGCAGTGCACAGCCCACTGCGTTGGGCAAACCCTGCTCAGGAGAAAGGGGTGAGGTGACACCTCATTCATGAGACACCCTGTACAGACACTCCAGCTAGGCATTTGTTTGTCAGCAATGTGCAAAACCAGCAGCTGACACCATACCTTATAGGTCTGTCCATACAGATGCGTGGACAGAACTACCATGCATAGGTCCTGGTGGAAGCAAATGCTCTGCACACACACGTCTTAAGGCATTAAACAGCAGCTGGCCAAATTCTGCTGTACGTATAACCAAAAATCCAAAGTTGAAGGTGGTTGAGAGTCACACCAACAGTATGTCAAGGAAAAAGTACACCATTTCAGTTTTACACTACTGTGTCGTTACGAGATTATATTTGTGTCACGTCAATAACCTTACAAAGAGGTACTTCGTAACACATGATGCTTTTTCTCTAGGCATTGGGAGGATAAAGGGCTAAAAACAGATTACAAAACAAATATCCTATACTCATACTGTTGAGGTTAATATACAGTGAGGTCAAATGGTCTGACAGCCAAAAAGCACAACGCTCAGTGTGCAAGATCCTGGCTTCCCTTCTTATTTCCTAAACACTGCACTAGCAAAGCTCTATCATACATTAATTTTTAAACTACTATACTCTAATCAAAGGTATTTTTCTTACACTTGCATTTTATTGATTAAAAAAACAGTCCCCTCTACCTGTTAAAGGGAACAGGAAAAATCAGAGTATTTCCTCTCATAAGAGTCAGCAACAACCCACTGTGTCCTACTCAGCCTGAAATTTGCTGATGGAAAGTTCAGCAAGCTCTGCTTTGCTAGAACAAATGCTAACAAAGCTAAATATTTTGAGGGAGATTTTTTTTGTGCATGTGTGAGAATGTATGCATATGGTAAAGCGAGCTATGAATTGAGTGAGAGAATTTTGACCTTGTAACTGCTTCTTTTTTGTGACAGACAAAGCAAAGAGATGTATGCAGAGAGCAACTATTTTGAAAGCATACTAAAAAAACCCCACTAGATTATTTTTTTTTTTTTAATTTTAGGGGATTTTAGGATACTAAATTAAAATGCAGGACAAGAGATTCACCGTTACACTAGTTTCAGGTCTCTGTAAATTAAAGGCTGCTGGCACAGCAAGCTGGGTTCAAGACAGTTTTAAATTTAAGACAGTTATTTTTTTAACTCAATATAGTTTTAACTGCCTTGAAGGAGTTATTCCATACAAAATGAACATGCTCACTGGCATGCTTACCTGAACACAGCTACATTTAATAGAAACAAGGGAATTAATTTTGGTTGCTTCAGGAATTGCTGACCAAAACAACAAAGCAAGAATGGCCACAGCTTATGAAACAGTTAATGAGGACACCACAAAATACTTGTTAATCACAACTGACCCATTCTGAAAGAGGTATTACAGTTACTGCATTAATGTGTACGTCAGGCTCACACTGTTGGAGAACAGGATAAAGGCCACATTGTCCTGCATCTGTGTCCTGCAGGAAATGTTGCTGCTTGAGTAAGCATCGCCTCAGATGCTGCCTGACACGGAACTTTTACTAGGCAAATGCCTAGCTTCGTACAGCAATTGCTGCTTCGGCACTAACATGGAATATACTGTTTATATATTTTATATATTATATTTTATATAATTTATGTTTTTCATTTAGCCCATCGTAGTCTGCTAATGACCAGCTCATCACTGTCCAAAGACCAGCAAGTATTGTACAGAAATTAAGCTTATATTACTTTCGGATAGGAAGGCTTTTAAATCAAATCTAGTCTCCAGTGCATACCTTGCTGGCAATCCAACAATAAAGGAAAACAAAGAGCAGATATAAAGCTGCAGAAATGAAAAAATACATTGTTATATTAACAGTAATATTTCAGGAAAGGAAGAACATTTGCTTACAAAAGCATTATTTCTGCTTACTCTGAATAAAGAGAATGCAAGAGCATATAAGATACAGAATCACTGTCTCTTCTATTTTCAGAAATCATTTTTTGAAAGACAACCTTCTGCTGCAGAAGCAATAGTAATTACTGACTTCTTGTTGAGCTATTGTGATGTGGCAATTACGTGACTCCAGACAGCCAGAAATTATTCAAGTTTCATATTAGCTGCATTTACAACTAGGCAGAGAATTTGGTACTGAGCTTAAAAGTATCCCCTTCAAAACAGGTCTTAAGAATTTGTTAAGTAGAACACCTAGAGGAAAGTTTATGTTGAAATTAGGGTGCCAATTCATCTCAGTAACAGGAATAAAGAACCTAAAAACTTCCTTGTATTTTACATGATGTGTTTTCCATGACATTGGGCATGTTACGTTAAATAAATATAAGTTGTGTTGTATCGTCCTCTTACCACATCGCCTTTGACGCACACTTCATGTGTTACCATGAGCCACGTGCAGTTTTTCTTCTGGATCTCACAGCTGTTTATATCCTAGTGATGAAGAGAGATGATTAAACTGGCGCTACGGAGAGGTGAGCTTTGATCTCGTGCTTGGGTAATAAAAAAAAGATACGGTCCCTCACAATAAATAATGTCGCTTTTAAAAACACACGTTTCCTTAACGTACCAGAACACAGAGGTAGTTTAGAACTGACGTATCGATGCTCACGTACGCTGCCAGAACGGGGTTAGAGCCGGCGAGCCCCGCAAGCCGCTTGCCGAAGGGCAGCCCCCGCCCCGGCTCAGCCGCACCCCCCGCCTCAGACCGACGGCGCTGCCCGGCACCGGGGGCCGGGTACCGCACCGGGGGCCGGGTACCGCACCGGGGGCCTGGCACCGCACCGGGGGCCTGGCACCGCACCGGGGGCCTGGCACCGCACCGGGGGCCGGGCCGCCCCCGCAGGGTGAAACTCTCGGGTTCGCTCGCCGCGGCCCAGCGGCCGCCAGCCGGCGGGACCCGAGGCCCTGAGCGGGGCCGGGCAGCGCGGCCAGGGACACGCACCGCCCCCCGGCCCGGCGCGCTCGAAGGGGCCCCGAAAGCCGAGGCTTCGGCCGGGGGTCCTCCCGAACTCCGCCCCGGCGG
>VXBL01007755.1:98423-111748 GCA_013400195.1 Aramus guarauna
CCGCGGCTTGCGACGGCCCTTCGCCTGGCCGCGAGGGGCGTGTCGGGGGCGGAGCCTGATGGCGAGAGGCGTGTTCTGGCTGCAGGGGCGTGTCGGGGCGGGGTCTGGTGACGCGGACGTGTCCTTCCCACCGGCGCTGAAGGGCCGGGGTGTTCTTCTCACGCCGCCTGTGCCCCCTGAGCGGCCCGTGAGCCTTCCGGGTCGGGCCCGTCTCCTCGGCTGTGGCCCTGCTCCACTTCCCGGCTGTCCCGGGGCCCGGGCTCCCAGCGGCTGCTCCGNTCCCGACCCCATCCCCGCCTGTGCGGAGGCGGCTCCCCCGGTCCCCTCTGGCGGCCTGCCCCCCTCTCTGTCTGAGGAGCTGCTCCTGCATCCGCCCGGGCCGGGGGGGGGGGGGGGCGGGGTTGGGNCCCGGGCTCTCTGCAATCCCATGGGGTTCCCTGAGGGGCAGAGCCTGCCCTCCTGGCCCGCACGCTGTGCTCCTGCTGCTTGCCCCGCTGCCTCTTCCCAGCGTAAAGCCAGCACCTGCTGGCCGCTGTAGCCAGGGCTGCCCCCAGCCCCCGCGCCCCCCACCAGCCCTTCCTTGGACACCTCCGTCGCCTGCGCCTGGGCGCTCTCACCGGGAAGCCTCCTGGGTTGCTCGTGCCTGCCTGTTGCCCCTCCAGCAGATTCCGGGGTTGCTTCCAGTTGTCTAGAGAAGGCCTCATCCCAGTGATCAGTCATCAAGCTGCAGAATCATTTCGTAAAACCTACAGGTCCAGGTTTTTTTTTTTTGAGCACAATAGAAGCCTCCTTTTAATTTGGTTTATTATCTCTACCAATAGAAGTGATTGATACTTCAGAAATTCCTTTGCAGTGTAGATTTTTGTCATGTCCTGGGGAAATGTTAGTAGTGTATATCCATGTGACTAACACTCCTTTTGACTTGAACAGGTGACCAAAAGTGTGAAGCCTTACAGACTGTATCAGTTAGGAGAAAAAAGCAGTGACAGAGTCAGGTACTTTTTAAAAACTGTAATTATCTTTAGGAAAAAGCCTATCTCTGCCTACAGCCCTAGAGCTCTTTAGCTGGAGTTGACCAAAAGTGTGATCTCCTGGTGTCTTTAGGCTTCCCTGTTAGCCATCCTGTGATTACGTGCTGCGTACCCAGGAAAACTCCTCTGTCTGAATTGATCAGATTCCTTGAAAGAAATGTATATAACTTCCTGTAGTAGCAGTAACTTGCTTGCGGTGTTTTGTTAGAATACTTAACAAATGCAGTTGGAATAGTCACAGCTTCATCTGTTGATAAATTGTCATTGCTGCCATTAATGTGTACAAGGCTGTGAGCTGCAGCAGCTGAGGGCTGTCGTTCATGGTCTCTGTCGCGGACAGCTGCAGTGGTGAAATCCACCTGGAATTAAGGATTGGAATCTTAAATGTCTGCACTTCAGTTTTTGCTGACTTGTTTTAGTGTCCTATGGTATCTTCTATTTTTGACAGCTGATGAGTAGTTTTGTGTTGCTTTTTTTTGCATGTAAGTTTAACAGTAAGCAGGAGCAGTGACTGGAGCGTCACTTGGTTAGATGACCCAGTCAGCCAATGTGCAACAGCCTATTTTGCAGGAATGTAATAGTAAATTGTTAATGTTTTCCCCCAAAGTATTGTACATCTCTGTATATTTGATAGCAGTGCAGTATTCACAGCAGCTGCGATAGAAATACTTCCATGGATAAATTATTTGCATGTGATTCTTTTAATGTCCATAAAGTCTTGCAAATAGTAGGGTTAATTTTATGCATTTTGCAAGATTGGGGGGGGGGAGAAGCATGCCTCCTCCCCATTTTAAATCAGGAGTGAGGCTGAATTTAATTGGTTGCTTGACAGGTGGTGTTTGATTTCTTTATTTTGAAAATGCAAAATAAATGATGAAGGCAATACAAAATTACTATTTTTCCCTTCTCCCAGATATTCTGGTCACTATGGCAGCCACAAGAAATGTGATGAGAGCTGTCAGAGTTTTTGAATTTGGTGGCCCTGAAGTGCTTAAACTCCAGTCAGATGTCTTAATTCCTGATCCGAAAGAAAATCAGGTATGTACGAGTTCTGCAAACTGAAATAATGGTATTGAATGATAACAGGTACACTCAGGACAGAATGAAGAATCCAGACCAATACTTTTCATCTTGTATATGTAGTTTTTTGATCAGCATGTTCATATTACCTGAGACATCATGTTTAACAAATGTGGGCTTTTTACTGTTACATGGGCTACATATTCCATATAAAGGATTTCCTGAAAATGGCTTCAGTTCAACACTGAATATTTGCTAACTCTGTTAAAGAATTTAGTTAAAATGCCGTGATACTGTGCTGTGAATTCAAGTTTTAAATCTTTTAAATTATTGCTTAAGAAGCACTTTTTCTTTTAGGTGTTAATTAAAGTCCATGCCTGCGGGGTAAATCCTGTTGAGACATATATTCGTTCTGGAAGTTATGCTAGAAAACCAGCTTTACCCTATACTCCTGGCTCAGATGTGGCTGGTGTAATAGAAAGTGTTGGGGAACATGTGACTGCATTCAAGGTATTTATACATTGGGTTTTAATTCATTATTGTTTATTGTATCCGCTTTGTGTGACTGCTACACTACTGCTCCTGTTTTTATTGCTTATAATCATGTAATCTATTTTGGGAGGGGGTGGAAATCACCTTTATTGCCTGGTAAAAGCATGCAGCGAGATTGTATTGGCAATCCAGTCTGCAGATCGAACTGTAGGGAGGTCTTGAATGCTGTTGACCTCCAAGAGTTAAAAAGTCTCAGAGGCACTTCAGTTTGTCTGCTCAAAGCAGTGATATTGGGTGTACAAAAGTTGTGGTTCAGAACTATTTTTATGGCATTGCAGAAATATTTGAAGTTGGATGCTTCCTGTTTGAGGTAACTTCATGCAGAACTGAAAAATTTTCTGTAAAGTTTTTTTTGGAAATGGAAATAACTTTTATTTTATTACTCTAGTCTAGTAATCTCACTTAGATTTTCTCTGATATCTGTGAAATTTATTTAGTTTTTAAATCTGTTCTTCCTTTCAAGTCACTAGAGACTGTTGGTCTCAGACAAACATAAAATTGTGTTGAAATTTCCTGACTTGGAATTTATGTAACTGTTGCGGGAGAGATCAGAGATTTGGTTGTCTAGAGAGAAGAATCATGTTTCTTCGTATTTTCTTATCAGGAGTTTGCTATATCTGCCGTGTGTGCTTTTTGTTTCTTATGGAAATTGTAATGCTCTTCGCTTGAATGAGAGAGAGAGATGATGAAATCAATGTGTGCCACAGACAGACATCCTGAAAACGCTGAGTAGCCAAGCTCATTCACTTGCACACTCATAGTGCTTGAGAAAGAGCTACGCTGTCATGTATGCCCCGGCACAATAGTTAATACGTGGTACCTGCAAACCAAACTGACGTAGTACACACGCTGTGCGTTTATTGAGATCATCATGCAAATGGCAGAAAAACCAGAGCTCAGTAACTGTGGACATTGACTGACGTAGTTCTGTGCGCGGGTTGTGCAAGGCTGGACGCTGACCCAGTGCAGAGCTGCTGCCATCGTACCCACGGGCAGGACTGAAGTGCCGAGGCACACAGGCGTGCAGCACGCTGCTTGCTGTGCGTTGCTTGCATCTCCTGCCGAGTTGCTGGGTTGAATACTCCCTGCTGAAGAACAGCAGCAATACTCAGTTACCTTAGGGTATGTTATAAGGGTGTATCTTTTTTTCCACATTTAAACAAAAGTAATTATAAAATGTTTGTTTTCTGTTTGTAAAAGATTTTGAGGTTTTGCATTTGGCATCTGTGGACAGAATTCTTTAGTGTTCAGGTTCATTAGGGTTAATATTAATGAGACAGTAGGTTTGTGTGTTACACTGTAGAATGGGGGTTGTAATTATGACACTTAAATCTAAGTACATGAAATTATATGGTTTGTGTTGCATTGGTTGTATGTATTAGCATTAATAAAAACATTATCTGTGACAAATATAACTGGTTATTTTTAATAGGAGAGCTGTTAGAAATAGCCTATACTTCCATGAACTGGTTCTTTATGTATATTAAGGAAAAAATAAGGGAAATAATTGATTTCTCCATTTTCTTTCCTTCCTTTCTAGAAAGGTGACAGGGTTTTTACCATTAGTGCGATCTCTGGAGGATATGCAGATTATGCTGTTGCTGCAGCTAATAGAATCTTTCCTTTGTCGGATAAATTGGACTTTAAGCAAGGAGCAGCAATTGGGATACCCTACTTCACTGCTTATCGTGCTCTTTTCCAAAAGTAAGGTGCCAAATCTAAGCTTGTGCATTTTACTTAGGAGTATTTAAAATACTGAAGCTTGTATTTTCATTGTCCTGTAAAATGGGGGGAGATCAATGAATGGGAAATGTTTAAAACACTGAAGTTAACTTTGTTATACTGATGGAATTGTCTGATAATTGTTACTTAGAAGCTAGTGACTGTATTTTACTGTTAAGTGTTTCTTCTTAAGAGAACAGTCCTGGAAAGGCTTCTTTGATAGGTATCATGTAATAAAACGTATAACTCTATAACTCTTTTGCTGTACTCACTGGTATTTTAGCTAGGGAAGAAACCCAGGAATAGTTCTAATTTCTTAATTAAATGAACAGCGTACTGTAGAGCAGACCCACCTCTCTCCTTCATGAGCCAGAGACTCTGTGCACAGTACTGTCTGTTGCTGTGGGACAGTATAACGAGTAAAAGCCAGGCTTCCGTGTCAGCTAGGTGAGAGCTTAGGACTGCAAATCTGGTTTAGTTTGATAGAATAAAAGATTAGAACTAGTGTGGTTTGTTTTAAGATCTGTAACAAGTGAAGATCTTGAACTGGGGTTTAGTACCAGACTGTTACTTGCTGCTGGTTGCATGTTGACATAATTGCATATTATTTAAGTTCATATATGATACGGTTTATTTTGCCTCCTTGTTTTCCCAAAGTGGCTGATTATACCTGTTCAGCCATAACATAAATTGGAAATAAGGCTGTGTGAAATATGAGATGTGATGTCAGTGTACACAATCTCATAGTTAATGATTATGTACTGCACTCTCAATTGCAATGTTTTCCATTTTTTTCATTCAGAGGACGTGCCAAAGCAGGGGAAAGTGTGCTAGTGCATGGTGCGAGTGGGGGAGTAAGTATTTTGAGAAGGCAAGTTATAAGAAATGCTGTTTTCTGTCCTTGTATCTGCTTTTGTCTGTGATATGAATTATGGTCACATTTATGTCAATAAATGGATTAGCTAAATTAGGTTTTTATTTCAGATACTCTAGGATACATTTTTCTTAGAGCAAACCACGTTACTCCAAATAACCATGAACCGCATGATTATGTAAGCTCCCTAAAACCAAGGGTCATATAAAAAACACATTGCTGCAGTTGGAAGTTGGTCCAGAAGCTTTATAGCTGGTCTTCCTCAGATAAAAATAATAGCAGAAAGCTGTAATTTTAAAATACGTACAAGTCGTTCTCAGTTCTCTGGGTAGTAATGACCACTGCATAGTAACTATGTGTTTCTGCAATATTTTTGCCTATTAGCTAACAGCTAGCTGCACGAGGAGAGATACTGGAGTATATAAATTCATGACTCAATACTATGTGAAACTGAACATATAGTTTTCCTTGGTTCTATGTGAAAAACTAACTTTAGATCTCTTTCACACAACATTCTAGTTTAATTTATCCCCCATACGCTGCATGGTGTTGCTCAGCTTCTGTTGATGCACCAAACAGCTGCTATGAACAGGCAAAGTTTCCTTAATTGATAGACAGCAAAAAGGTGATTATGACAGTCTCATATGAGGAGGAATTCGGATCTCATTCTACGATACTAGAATGACAGCATCGTTCTTTTTTTTTTTTTTTTTTAACTAAATGTAGTGTTTCTATTCTTTATGTTACTTGAAAAGATGTATTGCCTTTGGTTTGCAGAAGCATGTAATGCCAATGTGTTGTTCTGTAGACTTGTAACCTTTGCATAGGAATACTTGTAAAAGCAGTGAGATACGTGTAGGTATGAAGCACATGCTGAAGAGAAAAGATGGTTTGTGCTGCATCTTTTCTTTCAAGTGATGCTGACTTCCATAATGATTCTTAAAAACGTGTCGTCTTTTGTATTTTTCTTTGAAAATCAGTCAGGCCATGATGTATTTTAATTAATGGTGTTTGTTTTTTCATTTAGTTGGAAAACTGATGGTCTGCTATTGAGAAAACAAGGTCACATTTGGCAAACAGTTTGGGTAGATCCTGGCCAGAGAGATGGTCATGGTAGATTTTTTCAAGAAGCCTGTCCATTTATTTTGTGTGTTACTCATACATACAAATTCAAATAGCAGAGCCACAGAATGGAGGGTTTTATGGTTGTCTTTGTTTGTTTCTGTATTTATTTGTTTGTGTCCCCCTCCAAAAAAAGAGAAAGTATAAAGCCGTGCATATCTTACCACATCCTGGAGGAGGTATCCAGCTGTGTGGTTGGTACAGCAGGCTGCCGAATCCATGGCCTCAGGAAGCCGGCCGGCCGGGACTGAATCCCAGGGAGCAGTTGTACGTGTCTACTGTTCCCTCATTTTGCTTTGGCATTCTGTTGCTGTGACACAAAGCAAAACCAAGAGATGGCATTGATATGCCTCAAGTGCTTGTTGGCTCCAATGCCAGGTTTTTATGAAGGCATCCCTCACCTCTGAACATCCTCTGGAGTGCAGAGCTGGTATGAGACACTGGGAATTTGGCTTCTAAAGATATCATTTAATCTGTTTGTGAAAGGTGCAAAAGTAGTGTGCCACAGTGTGCTTGCAGATTTTCTTTGCAATAAATAATGCTGGTATCCATAGCAGGTGATTCTGTGAAAAGAAAAAATTCCTAGGCTTTGTATCAAATATATATGGCCCAACTTTAACAGATAGACAACATCCTACGTGGCGTTATATCAAATGCTAATAGCTATTAAAAAAACCCACAAAACTTTACTATGCCTCTGTAAATATATTTTCTAATTTAAAGACTATTTGGCTATCTTTAAGATCCAAATTACTTATTATGGCTAAAAAAAATAATAATAATAAAAAAAAAAATTACCAGGCCAACTTTTTAAATGGGTAAGTTCCAAGTTGCTGGTAGATTATGTAAAATTTAAAATACTAAGAAAGAAAGAGAAAAAGACTTTTTTTCTTCCTTTTTCTGTTTTTTGTTTTTTTTTTTTTTTCTTCCCCCACCCCCCTTAGGTGGGAATAGCAACATGTCAGATTGCCAGAGCTTGTGGTTTAAAGGTTTTGGGTACAGCAGGAACTGAGGAAGGCATGAACGTGGTTCTGAGAAATGGTGCTCACCAAGCATTTAATCACAGAGAAGCTAATTACACTGATAAAATTAAGGTAAGCATGTATCAGAGCTAGGTGATGCAGTGTGTATTTTTCTTACTAATAAAATGTGAACAGTTGTTTGCAGAAGTTTTTAGAAGTAGATTTATGTAGTAGAGTAGTGTACTGCCTTTTTCATTTCTACACAAGGAAAGCCTTTTCCAGGCTGGAAAAGCTGAGCTTTCTTCACAAGCAATGGCGTTTAGAAAATCTTGCATTCCAGCAAATTCCAATATGGTAGCATATCATAATTCAGCATATCAAAATACGCTAAAATTAAACTTATTAGCTGTCAGCCTTAGTACAAAGGCTGTATTTAAAATTTTAACAATAAACTAAAAAATATGTTATCTCTAGCATGGGAAATAAACAGTGGTACCCAAGCACTAATTGGAATGATTTAAATAACATGTTATGTCCTGTATAGGAATACACAGGGATGAAAGGAGTTGACATAATAATAGAAATGCTCTCTAACATCAATCTTGCTACTGACTTGCAACTGTTGTCCTATGCAGGAAGGGTGATGGTAAGTACTTTCTGTCACTGACTTTAGCTTTTGCATTTAGCAACGCAATTCAACAGTTATAACTTGAACTATCATATTTTAACTTGTTTGTAACAGGTTGTGGGCTGTAGAGGTCCTATTGAGATAAATCCAAGAGACGCTATGAGTAAAGAATCTAGCATAATTGGAGTTAGTCTGTTTCTTGCAACCGAGGTAAGAAACATTTCTATTTTAAAGAATGTTTTGTTGGCTTATTCCAGCACCTCTCTATTTCCAGTTAAAATAGTCTGTAGGGGTGAAAGGATGATTTTACTGTAACTATCTTGTTTGTTCATTCCTTTACATTTATTCCTTTACATTATATTTAATCTCAGAACATCATAAAATATTTGTGGATCGTGAAATTTGATTTAACATGTGCATAAATAGTCAATACTTTTCTAAAATGTAAAAACCTTGTGGTAAATGCTGTCTTCATTAAATGCAGGAGGAGATGCATGAATGTGCAACAGCGGTCCTCGAAGGCATAGAAGCTGGCTGGCTGAAACCAATTGTAGGCTCTGAATATCCACTCGCGGAAGTAGCTAAGGCTCATGAAGACATTATTCATAGCAGTGGTGCTCGAGGAAAGATGGTGCTCCTTCCATAAAGTCTTTTTCCATTTATTTGGTAGCTATTCTAACTGCACCCTGGCTTATATGATTCATTGAATGTATGTTATAAAGCATACTTCTGATCAGGTTTGACAGTAACAGCAAATGCTAACTTACATTAATTAATTAACAATCTATTTTCTTTTTGTAATAAGCAGAGTTGCATATAATTTAAAGTAATTTTTGTAGCCTTTTTGGCTGATGTGGAAATAATTAATTTGCTGGTGTGGCCTTGTGATGCAGGCGAAACTAATATCCAAGATAGAATTTGATACCATGCTCTATGTGAAGTTATAGTGAGGCCACTGTAGGTAGTGCAAAATGAAGCCTGCTTTTTAAGCAGATACACCAATGTATATAACTAACTATATGCATATAACTAGGACTCTGTAAATTCTTTAGCCACAGAATTTGTCTTATCTTTTGTCACCTAATTTACTTGGAATAAAAGCTTTTACTGCCAAAATAGTTCACTTCCGAGCTCAAAAGATGGGCAAAGAATCTCTCAGATCTGAACTGTTTGGAAGCAGAGGCAATTTCATTTTGCTATGCCTGATGGTGTCTGAGGTGAAATTGTCCCAGTTAATCCAAAGGGACCATAACTCTGAAGCTGTATGCTAATATTTGCTAATTTGCAACTGATGATATTGGCAGCAGCAGCTGATTCCTTGATGGTAAATGGCTGGGTAGCAAGGATTTCAATTCTTCCTGTGACCTTTACTAAATTTAAAGTCACCTGAATCCCTGGCTACAATGAGGAGAAAGGAGAGGCTGCACTGCTTTTGTGGGTACTGAGAATTCATGTTATCGCACAAATGAATGTGTATATATTGTGGACTTGTTTCAAATGCAATCCAGTTAAGGAAGGACAATTTCTTTGACAGTTTTTACACTCAAAATACTGTTTGGTATTACAGGCACTTTCCTTTAATGATATAATTCTCTAATGAGCTGTGAAGTCATCACTTGCAGAAGACTTTTTCTCAACTTCAAGGATGAGCTTTTCTGTTCCTTTAAGGAAAAGTGAGTCCTTACTAAACAGAAACTGTTTAGAAGTATTTTTGTCTTGAAGGTTATGTGCTTTTTAACATTTGGTCTGGATTCATTTGGTGTCATGCTATCATAAATCAGCATACGTTCTCTGAATCCATGTACAGGTTCCTCAGGGTGGTAGGTTCATCACACTACCATTTTCTAAGTTGTGATTTTTTTCTGAACAGGCATTCATTTCTACTGACATTTTGCTTAATCTAAACTAAGAAAATAATTGGCAAAATATTTTGAAATGTCTGGATTTCTCCTCTATGTTTGTGATCCTTTGTTAAAATAAAAAGGTAAGAGAGGGCCCCACAATCTGTCTCTTTATAAGCCTCTCAATGAGATCTTAACATTTTGTTTTAATGTTTAATTGACCATGATTGTTCTGTGTGTGGTTTGGAGAAATCAAATCCTGACACGCTGCTTGTCTCTAGAGTCTGAAATGGATTGGTTATTTTACTTGTGTGTCCTCTAGGAACAATTGGCTCCTTTCAGAAAATTGAACACTATCCATGTTGAACTCTTGCTGATATTCAAGCATCTTCATTGCACTTGGCAGACATGTTTAAAACAAAAGAAAAACCTGTGTCTGATCTCTGTTTTTGCACAATGGGTTTTTTTTGTGGTTTTTTTTTTTTTTTTATTAGAGTAGTTGGAATTGAAATATTTTCCAAACTTGTAGACATATTAGTATATAAATACTGGGTATACTAAAAGAAGTGGTAGAAAAGTGTTGACTTATTTACACAGAAAATGTTGCAGGTGATAGTATCTGTCACCTGTAGGATCCTCCTTGTGGCAAGTGACTTCCCCTTGGAGGAAACCAGGAATAGTTGGATCATTAGAACTGATGCAGTGCCAGCTTGTTTAAAGTCTATCTCAGAAAACATCCAGTTTTGCCGCTTGATTTTTCTCCTGCGTGTAGCTATGCAAAGAGATGCAAAATACTTGCTTGGAAATGAGATAATACAGCTTTACTTCCTCCTGCTCTCCAAGTGCAGTCTTAATAGACCTGGAAGTGGGTCCTGGGCTTCATGTGGTCTTCTCCAACAGCCACGTCCCCAGTGCTGTCACTGCTACGTGGATGAAAGTATTTTGGCACCTTGTTAATGGGAAGTGGGTGATTTATGGTAAGTGGGTGGAAATCAGGAGAGGATTTTCTTTAGAGCTCTAGCAAAAAGACTTACTTTTGTGTCATTGTAGTTGATTTGGGTAACAATAGTTGAAGTATCATAAAATCATAGAATGGTTTGGGTGGGAAGGGACCTCACAGCCCACCCAGTGCCACCCCTGCCATGGGCAGGGACACCCTCCACTAGCCCAGGTTGCCCAAAGCCCCATCCAACCTGGCCTTCACTACTTCCAGGGATCCAGGGGCAGCCACAGCTTCTCTGGGCACCCTGGGCCAGGGCCTCAGCACCCTCACAGGGAAGGATTTCTTCCTTATGCCCAACCTAAATCTACTCTCTTTCAGTTTAAAACCATTGCCCCCTCCTTCTGTCAATACAGGCCTCGGTAAAAGGTCTTTCTCCATCTTTCCTATAAACCCCCTTTATATATTGAAAGGCTGCAATTAGGTCTCCCTGTAGCCTTCTCTTCTCCAGGCTGAACAACCCCAACTCTCAGCCTTTCTTCATAGGAGAAGAGATTGTTGAGTGCATCACCCATGTCGATTGTCACCAGCTCTCCTGTCTTATTTACTGGAGGTGGTACATTTTCTTTCATCTTCCTTTTCTGGCCCCTGCATCTGTAAAGGCTCTTANGGAGGTGGTACATTTTCTTTCATCTTCCTTTTCTGGCCCCTGCATCTGTAAAGGCTCTTATAATTATTTGCATCCCTTGCCAAATCCAGCTCCAACTGTGCCTTTGCTTTCGTAATCCCATCCCTAGACATCTGGGCAGCATCCTTGTATTCTTCCCAGGATACCCATGTGACGTGGTTGAGGCCCAGCTGAGCACCACGCAGCCTCCCTCACCCCTCCCTGGCGGGGGGGGGAGGAGACCGGACAAACAAAGGCAAAAGCCTCGAGGGTTGCGGTAAGGACAGTTTACTGGGACAGCAAGGGAGAGGGAAACAAACAACAACAGGACTGATAACAGAGATACACAATAGGTGATAATGGAAAGCAATTTACCGATCCGAACGACCGACCGCACCCTCACCACTTCCCGGAGCCACGCTGAACCCGCCGAACCCGCCCCTCCCCGGCTAGCCCCCTTTGATGGTGAGCGTGGCGTCACATGGTATGGAATAGCCCCCGGCCAGCCTGGCTCACCTGGCCTGGCTCCTTGGGAAAATTAACTCTATCCTAGCCAGAGCCAGGACACCACGGAACTATGTGCTCATGCTACTTCCAATCTAGCTAGCACAGTTAATGAGACTATTGGGAACTGTTCTTTGCCCAGTTGTGTGTTATTTTCTAGTTTGAGAGAATGTGAGATAAATAATAAACGTCAGTATTTTTCTAAATAGCTGAGTATAGATACTAATCTCTTTCATATTTTACATTTTAGAATTAATTCTGATTTTTCACACTCTGTTCTGGGTTAGCAATAAATGATAGGAAAGACTGGTGTCAGATGAAAGACAAGTGGGATCTGTCCTTCAGTTGCACCTAGATTAATGTTTTCTTTTTGTTAAAGGAACTAGTACGGTCTCACTGGTTAGTATTTTCATTGTTTCCCTAAGCTGGCAACTGAGGCTTAGGTCTGAGACAGGTGACAAATACTGTTGTGTGAATTGTGGTGTGTTGGGGGGAGGAAATCAGTATGGCTTTCAAGAATATGGACTTGTGAGCAATAACAGGGCACATATCACAAAAAAGGAAAGAAGATCTTTACAGTGAGGCTTATGAAACTAATTCAATTAATACTGATGATAAAAGAGCAAGGTCTTAGTGTCCAATAGGGAAGGAATGTTTTTGTAATGCAAGGTTAAGTAATGTAAGGAAGACTGACTTTGTCCAGCACTGAGTTGGTCCCTATGGAAGTGCATCTTTTCTGTTTTAAATTAACTTCTTAGTAGATAGGAGACCACTCTAAATTCAGGATTCATGTTTTCAGGTATGTAGAGGTCTCTTTTAATGCCATGTTAATTTTATTTGGGACTGCCACACGTGATAATTTAAACTTATGAGTGAAACTTAAACTTAACTCCAGCCAGTAAATCAGCCTCATCGGGGGCACAACTGAAATGCCTCTACGCGAACGCACGTAGCATGGGGAATAAACAAGAGGAGTTGGAGACGTGTGTGCGCCTGCAAGGCTATGACCTTATTGGCATTACAGAGATGTGGTGGGATAGCTCGTATGACTGGAGTGTTGGGATGGGAGGGTACGGGCCCTTCAGGAAGGACAGACAGGGCAGACAAAGAGGGGGTATCGCCCTCTACGTCAATGACCAGCTGGAGTGCATGGAACTCCACCTAGGGATGGACGAGGAGCTGACTGAGAGCTTATGGGTCAGGATTAAAGGGAGCGCTGGTGCGGGGGACATCATAGGGGGAGGTCTGCTACAGGCCACCTGGCCAGGGAGACTGAGTGGATGAGGCCCTCTGTAGACAGATAGGAGCAGCCTCACGTTCACTAGCCCTGGTCCTTATCAGGGACTTCAACCACCCCGACATCTGTTGGAAGAAAAACACAGCAGGGCACAAGCAATCCAGGAAGTTCCTGGAATGTGTTGATGACAACTTTCCCCTCTAAGTGACAGAGGAGCCCACGAGG
>VXBL01007765.1:0-50128 GCA_013400195.1 Aramus guarauna
CCTAGCCAGAGCCAGGACAGTAGGCTCCCTGGACTTCAGGAGACCTAAGTGGCCTTTTCAAAGACCTGCTTGGGAGAAACCCATGGGTGCCCAATATTCAATCACCACTTCCTCCAAGCTCAAGATCGGTGCATCCCAAAGAATAGGAAATCAAGCAAAGATGGAAGGAGACCTGCATGGATGAGCAAGGAGTTCCTGGAAAAACTCAAAGGGAAATAGAAAGTTTATGGAATGTGGAAAAAGGGAGCGGCCACTTGGGAGGAATACAAGGATGCAGTCAGAGAATGTAGGGATGCAAGAAGGAAGGCTAAGGCCCGCTTGGAATTAAAACTGGCAAGAGATGTCAAGGACAACAAGAAGGGCTTTTTCAAGTGTATCAGCAGTAAAAGAAAGCCTAGGGAAAATGTGAGCCTGCTGCTGAATGAGGTGGGTGCCTTGGTGAAGGAAGATACAGAGAAGGCGGAGTTACTGAATACCACCTTTGCTTCAGTTGTTACTACTAAGACTGGCCCTCAGGAAACCCAGACCCTGGAGGTAGAAGAGAAAGTCTTGCAAAAATAAGACCTTCAAGGAGGATCAAGTTAGAGAACACCTAGGCAAACTTGATGTCCACAAATCCATGGATTTTGATGGGATGCACCCATGAGTGCTCAGCAAGCTGGCACATGTTATTGCTAGGCCTCTCTCAATCACCTTTGAAATGTCATGGAAAACAGAAGTGCCTGAGGGCTGGAAGAAAGCCAGTGTCACTCTGGCCTTCAAAAAGGGCTAGAAGGAGGACCCAGGAAACTACAGTTTCAGTCTCACCTCCATCCATGAAAAGATGATGAAAGAAGATTATTCTGAGGGTTATCAATAAGCAAGTGGAGAAGGTGGTTATTGGGAGTGGTCAGCATGGATTCACCAGGGGGAAATCATGCCTGATCAATATGATAACCTTCTATGATGGCATGACCAGCTGGGTGGATGAAGGGAGAACAGTAGATGTCTACCTTAACTTCTGCATGGCTTTTGACCGTCTCATAACATCTTCATAAGCAAGCTTAGGAAGTTGGATGAGTAGACCATGAGGTGGCTTGAGAACTGGCTGAATGGCAGAGCTCAGAGGATTGTGATAAGCAGCACAGAGGCTAGTTGGAGGCCTGTATCTAGTGGTGTGCCCCAAGGGTCAGTGCTTGGTCCAGTCTTATTCAACATATTCATCAACGACCTGGACAAGGGGGTGGAGTGTACCCTCAGCAAATTTGCTGATGATAGAAAACCGGGAGGAATGGCTGACACATGAGAAAGCTGCCGTGCCATTCAGCGAGATCCTGACAGACTAGAGAATTGGGTGAAGAGGAACCATATGAAATTCAATAAGAACAAGTGTAGGGTCCTGCATCTAGGGAAGAATAACCCCAGGCACCAGTACAGGTTAGGGGTTGACCTGCTGAGAAACAGCTCTGTGGAGAAGGACCTGTGAGTCCTGATGGACAACAAGCTCTCCATGAGGCAGCAGTGTGCCCTTGTGACCAAGAAGGCCAATGGGATCCTGGGATGCATTAAGAGCGTGGCCAGCAGGTTGAGGGAGGTTATCCTCCCCCTCTACTCTGCCCTGGTGAGGCCACATCTGGACTATTGTGTCCAGTTCTGGGCTTCCAAATTCAAGAAAGATAGGGAACTACTGGAGAGAGTCTGGTGGAGGGCTACAAAGATGATTAGGGGACTTGAGCATCTCTCATATGAGTAAAGGTTGAGAGAGTGGGGTCTGTTTAGTCTGAAGAAGAGAAGACTGAGAGGGGATCTTATCAACACTTATAAATATCTAAAGGGCAGGTGTCTAGAGGAAGGGGCTAGACTCTTCTTAATGGTGCCCAGTGACAGAACAGGGAGCAATGGGCACAAACTGGAACACAGGAAGTTCCATGTGAATATGAGAAAAAACTTCTTCACTTTGAGGGTGACCGAGCACTGGAACAGGCTGCCCACAGAGGTTATAGAGTCTCCTTCTCTGGAGATATTCAAAACCCACCTGGATGCAATCCTATGCCATATGCTCTAGGTGATGCTGCTTTAGCAGGGGGGGGTTGGACTAGATGATCTTCAGAAGTCCCTTCCAACCCCTATTGTTGGTGTTTGTGAAAACAAACAAGCAAAATTATTTAACAGACATATTACCAAAGCAGTATTTGTTCTAATGATTAGTTTTCAAAGCCTTTTTCCTTCTTGCCTTCCTCCCTGTCTTCCATCCTTCTTCCTTCCTTTCTTAAGAAGATTTGCCACAGCCCCATGGAAATATTCTTCTATTGGCTAAACAAAAGGACATCAACAAACAGAACTTCAGGCACATCAATTCCATTGGTTGCCCTGTTTGCCTTGGGTGTAATTAAATAACCAAAATTATTCAAGCTCAAGAAATGCTACTGTTTTCATGTGTGTTTAAACCTTTCCAGACTCTGTCACAAAGCGTCTGTAAAACAGGAAGAAAAAGGCTTAAAATTCAACTTAGCCTCTACAGTGACCTACCTAAAGACGAAGGAATTAACCCTATGTATTAATACCATAATTGAACACATAGGCACACAGATTACAGGGCTCCTAATTGAGAGCAGACACTAAATGCTGTTCTTTAGAATCAATTGTTTTATTCCAGAGGGACAGAGAAGCATTTCTAGTCTGGCTTTGTACTGTGGGGTGAATGGGTTGGGTACGAAAATACAAAAATTGTAGGACAGTGCTTGTTTGTAACAGGAGGTAAGGTAGGAAGGCAGCAGATAGTATCTGTGCATGAACCCTTTATTTAGGTCCAGGGCATTGCTCTAATCATTGTTTAGTTAGTCTGTTGGGAAGATGGGAGAATGAGAAATGAGACCATATTCTTTTGCTCCAGCATTCTCTTTCAGGCTTCACTGCAAGCCTAGTGTGAAATTGGTAACACGGAGATCAGCAAAAAGATTTTAACCAAAGTTATATAGCTATTCAGGGAGAAAGCTCTCTATAGCAACAGACTGGGTGTGGGAAGAAGCATTTCCACTGAAAACCATTTTGGGATAGTAGAGGACAAAGAAATCGACAGTCAATGTGAAACTGTAACAAAACATTACTGTAATCTCTTGGCATACATACTGCATTACGCAGGAGAAAGAATGTAAATTGTTAATTAATATGTAAATTGTTAAAGCATCTGAAAAGTTAAAAAACTTGTTAAAGGAAATCCTAAAAATGAATCAATGATCAGAGAAACATTGAGAAGCTTCAAAGTACAGTTTGTACATGTATATAAAAATAAAAATGAGAAGTGCCACCTTAAAAGTGTAAGTACCTTCATAAGGAGAAAATGCCAGGTTTGCAACAGTTCTGTAAAGTAGTTGAAAATGATATAACAAGAAGTGGTGTCTTGGAGCTTAAGCCAATGTTAATTTTAAACACATGAAGTTATATTTTCTGTAACAGTGACATTAAGTGGGGAACAAATTTCCTCAAGAATTGGTAAATTTTTCATCTCCAATACTTCCTGGAAGACAAGCTCTAACTAAACATATTTACCCAAATTCCTGATATGTGGAGAATTGTAAGTGTCTAAGATATATGGAAGGTCAGACTAGATGATTTTAGGGTTGCTTCTGGCCTTAAATTCTAATAATCCCCTTTATTTCAAATAAGCAGTGAATGTAAAATCAGTTTAGGTGAGAACAGGGTTGGAAGAGAAGGGTAGGGAGAAAAAAGGAAGGCAGGAAACAGCTACACTTAACCAAGATCACAACTTATGTAAGAGCATCACCTTCTGCCAAAATGGTAATAGAGAGAAAAAGCCTATTTAGTCCTTGTCCTTCCATCTTTCCTTGCTAAAACCAGAGGTGGAAAATAACCTATATTTTGAGTCAGCTGTCAATGCTATGCTAGTCAGCTGGAGAGCTATAAAGCGGGTAAGAAAAATGCCTGTGCCTCATTAAACTGTTCTTTATATGTTACAGCTGAAGCTGTTTTGCTCTTTGTACTACCACTGCAGCGTATCCTTCCTTGTCTTATAAAATGGAGCACAGTTCATTTAACTCTAAATCAGACATCTATAAGTGGACAGAAGAATCACAACTTGACTTCCATTTGCTGAAGTAACAAAGGTTAATGATAATCTAGAAATCTATCTTATCTACAACTATTCTACACCCAATCTACAATTCTATAGAAGACATCTGACATTAGTTCAGATCAAACCAAAGTTTAGTTTCTTAGCTAGTGTGTTAGCTCTTGTATGACCATAGATTTTCAGTCATATGAGAAGTTTTGCTTGTACTTTTATTCTTTGAATTATTTATGTGTACTTTGCTGGCTTGATAATCACATATGAAGTTACTTCCTATAAGATGGCACCAAATATAACCTATGTATGAAAAAAAGAATATATCAAGTGAAAAACTTCTTGTCTCAGTTCAGAGAGTATATTGTGCAATAAATGGTTGCACAGTACGCATCTAGTTGAAATATGCATCATCACATGCCTCTGTCCTGACTATTTCTGGATATTGGCTAGTGGATTATAATACCATCTGGACTTTCAGTGGCTGGGGCTAAGACAATTAGTGTAGAATTTCTCAATCAGCTTATTTTTTCTCAGTATTTCAAAATCCTTCAAAATGTTTTCTCATCTGTAGTGGTAAAATCCCATCTTCTCCCTCCTGTATTTCAAGGTGTAGGTTAGTTAAATTGTGCTGGCTTTTGGAGAAGTTAGCTGTTTCATTTTTTTGTAAACAAAGGAGTAAATGCTGCATCAGCCTTGATGTGTAGTAGATAAAGAATAAGAAAGACAATAGAACAAGAAAGAGTGAAGAAACTCCCTGTGGGAAACATTTTATGTAGGAATGTTTGTGGTGGGTTAGTTGCCTAGGATTTACTCAGCTTTTTGAGCAAGTTTTTGCACCTGTAGTGATGTCTGTGCTGCCTTGGTTTCATTTAAAGCTACCTCAGGTAAATAAGCTGGAAGACACAGCAGTGACATCAGTTTAAAATTGTCTAGTAGGATAATATTTTCAGGTAGAGAGAAATACAGCTGTATTTGCTGTCAGCTTAACAGTTCAGCTGTTTGGAATCACAGAACACGCTGAATAGAGATGTGGAAGTCTTAGGACTATGCAGCCTGTGTTCAGAGCCATGATGCATTTTGAAGATTGCTTTGTATCCCCACTGAAAGGCAGAATGCAGTGGGTTTCAAGTTCCTGGCATTGATTTGAATATTTGAGGAGGAAAAGGATCTTTTCACAGGAGTTAGCAGGGCTCATCAGAAGAGCTTTAAACTAGATATGAATGGGGAAAGGGAAAAAACAGGCTTGCTAGAGATAAGCCTGGGGGTGGCATGCCCATGTGTTCTAGTGTTCGGTTGAAGGGTTGAGTATTTATAGGTAAGAATCAAGGGGAAGACCAATAAGGCAGATATCATGGTGGGATGCTGTTATAGACCAACCAACCAGAATGAAGAGGCAGATGAAATATTCTATAATGAGCTGGGAGAAGTCTCACAATCACTAGCCCTTGTTCTCATGGAGGACTTCAACTTACCAGATGTCTGCTGGAAACACAATACAGCAGAGAGGAAACAGTCCAGGAGGTTGCTAGAGTGTGTGGATGATAACTTCCTGACACAGTTGGTGAGTGAGCCAACTAGGGAAGATGCCCCGCTGTACCTGTTGTTTGTGAACAGAGAAGGACTTGTAGGCGCTATGATGGTTGAAGGCTGTCTTGGGCATAGCAATCATGAAATTATAGTTTTTGATTCTCAGAGAAATAAGGAGGGGGGTCAGTAGAACTGCTGCCTTGGACTTCTAGAGAGCACACTTTGGACTGTTTAGGCGTCTGGTTGGCAGAGTCCCTTGGGGGGCAGGCCTGAAAGGCAAAGGAGTCCAGGAAGGCTGGGCACCCTTCAAGAAGGAAATCTTAAAGATGCAGGAGCAGGCTGTCCCCATGTGCCAGAAGACCAGCCAGTAGGGAAGAGGACTGACCTGCCTGAACAGAGAACTTTGGCTGGAACTTAGGGAAAGAAAGGAGAGTTTATGGTATTTGGAAGAAGAGGCAGACAACTCGGGGGGACTACAAGGATGTTGTGATGTTATGCAGGGAGAAAATTAGAAGGGCCAAAGCCCAACTAGAACTTAATCTGGCTACTGCCATAAAAGACAATGAAAAAATGTTTCTATAAATACATTAGAAACAAGAGGACTAAGGAGAATCTCCATCTTTTATTGGATGCATGGGGAAACATACTGACAAAGGCTGAGGTACTTAATGCCTCCTTTGCCTCAGTCTTTAAAGCAAGACCAGTTGTTCCCCAGGTACCCACCCACCACCCTGAGTGGAATGTTTGTAGCAGTTTGAAATAAAATCTAGTTCAAATGGTTTGTATTTAATTGAGGTTGCCACATATATATATCTTCTCTCAACAGAAATATACTGAGCAAGTCTTTGTATCTCAAGTTCAGGCAGAGATGAATTTCCTCAAAGCCTTCGTGTTTTCCACTCAGATCTCTGCTGCCACCTTGTGGTCATTTGGTTTCACTGCATCAGAATGGCTATCGTACCCTCGCCACAGGGTAGGTATCCTGGAGTAAAAATCAAGATTGAGAGTTTCGAGTTTAGAGAAACATTTGAGGTAGTCATCTGAGGTAGGCCTTTTTGTGCTGAGTCATGCCAGAAATTTCTCAGTTCAGAAAATTCTTTGCAGATTTTAGTGTTAAAACATAAAATAGAGTAGCTTATTGTTCCTGTCTCAGACCAAATGCATTACATTTACTTCCAAAAAATAAATCACCTCAAAACCTAAATTTTGAGCCTTTGCATGGAAACTGATATGCAGGATTTCTTTCTGGATGGTTAGCAAATTTAGGTAGATTTATTAGTATTAGGATAATTCTTAATCATATTTTTTGCATCTGTCTTTGCATTTGTAGAAATTTGTATAAACAGGTTTCATATTCAGGCCAACAAGCCATTGAATCTGCTCACATATGTTTCCCTGGATGTTTTTTTTGCCTCTTTAGCATGGAGGAAACTTCATCCATACAGTCTTCCCAGCTCAGTGGGAAGAAAGAAATGCATGTTTTGTGCAAAGTGTATTTCTGTGAAACTCTCAAGTTTTTTTCAGTCCTGAGTTCACATCCATCTGTCTACATCTGGTACCTTTTCCATCAGGCATCAGATTTGCTGCCATTTCAATGTTGGGCTTGTTTTCTTGGGGATAATATCACTAAATCTTTAGGGGGGACAGAGGGAGGAAGAAAAGAAATAAAGCCAAACAAATTAAAGCACTGCAATAATAAGGTGGTCAATATATATATCCTGCTGCTCTTCTCCCAGCAAAATCCATCCTGCTCAGCTCTGTGTCCTAGGCAAAATTGTATTATCTTTTACAGGCTGCTAACACAGCTGGTAGAGCTGTTCTTACCTAAACTATCAACCAAGCCAATCCCAGCTGGATAGCATGAGGTGGCTGTTTGGGTCAGGGATGAAGTTGCAGCACTTCTGAGACCACCACTGAAATGCCATGTAGAAAGATAAAACTTTTCTATCAAAGGGACTAGATACTCTGTTCAAATAAAAGCAAGGCTGGGCTGTGCAACTTTGGGGGCCTGAAGTTCTGTTGTTGTTTAAATACTATGACATTGTTACAGTATTTAAACAAACATACATGTAATGATAGTATCAAAATCTGGGAAGACAGTCAAACTGAGATCATAATTAGTGACCAACCTTCAGGCTTTAAGGATTGCTTTAAGAGTTGCTTTAATGAAACAATAAGAAGCCTTTATACTGCTATGTGCTTCAAGAGAAGTGACCGAACCCCATCGCTTGAGTCATCTTAAAATGAATAATTGGGGAGTAACGTAATCAAACATGTCTGAGAAGAATGAGAATAAATCTAGTGAGGCATAAGCTGATATTAATTCCTCTCTTGAAAGGCAGAAAGGACAGAAAAGCAGGGAGTTTCTCTCTCTTCTCTTCCTCCATTGACTGGAACTTCACTACAGATTAGCAGTAGTATTTTAGAGCATAGAAGTACCAGGCAAGTGGTACTTTCATAGTCTTCATTATATTTTTAATCAAAATATGTTAAATGTTTCTTGACTGAAATTATCACTTTTAAACATGTTCAAAATTGGGCTTTTGTTACCTGGAAAAAAAAGAATTGGTTTAGAGACAAGATTCAAGGTGGGGGGAAGGAAATTTAATCTAGTTGCAATTATACAAATATTTAGGTGGGAAGGGACTTCTGGTGGTTTCTGCTCTGGAATTGCCTACTTCAAACCCTTGCTCACAGCAGGATTAGCTCCAAAGCCAAATCAGGCTGTTCAGGTGAATCATGAACATCTCAAAGAATCTAGATTCCCCAGGCTCTCTGGGTACCTTGTCTAGTGCTAAGCCTGAACCACCCTCAGGAGGAGAAGTATTTCCTTATGACCTATCAGAATTTTCCTTAATGCAACCTGTTCTTGTTGCCTTTCTCACTGTGTTGTTTTGAGAAGAGTTTGATGACTCCTTTTTCTCCTGCCCCTTGCGGATAGTAGAAGATAGTAATCATATCTCCCACAGGCTTCTCCAAGATGAACAAACTAGCCATCCTCAGCCTCTCCTCATTTATCATGTGCTCCAGCACCTTAAGTATCATAGTAATTTTTAACTGTATTCACTCCATTATTGTCTCTCTTGTACTGCAGAGCCCAACCCAAGACTTTTTTCTAGATGCAACCTCACCTGTGCTGAGGTAAATAATCTTTTCATAGCCCTGATGACTATGCTTTTCCTAATACATCACAGTAAGTAATTAAATGGCATTGTCATGAAGGCACACTACACTGCTGATGCACATTCAAGTTGGAAGTCTTGTAGAGCTGTCCCCTAGTCAGTCAGTCCCTGTCCTGAAATGAGTCATAGGTTACTTCCAGATGTGAGACTTAGCCTTGAATTTCGAAATGGCAGATTTATAGTTTCCCTTACATTTTTTTCCAAACCATTATCCAGACATGTAAAAATAAGCAGGAAAAAAGAAACTCACTTAAATTCACTCAAAATTTTTCAAAATTGGTCACCTCATTGAGCAAGTGGGTTATTTCTACCTAGTTATCTACAGCAGAGAAGATATTTGATTCAAACATGTCTTTTTCTTTGTATTTGAAAATTACCTCAACAGTCATATTTAGGCTGTTAGGTTAGTTAGCCTATATGGAGAAGTTAGACCACTGTCTCAAAGGGAAGGAAAATTGTGAAAATGGACTATTTAGCATGTAAGTAATAAACAAGCCACTTGCTTGTTTCTCAGAGGAAGAAGCAGCAAGATATCATGTCATCAGCAGAACAACTTTTCTGAACAGTTGCATGTCTAAAGATTGATCAAGCAATTTTCTTTGCTCACTGAAGGTGAAAATTTGCACCAGCCTTTCTGCTGCTTCTAAAATGACTGTGGTAACAGAAACCCTGAAGAACCATAGTTCAAAAAGCATGTGTTTTTACCTTTTCCAATCATGAGCTTCTATTTTTCTGTGGATAGATTAATCCCTTTGGAGCAAGTTTTATCATGCTAAATATAAGCTTCCATAATAAAATGAAGTAATTTCTTAATTCCCAGACAACATAGACACACACAGACACTCTCTCCATCTCTCTCTTTCTCTCTTTCAGAGTTCTGTTACACAGTTTCATCAGATCTATATAACTATCCAGCCTTATGTGCGCATATCCAAACAAGTGATGAGCACCTGCCTTAAAAATTATTCCAAATAATATGTTATGTATTTTATAGAAGTTTCATTAATGTTATAATTAAGGGATATTGCATTTTCTGTATCTTTGCAAATTTTTAGTGCTAGGCTTTAAAAAAAAATCATTTTAGGCATTTTAGCATCATGAATGACCTATTGAGAATAAAGAAGAAAGAAGAGCATGTTAGGCACAGGTACAAGCAACTTTAAGACCAAGTCAGAGTTATACAGACCGTGATCTTATCCTTAAGGATAAAGCTACTGATTTTTTTTTTATTTTTTTTTTTTTAGGGTGGCCTGAAAGAATACAGAGAACTAAGGAAACAATTAGTCAAAACCAGAAAATTCAGGTAGGATGATAAGAGATCCTTCTGAGCAATTACAGATACATAAGGCTATGAAATAGTCTCCTCAAGCACGGAAGCCCAAACATTTGGAATCTAAACTATTTAGACTTCAGAAATGGCAGAAAGTGTGATTTTGGACTTTCCAGGCTACATCACAATGAAATGACATTCCAGTCTTTCAGGTATATTTTCTTCTGAGAGAAATGATTTTTTCAAGCTTGACTTTTCACTGTTTTTTAATTTCCTGGAACTCCATGTTAAAATATTTTATTATTCTCCAGTTTCTTTCCTTATCTTGAATATAGTTCAGACTTAATATTTCATAAAGGCATCAAATCCATGTTAACCTCACAGATTTACTAGTTTTGTTTCTAAAACTTCTTATTGATTGATCCATAATGAGATTCAGGCCTCTGACCTTATTCTCTGGCTATTGTGCGACAGAAGAAGGTCAGCAATGCCCTTTGCAGGTTGCAACATTTTGCTTAAGTATGACAAAACATATCATCTGCAGCATTGGTCTAGAAAATATTAGCTAGAGAGGAAAGCCTTTTCTTCTTTTTATCTTCACAGAAAATTGCAGATGATGTGATCTGTTGTGAAGACTGGGAATTTGTTTTCAGGAGGTGAATTAATTTTGGACTGTATTAGTTTTGCAGAGATTTTACAATGTTCTGAGAGACTTCTTAGAGTCTAGAGAGAGATTCTTAGATTCTGGGGGGAGTAAAAAAGCAGCCTTAACAGCAGAGCCAGCTGGCTCTTGTCGGCTCTCTAATTTCTCACTCTCACCTTTTAGATGTGTAGTAACCTGCAGTGTTCCTTGGGCCATCTCCCTCCCTTGGATTTCAGCCAGCAGCCTGAAGGTGTTTCATGTGCTCAAGTCTTGTTCTGCACAGTGCATCTGCTGCATATCTCCACCTGGGACAGAAAAATGCTTTTGATATTTCCCTGCCCAGCAACTGTCCAGAGCAGATTCTATATGGTGAATAGCTACTATATAATGACTCATTCTTAGGACTTCCATTCTCCTTTTGTAGACTGACTATACTCCTTTTAGATATGTTTTCTTTTGAACTGCTGAACTCCAATTGAGGACCCAGGAGACTGGAATCTCTTCCCCACATTAACACCGCACAGAGACAATGCAGATTTCCAGCCTACCATCTCTTTTGCAAACATTCAAGTTCATGCCTTTAGTTCATTCTTGACTTTCTCTAGGAGTTACAACTGACAGGAAGGGATGGTGATTGTGAAGGCTTCATCCATGTTCCTTCAGAACCTGCTAAACTGAGGAACATTCAAAGACTTTGTAATGAGAAGTGTCATCTGTCACCTGCCTTGTGTGGACAAACTGTTTCTTCTACAGCTAGCTCAGGCAACTAATTACAGGTTGAAGGGGGATCCTAAAATTGTATTTTGTGGGAGAACTGTTTCTTTTTCAGTCTCTGCATATCTTGCACGCCTTCTGCACCTGCAATCTCAGCCCAGAATTATCATCTTGACTCATTGAAGAATAAAAGCTATTTTGTTTGTTGAACTATTATTCCATTATGCTATTCTCAACTCTTTTTCTCCCTTTCTGAAGGAGAGCTACTTTCTGACATCTACACTGCTGCCTATTCCTAGTCACTGAAGACTTCATAGTCTGCATGGATAGACAGAAGCTGCAAAGACTTCAGAGCAGTCTCCTCTTCTATGAAGTACATGGAAACCAAGGGGAAAGATGTAAAAGGAACATACAAGAACCGGAAGAAGGGTTTCTCCTATCTTTTTCTGGGATGCTTATGGAGGATCAGGGCCCACTTTCCATGATTGATTTAGGGTAAATGATGAGCTCTATATCTTCTTTCAGTGTTGCATTGAGACTAGCATCCAAATATGCATACACAGTATCTTTGGTTCCTTGTGCATTGATAGGCAGGGAAACAGAGGTCCTGGTTTGTAACTGCAGATGTTTATGTTACCCACTGAACCATTAAGGAACTATTATAACCATATTATCTTATCTGTTTAATAAATCAGGTATTGCATTGCTGGTAAAGATGGGTAGCTAGCTGACAGCACTACCTAGTGCTATGCAGTGCCAGCAAATGCTGAACAAGTGTTGACCACATATACAGCATACTCCACTCCTCTTCTGTATCCTTTCTGCTTTTCTGTGGTTTTTGCATGCCATTTTGCAGATGCAAGTCAGCAGAGAGACGTAGCCTTTTTCCTAGTTTAGTTCTTCAACCTTGTATAGCTGTGGTGTACTACTTGTTGGCAAGATTTTCTGTTACCCCATTCTTGGCCTTTCAGCAGGTTTATCTGTAACGTCAGGCTTGACTTCTCATTTTCTCAAGCACAGCCCGCCCCATTAAAAGCAGAGTGATTTTCATTCTCTCCTTATGAAAAGCATGATGGTGCATGTTGTTAGTTCATTTCTTTAGGGTATCACCTTATTTTACTTAAGTTAATGAGCTGAGGAAGAAGAATCTTCTTTCTTTTTTTTTTTTGTTCATTTTGGCAGATTAAGCTGGCTGGATATATACCAGCAGAACCCCTGTGGCTCTCAGCATCAGAGATAATTACAATGGGCATGCAGCCAATCTTTATTTTTCTTAAAAAATATTTATTTCTGTTAACAATGACGTCTTTATTTTCAAACTTTCTAGAGGCATCATTTTGTATTGTATTCAGCTGAGGCTCCCATGCTGGGATGGCACAAGATGAAAGGTTCAAATATTTAATTGGGATTCTTTTTCTACCTGAGTTTCCTGGTTAGAGCAGAGCGCTAGGAGTCAGAGACAGTTTTGTGTTCTGCCAGTGCATTTCCATATGTCAGAAAGAAGGGATTTGGTTACTTAATTTTGTATTATGACAGAATCAATGATCCAGCCTACTTGAGACTGGCTGATGAACTTTAAATGGGAACAGAAATCCAGAAATAATGCAGGGAATATATGCAATTTCTGCATGGATCTGAGATGTTGCCTGCTAGAAAATACTGAGGCTTGGCAATGTAAGATTTGAAGGTAATTTGACACCTTGTACAAAGTCTAGTCGAGTAGAGTAAATGTGCAATTACCCATGAATGCTAAATTACCACCTGAGTCAGAATTATATTTCCTTTGTGACATTTTAATCAGCTCTCTAGTCATTTAAAAGCTGAATTATAGATCTTCTGGTTATGCAAAATATCTGATCTTTAAAAGGTGGATCATTCATGTATGTGTCTTGACAGTTCTCAAAAGTGTCTGTAACCTTGAGAACAAAAGCTTCTAACCCAATCTATTTTGCTGATGCAGAAAAACTTGTTTCCTATAACCACTTTATTTATTTTAAGAGTATGAATGGGCAATTTTTATTGTTCCAGGTTCTGGGAATCTCCCCTGCTCCAGGCCTCAAATGATAAGGATGTGCAAGCTATTCAGAAATTTCTTTCTTGTAAAGCCTGTGGTATTCATCAGAGAATTTGTGCCCCTTCTTGTACTAGTCTTGGCTGAAATACTTTTGAGAAGAAAACTTCTGGGGTCTGCACGTTTGGATAACAGGCACAGGGCTGTAGCTGTAGCAGAGAATAAACTTGCCAGGATGGAGTGGAAACAGCTGAATGGTGCGGATTCAGCACTGAGATGGTTAATTAATTATTGTCTCTATAGGTGAAGTGGGGGATACAGCCCTTCATGTGGCTGCCTTGTATGACAATGTGGATGCTGCTCAGCCTGTGATGGAGGGAGCCCTGGAGGTTGTCAATGAAGTAATGACATCTGAGCTGAAAGCACGTAAAAATTCTGAGCTGAAAGGGCAGTGTCAAGACACCCAAATGGTCCAAAATGGTTCAATAATGGTCCAGATCCATGCTGGAGATTTTTTCAGGCGCCCAAAAAGCCAGTGAAAGTGACCCTACTCAAGGGTGTTGTATTTTATTGTCCCCTGTCTCAGTTGCTTGGCACTTCTGGATATCCTGTTTTCACTCTAAGAAGGAAATGGTGTACCTACGCTGACCTAAAAAACCCTACGTACCTAAACTATGTACATATGCTGACATAAGAAACCAGAAGTTAATTTTGTCCTTGGAATATAGCCCATTCTCAACCCTTTTCCTCCCTTTCTCATTCCCATTTGATTTGTCTGGATTGATAATTGAGCAATATCACTTTGTGATAACATCTGCAGGTATATTTCAGTGCTGCTAGAAGCAGTATGGATTCAGAAGATGCTTTTCCTATCTGAAGCTCATTCTCACAGATGTTACTACACAGACACATGCCAGGGGAAGCAATGTAAGCAGTCCTGGGGAGGACCCTCCTCCCTGACCAAAGACACTCAATGAGAGAACAATGCACTGAAACTCTTGTATACTCATGTAGCCCTCAGGAGCAGCAGTATTGATTCTGTTTTACCTAAATTTCAGGGTGAACATTACATTTAACTCTGTGAATTCTTCAAGGAGGGTGTCAATTGTTAAGAATGATTTCATAGCAATTCTGTGCATTGTTTGAGAATTGCATCCTCCTATTTCAGAAAAAGACTGTAAAAAAGGTAGGAGATATAGTGATTTATGTGGTAAACCTAGCTATGACCATTTGCCTGTCTCTGAACAAAGTTCTTCATCTCTCTGTGCCTCAGTTTCTCCATTTGTAAAATATCATGTATTATTTCAGAGCTATAAAAAAAGGCTGATATAAAATTTGGTGAAGTAACATTTCCAAGTGCTTGAGATACTCACATAGAAGCTATTACAGAAGTGTAAATATATGAGTAGGAACATAAGTGGAATAAACAAGGCGCTAAAACACTTTAATGAGAAATGCTGAGAGAGAATATTGTTCATTCTGAATGGCAATTCATTTCACAGTTACAGTACGTGCCTTTGGGCCAAAGCAAATTAAAGATTGCATGGATGAAAAACTAGGCCAGATCCTGTGGTCCTTCTCACAGGACAAAATCCAGAATGTCTTCTACAAAGTCACTCCTAACAAGTAAATGAGATGAGAGTCTGGGTTGAGAATTTCAAGAGACTCTAGAGGAATCATACACTTCATCTCCCTAGTTCCATGGATATTCATTACTCATTTCCATAGAAATCTTTGAAAATCCTGTATTTTCCCAAGCATCTCTCAGTTTCTCACTAATTAAATCTATATGGTTGTGCTGTGGTTTTCTAATTGTTGAAGTGCTTCTGGCACGTGTGGTATGGTGATAGACAACAAGGAAATTGTATGTTGCAGGGGAGAATGCTCTTCACATTGCTGTGGTGAAAGAAACAATCAGTTTGGTGAAGGCAATAATGGAAAAGGGATCTGATGTCAAGAATCCTTGGGCCACTGGATAAATTTTCAGACACAATAGTTAACAGTCTCATCTACTTTGGTATTTACCTGTGGGTTGAACTGCTGTGATGCCTTTATTTCTGATGTGCTAGCTGGGTGTCTGTCCTCCTTTTCTTCCTCCCTCTATCAATCTGCCTAATCAGTAGCACGCCCATGTCTTCTATAAACCCTAACTTCAGAACTGCCAAAGAAGGCAAATCCTGTCAGAGAACTTTTCTCCAGAAGTTTGGTCTTCATTAAAAAAAGTAGTCTTTAGTTCATGTACCAAAGTGGAGCTGTTACCCATGGGAAAATGCCTGTCTGAGCTTGCAGGCAGTCTGATACATTTAAAGAAGCAACAAACTTTAATCCTGGGTGTTAACTTTGTGGTATAACAATACTGACAGGAGCTGGTAATGACTTCGCTGCCATCCATTACAGCACTAGTACAATTAAGCTGAAACTTCATACCATGTTTTCTCTTGTGTGAGAACATCAGCTCTTCCATATCCAACTGTGAAAAAATTCAGCAACCTCCATTGTGAATGGAATTATGCAATATGAAAACCTGATGTGTGTGTAAAGTAATATGAAACTAAAGTCATCATAAAACTGATGTGAAGAGCAAAAGGCCAGATTGTGCAATGTATCCGTATTGTTGAATAATGTTTTCTTCTTAGATGGAACTGTTGTTCTGTGGGTCCACACATGGTGTAACAAAATATTTGATATCAACCATGGCTTCGCAGTTTGCACCTTATATGGATGGCTTTGTGTCAGTGATATTGTTTGTTGAAAATGTAACTAAAAATATATATATATATGAAATATTAATAGAATTTCTTATCTACCATCTTGAAATTAAAGATCATTGCTTCAAAGTGCACAGAGATTTGTGATTTTATCATCTTTCCTATTTCTTTCTCATATGAATGCATTTCTTTCTCCTGTTCTCTCCTATAGTCTTCACGTCATGTCATGTCATGTCACGTCTTCTCATCATCTCATCTCGTCTTGTCTCATCTCATCTCATCAGTGCCACAGAGAGCAATTTTTCAAAAAGATCTCAGAAAATATAACAAAAAGTAAAGGATTGAAATTTGATAAGCAAAAGTGTAGGCTGAGTATGAGGAAATATTTGTGATAGTACAGAACTTAAAATACAAAGTATTAGGCAATTAGCAGACATTTCAAAGCACTGTTCACTTAAAACTAGAGCAGAAAAAGTAAAGAAGAATTTTATGTTTGCTCTCAGTCAGTAAGGCTCTCTTGACACAAAACATCAATTTGCCTACCATAAAAAACTCTCTCTGAAATGTTGGAACACTTCTGCTGCCAGGATTTGGCAAGATGTGAGATCAGCACAGTGCCTTGTTGCAGGAGAGAATCATCTTTTCATTGTACTGTTCATCTGAATTATCCCTGAAGAGCAGAAAATCTCTGCAGAACAGATGGAAAAGAATGCAAAACCAGAACTGTTTTCATTTCCATATTTCATTTCTGGTTTAATTTCTCCAAATTCTGTAACTAGCTTATTGTATTTCTTCTCTTTATAAAGTGGGATTTTTCCCTTAAGATGCTACTGGCCTGAATTGTCATTTGGTAAAAACTAGAATAGTGCAACCAATGTCATTAGCTGATTTATGTTAGACAATGACCTGGCCACTGTATTTAGCAATTGTCAATACCACAATCTATGAGTGTAAGCAAATAAGTTTATGAGAGAAATTTACCACTACTTTTTTATACTGACCCTTCAATTTTTTTTAGTCAGACATCTGTGTTATGTATATATCTGTAGATACCTGTGGTATGTATACAGATGTATGTTGTGTTTATATATGCATGTACATATTTGTATATTACACTTCTACTTCCATTTCTTTCCAAATAACATTAAAATTTACTCTTACTGAAATTAGCATCACGGATCTTTCCATCCCATTGAGTTTTCAGTATTGTCCTCTAAAACTGCTACTGGGCCATTATCTAATTTTGGATTGAGAAAGCATGAAGGCTTCCTTTCAGAAGAGGGACACTTATCTCTCCATGTACTTGCTTAACAAAAGCAACTTTTCAGAGAGTTAGACATTTTTCACATAAAATCTGCTACAGATGGTCTAATCTTACTCTTAATTACTTCAGCGTACAGTGACGTTTCATTGAAGCAAAGGCATTTTAGGTTAAATACATTTATGAAGAAAAATATAATCTCTAGAAATAGAGCCATTAGGAGGCTGATGAACCTGTTTACACCCTACTCACACTACAAAATAAGATTGAAGTGGGATGTAGGTCTTGCACTGTTTCTCTGTGCATGATGAACTTCTCTTACATGAATGCAAAGTAGGTACATCCACTCAGGTTCTGTTTTGTCCTGTTAATAGAGACCATAAGTAGGAGCTAAGATTGTAAACAGGAGTTAAGATTCCTTTCCTTCCCCTTCTTGTTTGTCCTTGCTGATGTTTGTAAATAATTAAATCTTTTCTTTGTTACACTTCTACTCATATTTAATTATATGAATGGTTCTTTCTCTCCATCCCCTAAAATCAAGGGGGAACTGCTTCTTTCACTCCTGCACCAAAATGGAAGCCTGAAAAAGCCCCTGTCATAAATCATGCCTCTGGTGTGTGCCTTTGCAGAAAAGGACCTGGGGTCCTGATGGACACCAAGTTGAACAGGAGCCAGCAATGTGCCCTTGCCACAAAGAAGATAAGTGTTATCCTGGGCTGCATTAGGAGGAATGTTGCCAGCAGATCAAGGGAGGTGATCCTTTTCCTCTATTCAGGTCTGGTAAGGCCAAACCTGGAGCCCTGCATCCAGTTTGGGCTCCCCAGTACGAGAGAGATGGAACTGCTGCACAGAGTCTAATGAAAGGCCACTAAGATAATTAGGGACTGGAGCTTCTCTCCTATGAGGCAAGACTGAGACCTGGGACTGTTCAACATGTACAAAAATCTGAAGGAAGGGTTTAAAGAAGGCAGAGCCAGGCTCTTTTCAGTGATGCTCAGAGACAGAACAAGAAGCAATCAGCACAAACTAAAACACAGGAGAGTCAATAAAGCACTGGAGCAGGTTGCTCAGAGAGATTGTGGAGTCCAGTTAGCTATGTTCTTGATAGATTTGCTGCATTTTTGGTCATTTTGAGGCTGTAGGTCCAAATCAGTTGCTTAGTTTTAGAATTATTCATGGATTTGCTCATTATTTGTGTCTTAATGTTCTTCCTGCCCAGCCTGGAAGGTTGTCTTACTCCCTCCACCTTCTCCTCTGAAGAACATCTTTCATTTGCTCTGCCTTTACTCTTTGCTATGATTTGATTCTTGTCAAAATAATTTTCTCTCCTTCTCAGACAAAACCTTTAGATTCCTCTGCTGCTTTCACCTTCAGCAAATTATTTTGGAATGTTGTTGTAAGAATTTCTAATTCAGTGGTGGTGTGTAAATGGAGACATGTTTTGACACAGATTTTTTCTGAGTTTTTCATTAGTTTTGTTGAACTTAATGTTATTTCCTGCATTTCCTTTAACTGCTCTTCAATAAAACATATTTTATCTTTTGCTGCCTGTGCTGGGTGTAATGAAATTGTATATTTACTCATTTAAAATGAAGCTCATAACAGAGCATAGGGCTCCTTGGGTAAGAACTGTTTAACAAACTCTTTTAATTTTGCTTAAATGATATACTACCAGACACTGTATCCCATTTTCCCAAACTGTTTCTGACTCTGTCACTTCATTTTAAGAGTGCTGAAGTATGAGGTTAAAGCAGTCAAGTGAAAAGCAGTGAAGAGGGATGATCATGAATCATATGCAATATGCGGCCCTTCCATAAGAATATAGTCCATGCCAAGGTTTCTGAAGACAATCTGTAAATCAACAGTGGACAGCTGATCTCTCCAATTTCCAGAAGTCTATCGATGTCCTTTGTGAAAGAAGCTCTTTGATATTAGTTTCAGTTCAGCAAAGTCTGTTCCCTATGACAAGGGAAAACACTGCAGGGATGTGCATATGAAAAATTATGCCTAAGACTGGTACTTCAAAGATACAAACAATATCAATTGAAAACCAAGGGGAGAAAACAATCTACTCTTGAGAGATTTTGATCCTAGAGCTACCTAGACAGAGAAATGCTCAGTCCCAAACTGACTAGTCCTAAATCAGAAAGGAAAGAAGCTCTTGTACTGATAACCTATCACATCCACTTCAGGTCAGCAGCAAACTACATTTTTGATTATTTTTTTTTTTTTTACTTATTGAAGGCCTCTACTTGGCAGCTGCTATCCTTAGGTTTTAAAGTGGTTGTGTTTGTAATGCACCGAGGGTGCTAACAAATTGTTTTCTCTTACTGAAGCTGAGCAGGGACTACAGAGTCTGTCATAGCTAGGCGATGAGGTTTTTTTTATCTTATTGTTTCAAAGAAGATCTCATTTTCTGTCAGACTTCTACAGGTAACACTGTTCTCCGTATCCTGGTTCTTCAACCCAGCAAGACCTTTGCCTGTCAGATGGACAATCTCATTCTCTCTTACGAAAGGAGTAACATGAGGCAGGAAGCACTGTGCCAGATTCCTAACAAGGGACTCCATTCCAGCTAGCAGGCATAGAAGGCAACATGATAGTGAGTACATGAATAGCATTCAAACTACCTAAAACTGTTGTCACTGTATCACCTCCTGAACTGAAGAAGTAGATGGATTAGCTGTGTATGGGACTGTTTAGATGCAGAAATGCAATGGCCCAAAGTAAAAAGTGATGAATGGACCTTGGCTGATGCAGAGAGAACTTCTCAAGTCCTGCATCATCATCAACAAGTTATCACGCAGTGTATTAGAGCACTATCCTGGTTAGTAGTGACTTAGGAGATGAATTATCTATTACTAATCACCTAACATTACAGCAAAGACTTGGATCAGTCCTGGCTGAGGGAAAAGAGGACCTCTGTTAAACTGGTACTGCTTGTAACACGTTGGGATTTCTGGAAGCCTTTCCACCTTGCTATTGACCCAGATCAGCTTACTTAGCTTGAGAACCTACTACCACCAGAGACTGACAAGTCCATTCTCCCTCTGCAGGACAGCAAGGCAGTTGGGAAATCTGTGGACACTATAAAGGAGATTGGTCTGAGTAAATGTTTTATTGTTTCAGCTGTTCCCACCTCATCAATTAGATGTTTCAGCACCTAATGTAGTACAGAAAACATGGCCTGTTGACCTCCACCTTGTATGATGGCACTGAGGTTGACTCATAGGAAGATGACCATTCTCTCTTGGAATTTATCATCAACACAAGGAAGAAATAATTATATTATTTGATCTCTAACTCCTTCTTTCACTGAGAAAGTTTTGCACAATTTCTAAATATCCCAGAATATTAGAATTATCTGCATGTTGAAAGGTAGGGGTGTAGCAGTTGCAGTGGAACATCATGACTGGCATAATCTCAGAGGAATTTGGTCTGAATGTCCAAGAATGGCCTGGTCCCAGTGTCTTCTTTTCCTCCTAAGTGTACCCTTATCCTGCTTTCTTTCTCTGTTGGAATTGTTTATCTAGTGAGAGCACTAGGTCTTTGTTTTGAAATAGGTGCAGTGGCAGTAAAGGAATGAATAGGTCAGTGAGAAAAACTATTGCTTTTTCTATTAGTCTTTCTCTGCCTGTGGCATTTCAATCATTTGTGTTTGACAGGAAGAGCAAGGTACAGCCAAGACTGGAAGGTTCTACTTCATCTTGGTTTGTGGTAACTTTGGCAATGACAGTCTTCCTAGTTTGGGGTGAGTTTTTTGTAAGTTACTCTTCTGATTAACAAGGTAAATTCAGCCTGTTTTCTTTTCTGAGGCCCAGATGATCCTTGATCTTACTCCTGTTACTGAGCTAGTGAGTCTGAAGTGGAATAAATATGGACATAGCTGTTTCTGTATCCTGGCTGTGTTCTGTGTGCTATGTTCATCATCTGCTTCACCATGTGCTGCATTTACTGACCTCTGAAACTTCAAGATAACACCAAAGCAGATCAAAGAGACAATACTATATATGTGCAGAAACTGCTGCAGGTATCCAATTCTTCAGGCCCTCTCCATATCCCAAAATGACTATGCCTGCATAGGGAGTCCTTAGTGTCAGCCACCAGGGTTGGGAATGACTGAAAAGACTGCCACCCTGCAGAAAAAATGAAGTAACTCAAGACCCTTACCCTAGCTTTCCCAGGTCAAAATAACAAGGCAACATAGGCTTCAGTATGTTCTAGAAGCATATTTGAAGTTCCTGAATAAGCTTTTATGGCCTGCACTGAAATTCAGTATGCCACTGCAGTAGATTGCCCATTATTTAGGAAGCCACAGTTATGGGCATGCCAGTGCCAGTCTATGCAATATTTCTTGTAGTTGTTCCTACAAAGGAAGAAGTAGTACTTCCTCCTGAGAAGCACACTTTAAATCCTACAACATTGTCCAGAACTTTAAGGCATTCTAAAGTTGGCTACTTCCAGTTCTGGGGACATTTAGGCTGCATGATGCAGTCAAGATAGGGAGCAGGTCCCCACTCTGTGGACTAGCTAAATAAGTGGCTATTATGTGATTCTGTATAAGTCTGTCTTTTTTATTCAAAACCCCTTCCCTCATTCTCTTCTTGCTCTTGTGTGTGAAAGGTATGTAAAGGTGGTAATGCTTATCAATAGCGCTCAGAAACTGATGATTTATTTTCATTTTATGGATGAGGAAACAGAATCATGGAAGAGAGGAAGCTAGCACTTTGAAAACTGCTTGTGATTTTTACTGCCCTAGTTCAATGGACAATGTGAAATATCCATGGCCATATTCTGTGGAATAGGTATCCACAATTACAGCTGAACTCTTTGGCAATCCAAATGCCCAGAACCTCTGAAAATCATTCTCTATGAGGTTGTCCACAACTGTGAACCTGACTGTGAGGTGATTAGGTAGCCATCTTTTGTTAGCAGTTGAGACCTAAACCAGTTTTCCTTAGACTAAGTCATGCTCAGTTCTCTAGGCTGCAGCGTTTCATAATAACACTGAGAATTATGACAGAAGCTACACCATGAGAAGGATTTGTCTGTGTTGATCACCACTGGGCCTGCTTAAATGGAGCCTTATGGTCATATCTTTGTCAGTTTCAAATGTAGTGAGATCTCTTTCAGGAATCTTATGTCACTCCTGAGGATAACCTCTGGCTCTTGGGGAAATGCGATAGGGGCTATAATAATATTGATCTTGGAGATAAATGAGAACAGTTTACATTTATAATATTTCCTTAGTTTGCAATTTGACTGAATGCAAATGTAAACAGTGTATATCTCTTAGATTCCAGATATCTTCAGAACTGAGGCAACAAAATACTTTGGACAAACCACCTTGGGAGAGCTTTTCCGCATCATCAGGTGGAAATCTTCCAGATTTCAGAGAGATTTTGTTTCTGGTATGTGTGTAACAACATTTCCATTTTATAGATGGAGGGAGGTTGGTGTGAAGGAACATTAACAAATGGAAGGTACCTGATGAGACAAGGATGTAGGAGAAGTTGTGATTCTAACCATGTATTTTTACCTCTTCTTCCTTTGCAGCATCATATATACTTGCATGATTCTGATAACCATCGTGACGCGTCTCATCAGCACAACTGGTGAGGTGGTGCCCATGTCCTTTGTCCTGATGGTGCAATGTAAATGTACATGTACAATGTACATCGCACAAGGATTCCAGATACTTGGACCCTTTACCATTGTGATCCAGAAACTAAGTTAAAGAAGTCCTGACAGTGAGAGAAAAACTAATAAATGTGTCAGGGAGAGCTACACAGCCTAGCAGTTTTAGAATTATTTCATACATAGGCTAGGATTGTAACTCAGGCCTTTTGTCAGAGGGACCACAGATTCAAAGATTGCTACTTGAAAAATCATTTAAGGAATATTTTTCCTTTAATTAGGAAGTACTTCTAAGGGTAAAAACTGGATGATAGGAAGTGCTTATATTATTGCTCCCTGGGTAATGCAAAAGAAGTCACATTCAATCCACTATCAATGGCAAGAATGGATGAATGTGTTCAGTCCACAGGATGTCACATAAACAAGGCATGAAAAACTAGCAGGAAGCATTCCTGTTGGAATTCACAGTCTTGAGGGATGTAGGCCAAGTGAAAAGTAGAGTCAGGACCCTGAATTTTAAGAGAGCGAACTTTCAGGTTTTTAAGGAATTAATGGATGGGACCCCCTGGGAAACTGCCCTCCAGGTTAAAGGAATTGAACAGAACTGTCAGCAATCTAAGGACATTTTTCTTAGAGTGCAAGAGCTCTGGATTCCCATGTGTAAGAAATCAGGCAAGAATGGCAGGAGACCAGCATGGTTCAGTAAGAACCTCCTGGTCAAACTAAAGTGTAAGAAGGAAATGCACAGGCAGTGGAACCAGGGACATGTATCCTGGGAAGAACATTGGAACACTACCAGAGTGTGTATGGATGGGACCAGGAAAGCTAAGGCACAGATGAAGCTGAATTTGGCAAGGTATAGAAAGAATAATAAGAAAGGTTTCTACAAAAAGCCCAGAAAAGCAAGATTAAAGAAAATGTACCTGCCTCAATAAATAAGACAGGAGAACTGATGAAAACCAACATGAAGAAGGCTGAGGTACTAAACAATTTTTTGGCCTCAGTTTTTAATGGTAATCTCTCTTCCCACATCTCCCAAGCCCTTGAATCTCAAGGCAGGGATTAGAATCATAGAATCATAGAATCATCTCGGTTGGAAAAGACCTTTAAGATCATCAAGTCCAACCACTAACCTAACCTTGCCATCCCACCACTAAACCATGTCCTCAAGTACCTCATCTATCCTTCTTTTAAATACCTCCAGGGACGGGGACTCAACCACCTCGCTGGGCAGCCCATTCCAGTGCCTGACAACCCTTTCTGTGAAGAAATTTTTCCTAATGTCTAACCTAAACCTGCCCTGGCGCAACTTTAGACCATTCCCCCTGGTCCTATCGCTTGTTACCAGGGAGAAGAGGCTGACCCCCACCTCACTACAACCTCCTTTCAGGTAGTTGTAGAGGGCGATAAGGTCTCCCCTCAGCCTCCTCTTCTCCAGGCTAAACAACCCCAGTTCCCTCAGACGCTCCTCATAAGACTTGTGCTCCAGACCCCTCACCAGCTTTGTTGCTCTCCTCTGGACATGTTCCAGCAGCGCAACATCCTTCCTGTAGTGAGGGGCCCAAAACTGAACACAGTATTCGAGGTGCGGCCTCACCAGCGCCGAGTACAGGGGCACAATCACTTCCCTACTCCTGCTGGCCACACTATTCCTGATACAAGCCAGGATGCCATTGGCCTTCTTGGCCACCTGGGCACACTGCTGGCTCATATTCAGCCGGCTGTCAACCAGTACCCCCAGGTCTTTCTCTGCCATGGAGCTTTCCAGCCACTCTTCCCCAAGCCTGTACCGTTGCATGGGGTTGTTGTGACCAAAGTGCAGGACCCGGCACTTGGCCTTGTTGAACCTCATACAGTTGGCCTCGGCCCATCGATCCAGCCTGTCTAGGTCCCTCTGCAGAGCCCTCCTCCCCTCGAGCAGATCAACACTCCCACCCAGTTTGGTGTCGTCTGCAAATTTACTGAGGGCACACTCGAGCCCCTCGTCCAGGTCATTGATAAAGATATTAAACAAGACCGGCCCTAGCACTGAGCCCTGGGGGACACCGCTTGTGACTGGCCGCCAACTGGATTTAGCTCCATTCACCACCACTCTCTGGGCTCGGCTATCCAGCCAGTTTTTAACCCAGCGAAGAGTACACCCATCAAGGCCATGAACCGCCAGCTTCTCTAGGAGAATGCTGTGGGAGACTGTATCGAAGGCTTTGCTGAAGTCCAGGTAGACAACATCCACAGCTTTTCCCTCGTCTGTTAGGGGATTAGGGGAATGAAGTCTCACCCATTGTAAGCAAAGATCAGGGTAAAGACCACCTAAGGAACCTGAACATAGGTAAGTCCATGGGACCTGATAAGATGCATCCCAGGGTTCTGAAAGAATTGGCTGATGTAGTTGCCAAGCCACTTTCCATCATATTTAAAAAGTTGTGGCAGTCAGGTAAAGTCCCCAGTAACTGGAAAAAGGGAAACATCACCTTCATTTTTAAAAAGGGTAAAAAGGACCAGCCAGTCAGACTTACTTCTGTGCCTCATAAAATCATGGAGCAGATCCTCCTAGAAGATATGTTGAAACATATGGAAACCAGGGAGGTGATTAGAGACAGCCAAATGGCTTCAGCAAGTGCAAGTTTTGCCTGACTAGTCTAATGGCCTTCTACAATGGAGTGACTGCGTCAGTGGACAAGGGAAGAACTACAGATGTCATCTACCTGGACTTCTGTCAGGCCTTTTATACGGTCCCAAACAACATCCTTGCTGCTAAACTGGAGATATGAGTTTGATGGATGGAGTGTTACAGGGGTAAAGAATTAGCTGGATGGCCGCACCTGAAGAGTTACAGCCAATGGCTCAATGTCCAAATGGAGACCAGTAAGACTAGTGTCCTCAAGGGTCTGTACTGGACCAATATTTAATACCTTCATCAATGTGTCATTGATAGTGGGATTGAATGCACCATCACCAAGTTTGCAGATGACACCTAGTTGAGTGGTACAGTTGATATGTTTGAGGGAAGGGACCATCCAAAGGGACCTGGAGAGGCTTGAGGAGTGGGCCCACGTGGACATTGCAAAGTTGAAGAAGGCCAAGTGCAATGTCCTGCACCTGGGTTGGGGCAATCACCAGGATCAGTATAGACTAGGGGATGCATGGCTTGAGAGAAGCCCAGTGGAGAAGGACTTGGGGATACTGGTGGATGAAAAATTCTATGTCAGCCATTCATGTGTGCTTGCAGCCTAGAAAGCCAACCGTACCCTGAGCTGCATCAAGAGAAGTGTGGCCAGCAGTTTGAGGGAGGTGATTCTGCCCCTCTACTCTGTTCTCATGAGACCTCCTACCTGGAATAGCATGTCCAGTTCTGGAGTCCTCTGCACAGGAAAGACATGGACATGTGACAGTGGGTCCAGAGAAGGGCCACAAAGATGATCAGAGGGCTGGAGTACCTCTTCCTATGAAAAAAGGCTGAGAGAGTAGGGGTTGTTCAGCCTAGAGAAGAGAATCTGTGGAGACCTTCTTGTGACCTTTCAGTATATAAAGGGGGCTTACAAAAAAGATGGAGAGAGTTTTTACCAAGGCCTGTAGTGACAGGACAAGGGTCAATGGTTTTAACCTGACAGAGGGTAAATTTAGGTTGGGTATAGTGAAGAAATTTCTTATGATGAAGGTTGTGAGACACTGGAGCAGGTTGCCCAGAGAAGTTGTGTATGCCTCATCTTTGGAAGTGTTCAAAGTCAAGTTGGATGGGCCTCTGAGCAACCTGATCTAGTGAAAGATGTTCCTGCTTATGGCAGGGGGTTGGACTGGGTGATCTTTAAAGGTCACTTCTGACCCAAACCATTCTATGATTCCATGATTCTATGATTCTACAATTCTATGATTCTATGATTCTATGATATGGTGCTTGAAATTGAGGGAACAGAACTAGTTCTGGAGTTGGGAACAACAGTGGTAGAATTAGAGAGGGAACATTATCAGTAAGGGAAAATTAAGGTTCTTCAAATGGCACAAGCTAAAGGCAATCACTTTCAACAGTCAGAATGGGAAAGAGAATCACTAAATTGGAATAGAGTATTAGTCTACCGGATCTGGTTTTCATATCTAGGTATTGATGGAATGGTTTAACTTCTTGCCCATAGGTAACACTAAGAGTTGCCACTTTTGGAAAATCATGCCACTTCCCCTTTATTGGAGAAAATGCTCTAAAATAATATCTTAAAAGTTCTGTGTTTGCATAAATATAAATGTTGACTGTGACACTGCTATAATATGGCTATTGATGTTTACGATTTAGGACATAAATAGAATAACAATTCGCTGGAGCAAGAAACAGTCTTATTTTTATAGCTACTTCTTACAGACACTTCAACATGTTGATTTAGACCATCAAGTCATTCTGCTGTCAGCATATTAGAGTCCTACCACTGGAACTTTTGGATGGTACTTTTAATCCTCAGGGCTAAAAATATTCAGAATGCTATTCAATGGTACACTACAAACCTGAAGAAAATGAAATTAGTTCTCCAGTTTACATTAATGGGATTAGGGATAAATATATACTTCCTTTTGTCTACGCTGTCATCTAATCAGATGATCAAACAAACAGAGGAGATCCAAGAACAGACCCTTAATTTGATTTGGTATGTCAAAAAGTGAAAAAGCAGGGTAGATTGATGTCTACGATACTAAGGCTACCATTACTTAAGAACTTTAGAGCAATTCAGTATTGTGGGATCCTGACTATGATGGATCAATTTGAAAAGAGAATTGGAAGGGCTGCAGGTTATTTTTTGTGTCTATTATTTTATTTCTATTAAAAGTCTAGATAATTCACATAGTAAGTTGTTACGTGAATGGGATCACAGATCCCAGGCGATGTGTGGACAAAAAATTGAGCTGCTATGATGGAACTCATACACTGCAGTCCTGTGCAACCCCAGCAGCACAGTATCATGACAGAATAATTTTACAGCATGAGCATCCAGATCCACTAAAAGACTTCAACATCTAAATGCCCAAGACTGTGATCCATAGTTCTTCCACCTGATCTATTTATTGTTGACTGAGTTATTTTAGATCTGAGGATACTGCTGCTATGCTTATCCATCAGATCACACATATGTGACTCAGAATTTATCTTAAGTCTAGCTTTGCTCTGACTATACCTTGTAAGGACCTGATCTAATAGGTACTCTCTGAATACACCTAGCAAGCCAAAGCAGGCATGGAAAAAATAGATAGAATACAAAACAGCTGTAATGAACAAATATTTGGCAGGTGGTAAGACCTACCTTTGATAAGGCCATTACATTTTTAGGTGATGGAGACAAAAATTCTGGATCACTTTCCTTGTTTAGACTTTTTAATCTTTGTAAATCCCTAACTGTAATTAAAAAAAAATGCATTAGCAGTATTCCCCAGGATTTAGGACTCCTCTGCCCCTGGAGTTTCAGAAAACTGAAGCCACAGGTTCAGTCCTCACTGAATTTGAGAAGGGCTTACAACTCAGGAATAGCTAGATACCTGATTCTTCTGTTCAAGGAGGTCTTGAACAAGCAAAGGAAAACTATGTCTAGGGAAGAAGTGTCAGACACTGATACATTTTCCTTAATTCATGTGGTTCTTGTGAGTATGTGTTTGAAATTTGGATAACAAAGCTCTGATAAAATGGACTTTATGTGGTCCAGACTTGACCTACAGACCATTTTACAGTCTATTATTTTGCAGGATAAATTGATAATACTGATTAAAGACTGCATAGCATTGTAAAATACCAATATAAATATCCATTTTGTGAGTAACTCTCATCCATGGCTAGTCCTTGACAGCTGGGAAAAAAAGAGTGCACATTCTATCTACATATGATGGATTTCCTAAAAAAACTCCATTTATGTCAGAAAGATTTGGGTGTCCTAGCAGCCAAAGAACTCAATTGGGAAAGGCTTACTGTGGACTGTGGGTGAATAAACAGTGAAGAGTCAGTGTAAGAGGGTAGGTTTCCGTCCATGTATAGTATTAGCGAGACTGATTTTGTTTGGTTTTTATATTCTCCTCTTAAAAAGGATGTTAAAAAATGTGATGAAGAAGAGAACCATAACAATGATGGGAGGGCCAAACAAGATGTGTGACAGGGAGACATTTAAATATTTCAATTTTTTAGAGTATAAAGAAGTGAATATGTGATCTGATGATGTTGGAAAATGCAGAAATACCAGATTACAAGCAGCTCTTTATCTTAATTGGGTAGTGTACAAAAAGTGCCAGGGAAAGTGCAATTAAAAATTATCATAACGGTAAGACTGAGTAGCCATGGGGAAAACCAGTCCAAGGTATCTCATACGTTCATTATTCCTGAATGAATCAAGATTAGATGCCTTTCTAGCAAAGATTCTACAGTCAAGTGCCAGTTAAACTCAACAGTGGGTAAAAAGGTGAAATGCAATGTCCTGGAGGCTAAAGGGGATTAGACTAGATGATCAATGTTCCCTCTTCTGCCTTAATTTCCATGGCAATATGCTCATGGTTCTTTGTGAGAAGACTTGGTCTTACTGCTAGTACTTTGTCTAACCTGTATTTGGAGATCTCATGTGCAGACATGTGTCCATAAAGGGAGGGCTTATTCAGAGGATCTAAATTCAGGATATGATTTCAGAGGAAGAGAAGAATACTGCTCAAATTTGATCCAACTTCTGAAAAATTCCAGTACCCGTAGTAAGAGAGAATCCACATTCTTTTCATTCTTTTTCAGAAGCAATATGGATTTACTGTTCTTATTGATACGTTCCCTAAAATTTCCCAAACTGTATGATTGAATACAGCGCAGTCAAGTATCGTGTTTGTCTTGTGATATAATGTCTGCGTGATGTAGTCATTATACTTCTTTCAGCCAACCTGTTTGGATAACTCAGGAGGTAAGAACAGAATATTGGCCCATCAGTATATAATAGGACGCTGAACTCAGGAGCACTGATGACCATAAGAAGAGGTAACTGAAGTAATTATAAGTAAATAAACTTAGACATAGACATTCATAGGTGTCTGTCTTGTCCTGTTCTTTGGGTGAAAATCTGATGCTGTAGTTTATAGAGACAATCAGATTATGCTGGCCAAAGCCATGGTAACAGTCTTGGGTTTTTTTTCCTTTTCCTCTTCTTTTTCCTCCTCTCTCTTCTCTTAGCTTTTCACATCATCTTCCTGACCCAGGATCCCAATGACATGGGCCACTTCCACAGCTAGACCATGGCACTTTTAGCACCTTTGAGCTCTTCCTCACTGTCACTGATGGACCTACTAACTATGAAGTGGAGCTACCCTTCACATATGGCATCACTTATTCAGCCTTTGCTGTTGTGGCTCCTTATGCTCAACCTGCTCATTGCCATGATGGGTGGCACCCACTGGAGAGTGGCCCATGAGCAGGATGAGCTTTGGAGAGCACAGGTGAGAAAACTGTTCAGCTATGTACCTCCCTGTTGTGAATTATAGAGAGTGTATTGGAAGCGACAGACTGCTTGCCAGTCCTGCAAGGGGCAGAGTTAGGATCCCATTCACAAGTGAAACATGTTCGGTTGAGAAGAGTTCTGGATTTTCTTATGGAGTGAAGAACTGAATTCTTATGAGCAAAGGTAGGGCTAGATGAGAAGTACATGTAAATGTTTCATGAATTCAAAGGTGATTAGATGTGTGGATTTTATCTTTGCTACATTGGTCTCATGGCAACTATGGAAGTACTCTATTTCCCATGTTTCTGCATCCCTCAATGCCTGCAAATATTTGTTTGTTTATTTGTTTACATATTTACTGCAGGACATTTCTAATACTGTCATGCTGGAGAGGAAGCTTCCATGATGCTTCTGTCCTCCCTCTGGAATCTGTGGCCAGTTCTAGGGGACAGATGGTACCTGAAGTAAATTCTGTGAGAGTAGACAACTAAACGCAGTAAATTCACATGTAAACCTATTAGGAAGGACTACCTTGTTTTAAGAAGTCAGACCACGTGAAACAAACCACATAATGCAGGATGGCATTCTTGGGATCTGATATGGAGTTCTGCAATCTGAGGCTGGAGGACAACCAGGAAAAAGATAGAATCAGAGCTTTAAAAACCCTGTTACATTATATTAAGTCCTACTCCCATACCTGAGGTAGAGAATTTTTATCTACAGTTCATCACAAAGTGAGGAACATAGTCACATCATGAAGTGAGGAACATAGCTTATAGGGTCCTAAGTAAATTTCTCAGCATAATCACAGCCCCATAAACCATCACTGATAGAAAATGTCTCTTCATGCTTAATCCTGAGTATCATCCAGTTCTGTTCCATTCACTCCCACTCCTGAATTGCACTCCTTTAAACAATTCCTATGTCCTACCTAAGGGTCTTGGGACGATACCCAGGTGGCTTGGAAATTATCTCACACTGCTTGACCTTGAATATTCTAGGTGAGCAGGGCCTGATTTTGACATATACATGCCATGGCTTAGTGAGGCAAGGGGGTGCACAGGCATGTAGCTCCTGGCTGAGAATTCCACTTGGCTGCCAAAGCAGCACAGGTGGGAACTTGCTTGACTGACATGCTCTTTGACAGCACAATACATTAACTGACATACCAGTGCAGACCCAGTTGTCTGTCTGGGAGACTGTCCAGCAACAGACACCAAAAAGGCAAGTGCAAGGAACCTCATCAGGAATAATTACAAACCAGCTTGCCTTAAGGTGAAGTTTCTTCCTGTTTTCAGATAGTGAAAACTTGGTGTTCAAGCAGAAGAGTTTGTAGTCTTTGCAATACAATCATTCCAACTGTATGTTGACTCTTTTAAGTTTTCATACAAATGCCTAATGCCTTCATGAAAGTCTATGCATTGAAACCTATTTAATTTACTCAGTCTCCTTATGCACAGCATATTATAGATATCGCATAGAGTAAATATGGGCAGTAACTTGTAAACTTTCATTGCTTTTCTGACAAAGAATATGGCTCTCTAAGACTTTTTTGTATTGTTTCTCACTCTTCTGGTGAAAGACAGATATCAGGTGCCTAGGTGAGGTGAGTCCTACTCCTTTCCCTCCTAATTGTCATCCCTACCTGTTGAGGGTGCTCATAAACTGCAGGACATGCCAGCTGACAACAGAATGTAGGATTTCTGCTTTTGCATAAGATTGAGAAAAGTGAGATCAGGATATTTCTAATGCTTTTGCCATGACTGCCTTTCCTCCATGTTTGCACAATTAAGGACCGATAAGATGACAAATAAAATAAGATGCATGGTGACATGAGAGCCTTTGCATCCTGAGTTACAGAAGAAATACTCTGAAAATGGGCAACACCTTGAGAATAAAGAGAATGGAGAGACTTCTTACAGAAAACAGTCACCCTTCTGCACTCTGTGACCCCAAGCCTGTCCCAGTGCAATTCTAGCCACAGCCAGGATGTCTTGACACTTGACCCTTGGAACTATCATAAGGACATTTCAAGCTTACCTCAGAACAAGAGGAAGAAGAGATCTGTGATGTCCAATCACTGCTTGCATCTCTTGGTATAGCAAGTAAATCCCTTTCCTCTGACTGTGAAAACAACATTGCCATAGACTTCATATGCAAATGTAAATGTCCTACTGCCAGAACTACCACCAAGCATTTAATTTCACTGCAGCTCCCCATAAGGGGCTATTAAACCTCAGTATCACTGGTATGAGATTCAGACAAGGCTCCCATTTTGTGTCCCATTGCATAAATAGGAAGAATGTATTTTCTGCATGTGAGTTTCCACCATGCTGAAGAGAGGCCATAGGATTTGAACTAGAACACTAATTTCTCCACTAATCTTAACCATACAAGGCATGGAAAACATAGCCTGCTGTATTTCCCCAAATGGCTCACAGAACTTCAAGAATACACTCATATATGAATGTGCATACATGCATTGTTTTTCTCTGGTGAATACCTATGGAAGGTGCCGGACACCACAGATTCACCTCAACATCTTGTACTCAATATGCTTTCTGAAGAGGACACGACTTGCTCAGTGTCACATGCTGTAGATAGAGCTGACAGTCAGTATACATGTAACTCAGTTTGCTAATATTACAAGTTTGTAGAAACTCCTTAAAAAGCAACAGTCTCAAATTTTCTAAGGTTTCACTCTAGTCTGATGTGGTTTTTTTTTAATCTTCACACTGTCTTTGTGTAAATGTTTTATTCTTGTTTCATTGTATTGCTTTTGGATTGACTTTTTTATATCTTGAAAGAATGCACTGATATTCTCCCTCTTCAATTAAAAAAACCCCAACATATGTTGCTCTAATGGTGTAATAAAGAGTCTGAACTGCATTGGATATTCTAATGCAACTATTCTGGAGTACCTCCTATCATATTACGGGACTCTTCAATAACAATCAAACATGATTTCTCAGTTTTCAATTGCTGGACTGGCTGGGGGAATCCTTAAATACATACAGGAGCAGTATCTGCAGAAGTTGTGCTATTCTAAACTTTACAGCTGGAGAAATACAGTAAATTGATTACTAGTTCACAGTGAGTCAACAGATGGGCACAGATTGGAACAGCTAGGGTTATTTCCTCTCTAGATACAAAGGTGTCTTTTTATGCAATGTCTTAATTGGGGTCTTGCTTAACAAGGCCATTTCCAATTCCCTTCCTATGTGTTGGTGAGGTGGACAAATGTATAGTTTACGAGTTTTCCTCTAAAGCTCAGCTTCATGTTTTTGTACTCCTGCATACGGATAGATACAGAGACACAGTCCTGAAGCTCTGCTCCTCCTCAAAGCAGATCTTTCCTTAAGCGGGCACTAGTCTGTCTGAAGGAAGGCATAAGCTCTGTCATTCTGGTCATTCTCCTGCACCTCTAACAGACAACCTAGTTGATTCCAAGGATATTCTTATTCCTTTTTTAAGGACTGAAGTGACTTGCGGGACTAGTACTTTTCCCTGATCACTCTTGACAAGAACTTGTTAAAGACTTTCACCTCCCTTGTTCCAATTGTCTATGTGGAGTTGACTACTGCAAGTCTGCATTTTCTTCAGAAACAATATTCAACCAACTGTGCCCATTCATGTAGCTGGTTAGGGTGAGAAAAAGAGCAAGTATTTTTAAACAGCAAAAGGCTTCAGATTTTTTTCTGTCATGCTCTTCAGTGTCTGTAAGGGGGTCAGAAGAGAACAAAACCCAAATTCTGGGCGCTCAGGATTTCAGAATATCACAACTTATGCCTTTCCTCTCAAGAATGGGCTTGTGAGGACCAGAACCTATGTTTCCCTCTGCACTTGCAGATCCAGCAGGATGGATACTAGGAATCCTTATTGTTCCATTCTGTTGCAGTTCCATGAACAGAGTTGCATAGCACCATGGACAATGGATTAGTAAGTTTCCTTCCTGGATCATGGAACAGAGCCAAGAACTGCACATGAAATAGCATAGAATTTTGAGCCCTTTAATCTCAACCTCTTTACCAGGTGATATTTTATTGCTTATCACATATTTGTACAGTAACTAGAACTTGAATTCCCTACCAAGCTGGCATACCAAGTGATAGACTGATGCTCATCTCCATCTGAGTAATAAACTCTCACACCATGATGGTATTCTTTTGGAAAAAAATTGTAATTTTTTGTTGCTTTTATTGTCTTTGTAGCTTTGCTGGGCTCCCAGCCTCAGATATAGCCTGCTCATGTCTTTGTAAAGTTGTCCGATACCTTTTGTTGACAGAGAATAGGCAACGGATGCTTGTACCTGTCCAACATCTCCTTCCCATGTTATAACTTTCCCTCCCCCAACCCATTCCCAATATATGATGTCAACCACATTTCAATGCCACCAGTTTTTTAGCTCTGCTTTCAAATCATGCCAAAGGCTTTGTTTCTGTTCATGGAACAGCACATGTAGTGTGCACTTTCTGGGTGCATTAAGTCTTCAAGTAGCATACTGACATTTTTTTTTCTTACAGTGAAAATCCCTCTGCATTCCCCCAGAACCCTTCCAGAGTCTGAGACTAGTGGAATAAAGATGGTGTAAACATCACACTTCAACTGGTTCATGCTGATTCAAATGGACTCGCATGAGCTGGATGCTGTTTAGAATCTTTTTCTGGTGACCAACAAGGGTGATGCCAATACGCTGGATATCTCTGCAAGAGAATAGAGGATGTGGAAGGTGTTAAAATGGGCTTCTTGTTCTGAACCATCCCAGTCCATTTCCCTGTAGATCCAAATAAATGTGTATGGATATCATATTGTTCAGAGAAACAGTTGACAAGACTTTGGCTTTTTCTTAGAAAATGTGTGTGGATGGAGGCATCAGCAGAACTTGGTAGGTTATGATACAAAAAGAAGCAGTGGAAATGGGCCATGAAAATGATCAGAGGGCTCAAACACCTCTCCTGTAAAGAAAGGCTGAGAGAATTGGGGTTGTTCAGCCTGGAGAAGAGAAGGCTCTGGAGAGACCTTCTTGGAGCTTTTAGATATATTACAAGAAAGATGGAGAAAGAGTTTTTACCAGGACCTGTAGTGACAGGACAAGGGGTAACAGTTTTAAACTGAAAGAGAGTATATTTAGATTTGATATAAGGAAGAAATTTGCATTTTCTTCAGAAACAATATTCAACCAACTGTGCCTTATGATGAAGGTGGTGAGACACTGGACCAGGTTGTCCAGAGAAGTTGTGGATGCCCCATAATTGGAAGTGTTCAAAGTCAAGCTGGACAGGGCTTTGAGCAACCTGGTCTAGTGGAGGGTGTCCCTACCCATGGCAGGGGGGGTTGGAACTAGATGATCTTTAAAGGTCTCTTCCAACCCAAACCATTCCGTGATTCTAAGGATGTTCCTTTTCTTGGCTCCTGGCTTCTACATAACACTTCAACCCAATATATGGCACGGATGGTTCTACACTTCCCCTTAGAAGTGGTTATTACCTGTGGCAGCTGTCACAAACATTCTGATGTAACAGTCTCTGCAACGCTGACAATATGTTTTGTAGTGTACATGGGATGAGTATTAGTGCTTATAGAAACAGATTACAAATGTACAGTGGTATGGAGGGTGTCCAGAGGCCCTAATAAGATGTAAGAAACAGTAGCTACTTTGGTCTGCCTTCCCTCTCCTTTCTCATGTGTATGTATTCTCCATATAGCCCTTATTAAATATTTCTGAGTCTGCTTTCACTTTCTGCATAGAAAATTTAGTGTCTGGCATCGTTTGTTCTCTGCTCCTCTACTTACTCCAGAGTCATGCGTGATATGACATCAAATGTAATCAGACCAGCCTGGTCAAAATTCTCCTTGTAATGGCCCATCTTGATAGCATCCAACCACTCATGGGCATTGCTGAGTGAAGGGAAATCTGGAGGACAGTTGCTCAGGAGAGGCTGAGATGGTCTGCAAAAGAGGCAGGTTCTAAAAACCCAAGTTATCTATATCAGCTGGCCACACTAGTAAGTTAAGAGTGATGAAAGGCAGAGAATGCAACCTTTGAAGAACACAGAATGGAGAAAAATAATATTTGTTCTTCATGCCCTGATTCCTAAAGTCCCACCTTGATGCCCTGTTTCTAGACTACCTATGTTCACTTTTCTGCCTGAAAACAATTAACACAACCCAAGAAACTGATCCTTCCTTCCTTCCTTCCTTCCCATTTTACACTCTTTCAAGCACATTCTCTTCTTCTTATCCCAGATCTTTCCACACTTTCTGGGTCTAGACCTATTAGCTGGGCAAAGAGTGAGGAGGTTTCTGAGGCAGAGATGAGATCTTATACATTTTTACCTTTGTGACTAGCTCTCCCTCTCCTAGATGCAACCCTTTAATGAAAAAGTAACATATGAGATGAGTGTGTTCTTTCAGCTCCAACACCCATCATATAAAAGCAGAGCAGTAAAAGGCCAAAGAAATGACTGTTTATACATGGCATTTGCTCTTCTGCCCATCATCTGGATCTGTCCCAAAGCTATAACTCTCTTTATGTGCTGTTTTTAGTAAACTGGGCATGACTAGGCACTTTTCCCATCCCCCAGCTGTGGAGTACACTCCAATGAGACTAGGCTTACAACCACAGGAAAAAAACCTCCAGGCCAGCAAGATGTAATTTCGTCATCAGCCCAGCAGACATCTAATCTTGGCACCATTTCCCCCCCACTGAGACATCTCCTTTGTTGACCTCCTGCCTCTGGTTCCATCATGCTGGAAAATGCAGTTTGGAAAATATGGACTGCAAGCTGCAGTTGTAGTTAGTCTTAGCTACAGATCTCCTTCCCTCTGTAAGCTAAGGTCTTCTCTTCCTTCATTACCTCTTGTGATCACACAGTATTGTGTGATCACCGAATACCTTGTACAGCTGTACCCAGATGTGTCCCTCCCTTCATTTCCTAACATCCCTCACTCATGTTCATCCTTAGAGCACCTCATCAAGTGATTTATCTCCCTTCACATTCAGCACTTACAATTCCTTATCACCCATTAAGTGAATTAGGACATACAATTCTTCCAATCCTCTCCCTCATTTTTCCTCCTTTCTATTTGTTCCCAGTCTCAGATGAGAGGGTTGGAAAAAATATTATATAGCCTGATTTGCTGCTTTCTTTTCCTCATGATGCCTGCAGAGAGACAAGCCCTATTATTTTGCACTAAATCCTCATCTCACCTGCTGCTCCCAGTGCCAGTGGCTTTGAGGGCAGATGGCTTGCGGATCATTTTATCTAGGGCATTGACTATTTGTTCAAATTTGGGTCTCTGGACCCTCTCCTTCTGCCAGCAGTCAAGCATCAGTAGGTGCAAAACAGTTGGGCAGTCTGGGGGTGGTGGCAGGCGATAGTCCTGGTCAATGGCATTAATTACCTGCAGGAAAAGAATAACAAAGCTTGATCACAGCTGGAAACATAAAAGACAAACAAGCTTCAATCGCTTGGTGGTGTGTGACTTTCTTCTACTTGAATTGATAGAGGAGAGAAGCAGATATACATTTTTACCACTTTTAAAACTTACATCCTGATTGCACATGTCCCAGTAAGGCCTCTCACCATAGGACATCACCTCCCACATGACAATTCCATAGCTCCAGACATCACTGGAGGAGGTGAATTTGCGATACTGGACAGCTTCAGGGGCAGTCCAACGGATGGGGATTTTGCAGCCCTAGAAAGCAGTCAGAGAGCACCCAGAATGTTAGTGAGACAAGGACTATTTGTGGAAATGACATCACTGAACAAATCAGATGCCAGTAGCATGACATTCTGAGCTAGGTGTGCCAGTCCGGTTGATGCTGTCTTGTAGAGATTGTTTTAAATTCAAACTATGTTAAAAGTTTCCACCTTGTTCTATTGACGAAGAGCCAAACCAAAATCATTCCTCCTTGCTGTTACAAATCCCATAATGTAATACATTTTAACTTTTATAGCTCTTCTTTGCAGCATTTGAGAGGTGGCAGGTAGTAAAATTCTCCTGAAAGTCACAACCATTTAGAAATCTAAAGCCATTTAAACAATCCCAACATGCAACACCAAGGGCAGATACATTGAGTGGCTAGCATTAACTCCTTCCTCTTTCCATCTTGACCTGACTGCAGGTATGATCTGCCAGATGAAATATCATTCAGGTGCTAGTTCTTCAAAACACATATATCTAAAACTTGTTTCAGTGACTGAACTCTTCTTCATCCCTTGCATACCAAATGGTAGTTTCAACCTGCCTCTTACATTCCCACCCCTTTTGTGGTATGTATAACAGGTATCAGAACTTCACAGGCAGTAAGTTCATTTGATGGTTGGTTGTAAGCCCACAAATATCCTCATGCTAGTTATCTTTTCTGTAGGAAAAAAACAAGTCTTTCCTCAAAGGGTGGTAGTATGGGACTTCAATCTCTCCTTCTGTCCTTGATACTTCCTGTGAGAAGCTAATGAAAGGGGAAAGATAACACATTAGTTTATGATGTTTGTCCTATTCACCATCATTCCACAAAGAAAGGCACTAAGACTCCATTTCACATGGCAGAGGAGATCAGATATTCTGTTATTTTTATTTTTTACTGGTTTGGAACAAATAGTCCACAAGGTAGAAGGCTCTACCCCACTGGTCTCTCTGGTCTCAAGATGGACTAAAAAGGGTACAGCAAATCAAGGAGGAAAACGTAAAAAATTATAGCTGGCAGCACTGCAGTAACTCATCATAGCAGTAATTCACCGCATAGTGATAACTCACCAGAGCTCCAGTATAGGTGGGATTTGAAGCATCATCCTCCAGAAAGCGGGACAAACCAAAGTCTGACACCTTGCACACAAGGTTACTGTTGACTAAGATGTTACGTGCTGCCAGGTCACGATGCACATAGTTCATGTCTGAAAGGTAGCGCATGCCAGCTGCAATCCCTCGTAGCATTCCCACCAGCTGTAACACACTGAACTGTCCCTCCTTCTGCTGCAAGGAGGCAAACATAGGCTTTTACAACCACAGAACATGAAGCCAACAGGGAAGACTAACAAAAGCAAGGTAACAAGGTGGATTTATGAAGTTAGAGAACATACATCTTAACTTCAGCCAAAATCTGAAGGTTCAGGGACAGTAAATAACAAAGGAGGGTGGCCTTAAGGCAATGAATCTCAAATGAAGTCAGACACTGGTCATCTTTTCCTGAAGACAAATCTCTTCTTGTGACCATAACTTCCTTTAGCATCCTATGCTCATTAACTACTAAGATGGCTAAATGAATGAGAGCAGACAAATCTGATCTTACTGGTTTAAGATCTTTACAATGGGTTCTGTGTAATTCTACACAATAGGTTCATGTGCTCTTCAAAATGCACCTGCCAAAGCATTTGTGGTTGAATTAGCATATGAATCAGTAAAAAAAACAAGTGAGGCATCTATACTACAAAAATATCTGTATTTATGTTTTGTTACTAGAAAAAAAAGAGTCCAAAAATAACTACATTACAATGTTGAAACTCAAAAACACTCAGTGGATTAGTCTGAAATTAGAAAGGTAAACTTTGGAGCATGCACATAAGGAACTGGAAGGCTGTGTACAAAGATAAACATTTTATTACTGTTTACCATTAATTACTTGAGCTGGAGAAGTCTAAAATAATGAAGACATTTTATATGATGGCTGAGCTTTTGGAATATTTTCATCATGTTAGCCCCAAACCACTTACTCTGGTATTTTGCTATTATTTCTATTGCACCTGAAGAGGGCAACTGAGGAGTTATAGAGACAGGAGTGAAGAGGAAGGACAGGCAAAATTATCAGATCTGAGACTAGCACACAGCAAGATGAAGAGGTAACAGTTGTGGAAGACTCTGGTTGTGGTACCCTGAGGAACGAATCCAGTGATCCATTCTCCATGAACTCTGTGACAATCATGACTGGTCGGCTCTTGGTGACCACACCCTCCAGATGGATGACATTGGGATGTTCAAATTGCCCCATGATGCTGGCCTCACTCAGGAACTCCCGCCGCTGTTCATCTGTGTAACCTGCCTTCAGAGTCTTAATAGCTACTGTGTATTCACGCTTCCCTGGGTGTTTTAGGCGCCCAAAGCACACCTCTCCAAACTCTCCTGTCAGGGAGGGAAGAAACACACCTCAAGTAAGGAAACACAGCAAAGAATTTTAGTCAGGTGTACTAACACATTCTACTGTGGAGGACTCCAGGCACTGCTTGAAAATACAGTTACTAATTGTTTGGATTAAGGTAAAGTTCTCAATGAAGGCTCTGAATTCAGTCAGGTTGGAGACTACATCTTCAGGGTTCAAAGGAGGAGCTGTGAGTCTTCAAAGGGTGTTTTAAACTTGGTTTGGAGCCAGCATCTAAGGGTAAGTAGGTTTAGGTGAATTATGGTAAAAGTGAAGCTTAGCTATCCTGAATGAGACACTTGATGTACCATGGTTGGGTCCATTTCAGGCCAGCAGTGTGCCAAGTCTTAAGGTGAACAAGGCAGCACTTCAAAATCTGCAGATTCTCACACTACCTGATCCAATGACCTCCTCAATCTTGATGAAGGACACATCAATCTCCTTGGCAAATTCTCGAATAGCTTCATTGGGATCTTCATAGGTTGAAGGATCAATGTAATACTTCACTCCAAGTCCTGCAGTGGAGGAGACAGCCCAAAACATCACCAGAATCAAACCATGAGAGACATGGGTGTTATTGAGTCCTGAAAAGAGATAGGGCCTTGCCATCTGTTGCTCAACAATACTTACCTCGTGCACTGATATACTGCTGCAGGCGATCTGTGTATGGGGTCTCTTGCCTTTTACTGCAGGACATAAAGGAAAGGAAAGTCAAAAAATGCACAAGTCTCTCACAGGATGTTGGGGTAGGCTTCTCAATGCAAGACTTAGAGAAACCTTGAATTTAGGGATAGAAGATGGGTGTTAAGATCCTTCCCATCTCTTGGTAACCAGTGCATGCTTGTTTTCTATGTGGTAGTTTTTACACCAGCGTTTGCATCCCCACTTTAGACATGACAAATGATAGGGCCTCCAGCACTATCCTGGAAAAAATTAATACAGTTTAACATTACTGTCTTGGAAGTTTTCTTGCTATCCAGGCAAAATTTGCATTTTAAGTTCATTTAATTACGACAAGTTCTTCAATACTAATCTAAGGTATTTCCTGTGATGCCTTTCAAGTTCTTCAAAAACATTTAAAAACCCATTTACTCCAATGCTTAATTTGTATAATTCTCCCCCAAAGATTAATTCTTCTTTATTTTTCCTCCTGGTCTCTTAATAGCATTTACTTTGATTATTCTTTTGGTAAGTATGGTAGTCAAACCCATACTTTTGATAAGTATGGTACCCAAACACAGAGAGCCAGATGGACAGAAATTTTTTCCATGATGTGATTTTTGCATGTGCAGATCAAAACAGGTATGGTCTTTATTATTGCAATATTTATGGCATATATGCATCTAATTTCCAGTAAGCATAGATCCTTCTCAGCACAGATGTTTCTCAGATTTCATTCACCTCTTAAATGTGGGTGATTGAAGCAATTTTTTCCCACATTATCTAGTTGTTTTCTAAGTTTAATCCTATTCTTGGTTTGCTCTAAACCTATTTTCCATTTTCAAGTCACTTCCTTTGTTCCCAACGGTGTGTTTTTGTTTTTTTTTCTTTTTCCAAAAATACACAATTCATGCTAGTTTACAATCTTTTCTAAATTGTATCAAATAGACCAGACTGTAACACAAACCCCATGGTACCCTGAAGTATCCTTGCTGTATGCATGGATTTGAGTCAACTCATATGCTTTGCTGTTTCACCACAAGAACTTCTAGCTGCTGACTCAATTAGCATCTGAAGACAGAGTATCATGAAACATTGTTACTTTTCTTTACTAACCTATTTTTGTCATTCTAACTGGTAACTCTGTGTATTATTCTTCTTTGTCAGGTTTATTTCTTTAAATTCTGCACAGATTGCAAAACCACAGATAGTTTACCTTCATAATCTGCTCTGTTGTGGAAAGAAATTGGCTTTACTAGGGGCCTATACCTAAGAGCTCTAACTCTGCTGTTTCATCCGAAAGTCAGGTCTACATTAATTTTTTTTTTTATAGGTTATCTGACATACTAATTGTTTTCCATCATTAAAAAAACCCCAATTAGCTAAAATAGTTGTTTCACATTGTATATTGCCTGGCAAATGTGTACCAACAATTTATAAAACAAGTTAAAATTATAGCATTTGACTCTACATATATTCAACCTTTTAAAGAACTACTCATTTCACGCGGTGTTCCTTATTTCCTACACCTTCAAATTTACTTTTCTTATTGAGGACAAATTTAAAATAGAAATTTGCTATCTTCACTTTTTCTGAACAACTGTCTTTTAATTGCACATGATCCTTCAAGTATAAATGGATCTTTTTTTTTATGATATTTCCTTTAATGTAGATACATTTACAGAAACCCATTCATGTCATTCCTCAACACAGTTTTGGTAACATTAATTTATTCTGGGTTTGCTTTATTTTTTTTAGAAAAATATATGCTTTATTGAGTTGTGCACATAATATCACATTTTGAGCTGTAACAAGAAATTATATTTTTAACAGTTCAAAGCTACAAAAGGAGGCAACAATGAAAATATAACAACACTTGATAATTCTTTTCTTTCCAAAAAGAAAAATAGTAGAAAAGAATATACACAGAAGGAGAAATCAAATGTAGAAAAGGGAAGAGACCAAAAATGATATAACTAAAACTAGATGTCACTTTCTAAAGTTAAGAAGTTTATACATTTTTTTAGGTCAGCAGGAAAAGCTACAAAGTCCCTCTTATGCAGAGCCAGAGTAGAGCAAAGTTACAGAAATACATTAATGACAGTCTACGGGATTAAGTTCAAACCTCAGTAAATTCAAATAGCGGGTAATGACTGTTTCTTTTCTTCAAATAACAAACCCCACATTATTTACTTTTGTACCTTTACAAAATTAGTGAACTTTACTTTTCTCTCTCTTTAAAATTTCTGTCCTCCTTTTTTCCCATGAGTGCATCTCTACATTGACTTATCTGTCCTCTTTTCTTTCCAAAATGGAAAGTGGTATTTGCTTTCTTCAACCTATATGTTAAGAGTTAGTGTTCCATGGAACTACTGGGGTTGTACACATTTTATTCTTCAGCAAATGAGCTCTTTAACCAAGGTCTCTTGGTCCTTGGTTAAAGGATATTTAGCACCTTCTAAATAAGTGGATCTAAATACTTACTCCACCAGTCCTTCTTCACTAGTGTTTCATTCTCCACTTGCTTGCCTAAAATGCAATTTACAGTCTCTTCTTTATAGTGATTTAATTTAAATACCTTTTCAGCACCAGCTTGAAAATACTTCCCCTGTGTTCATATTGCTAACCAGGCAAATATCAGCTAAGTACATGAATGGTTTACCAAAGGAGAGGCTACTCAGATAGGAGTAATGGGGCAGGATATTTCCTTAATTAGAAAGTGGCATCTCAAGAACATGTGGATAAATGTAGATCAAGCTGTTTCCCTTGGGATGGGGTTATGTAGCAGGGATAAAAAGTTCCACTGTCTGCAGTGCACATGAGCAGGTCAAGGAATTCACCTCTTGAAGATGATGGCAAGGATGGCAATGGCAGCAACTACCAAGAAGGCTAGACCACCAAGTGCTGAGCCCACGATAAGCGGCAGTCGGTCCTGCACCATCTCCGAGCGCTCCCCTAGCAAGGAAGACACATGCATACACACACACAAATGCAGAGGACAGGAACCATTAGAGTTTCCCTTCTCAACTAGTTCTTACCTATAATTCCATCCCTATCACTCCTTTGCTTCCCAGCCTAGTCCTGACAGTTCAACAAAGGCTTGACTTTGTTAACCCTTTAATCCTTCAGTCACTGTGCTTCTCCAGTGCCTTCCTTCCTACTTTAGAAAAGCCAGTGCTCCCTCTGACTCCACTTTTCCTTCCCCTGGTCCACTGACAACTGACTAGCCACCTAAGTATAGGCTAGCTCTACACCTGGGCTTTGATCCCATTGTCCCCTATTAATTTAGCTTGTAGATGACATACACGAGTACCATTGATCCAGAGCAAATAGCATCACAAAGTAGTACATTGCTCTTTGGATGAATGGATGGTGATACTGCTGGAAGGCAAGCTTCTAGGCATATGTCCTGTGTACCACCTGTCTTTAAGACTTTCACAGAGCGTTCAGCTGTAAGATGTCCTGTGACAGCAGGAGAACAGACTACAGCAGTGTGTCATGCTATGTACTGCAAAGCCCTCCTGAAGAGAGTTCTAATGACACACTGTGCTCCAGCTGGTCAGAGGCACAGAGGCAACAAGGAACAAGATTGAGAAATATGGTGGTAGTGCAAACAATATGTTCTGACAGCATGAAGCTTCTTTGAGTGAATAAATCTGCATATGTAAATTATACAGAAATACAAGTTCAGTAGACACGTCCGGTAGTAGTCCTTCAGAGTATAAGCTAATACACTCAGGGACACACACAAATGAAAGATGGTCATGTGCAGATCCAAGTACAAAATTGTAGCACTTACCTTCCATTAAAGTCTGGAAATACATCTTTCCACTGTATTGGCCATAGCCCACTGCTGTCCTAGCTCGTACTTGAAAGGCATAGATCTTGCCTGGGATAAGATTTGATATGGTGGCCATGTTGGTTTCACTAGTTAACGTGAATGAATTATCTTCATCTTCTGCCTGTGAATATCAGTAACCAAAAAGGAATGTGAGACTTCAGCCCACACTGCTGGCTCTCCTCATCAAGGAATGCTAGCTTCCATGTCAGCATGATATTCTTTGAATCTATTACAGAGCCTCCCAACCACAACTGCTATTCCAGACCTGACTTCCTCACCCACAACTCATTGTTTCTCACTGCTGCTTTTCATTCCCTTAGACGTGGGCTTTTTACAAAGCTCTGCCAAAGACCCTCAGTCCTGACCTAAACAAAAGTGAGAGACAAAACTATCTGTGGTTCCTAAGCACATCCATAAAAAAAAGCCCTAGCATGTCCTTGAATTTTGTTTTCTACAAGCTCCAAATTCATGTCTTCTCCTAGGAGAATCTAGTGCAAGAACATACGTAATGCTGTACCCAGGAATCTGCTAGATATGTTATAACAAATAGCAGGCCCCTTTACTGCTAGAAAAACAGCAGCCCTGCACAATGATGCAAAAATATTTATGTGAAAGATCAAGAACATGGAATGGGAGCTTGTCTGAACAGCCCTATGTACTTCTTCCCCTCCAAACAGTTGGATTATGAGTCATGAAAGACATGAATGAAGAACACTTTATATTTGCCACCCTGTAATTCCAGCACATAAACAGCTAACCGACATCCGTCACTTCGTGAATGAAAGAGTGCATTCCTCCTCCCAAAATTTTGAGATGTCTGTCCAGGCATAAATGGGGACACAGGACTTCCCTCAACAAACACATGACAGAATATTGCAGTGAGTCCAATTCCAATATACACATTTGGAAACTTCAGCTCCTTCCACTGTTACATGTGTCAGCTGGTGCTAAACTTATCAAATTGGCACAGCTTTTTAGCTTAGTTAGAAGTGTCTTTTCTTATTTGCATTGTCCCTAGGTGGTTCCAAGTTGGGAAATGTAGATGGACTGACGTTAGACGAAGTGTATACTATGAACTTCTGGTTTTGCTACAGCTTGTTCTTCCATTATAATAGAAGCATTTTTCTCCACCTTATCCATCCTGATCCAGGGGTGCACTTCCCAGACAGAAGATTTCCCTGTTCTCTTTTGCATGACAGCTATACAACAATTGGCACTGCATTGCTTTCTGCTCACCTTGTCAAAGTAGCGTAGCTGGTAATCCAGGATGATCCCATTGGGCTGGTCTGGCTGAGGCCATGACAGTGTGATGCTACTGGTAGTACGACTCACCTGATGCATCATAGGGACAGCAGAGGGGACTGGAATAAAAGAGAGGAAGGAGAGAGTGCCAAGGGATAAGCCTAACAATGAACTATAATTGAATATTCATTATGACGAGTTATTAAGTTAGGTCAACTCTTCCTTTAATTTGCACTATGAAGTACTTTTTATAAAAGAACCAGAAGAAATCCAGGCATAATTCTACTCTACTGGGAGATACACTGAAAACCTGGACAGAAAGAAAATTAAGAAATCCACATCCAACTGATCAGCACAGGAATTATGAAATTATCTATATTGTAGCTGGAACATTATTCTGACCTTCAAATTTGCAATTTTTACATGCAAGATGACAAGGTGTTCAGTGCCACTGCCTTGTTCTAGGATCACACTTGGACAAACAATGTGATAGCGGTCAGAGCAAAAGCAGAGCACACTACCTCTCTTCTGCTTCTCCCCCAGATTATAATTCATTTCCTGGGGAAAAAACAAGCAAGGGCTATAAGAATAATGAAGACCTTTCACTACCAGATCATGATTGCAAAGCAGAAGACAGAGGCAGATGAGAACACTGATGCGTTGAGGATCACACTTTGAAGTGTTCCCCAGTACAGTGGTCCCAGTTCAGCTGCAGATCAGAGAGAATGAGAGCATCTCATTTTTATAGCCTGACACGCAGCCTTGTGTTCAGATTAGCTCCTGGATCTCAGGCCAATCCCTGTCAGGACTCTGCCCAGATGTCAAAAGTACCACTGTATTTGAATATCTCTATCAGTCATTGAACACAGAGGTCCAGTCTGAATGGGCTTCTAACTAGCACTACTGCATGGAACCACCATCTAAAGCTAACTGTTAAGTGTGGAAGCCTCACATATAGTTTTTCTGTCTGTTCTTAAACAGCTTGCTAAGTTTTGGTGAACAGGACAGCCTCATGTACTATGCAGATGTTAGCTCTCTTGATTCCATTATGATATTAAGTGCTTATAGTCTGTGTCAGATATTAATTACTGTGGGAAAATGTCAACTTCCCTTTATGTACAAAGCAAGTATCTGGACATAAAAGAGGGCTTTGGAAGCATGAATCTAAACCAGGAAACAAACAAGAACTTGTGTCTACCAATTTTAGAAATGTTTCAATTTCTAAAAGTCTGAAGTACAGTTCAAGACTGAGTAATTGCCATTACTTCTCACTAACTCAAAGCTCATTAAATCAGTAGGAAGGAAACAAAATATTATCTTGAAGGTAATACGATTAATGATTTCAAACACTGTTCACTGAGCTAAAATTAGATTATGAGAAACAAGCCAAGTTACTATTTGGTGTAGTTTGGCTTTTCATTTTTTTGTCATCCTAGAGGCACCATTCATATATTCTGAAGACAATAGAAGTACAGAACACCTATTTAATAGCAAGCCCTTTCCTGAAGTGGTAGTTCTTCTAAAAAATGTCCTCAGATCAGGAAGGGAGATGAATGGTTGTTAAAGCCACTTGCATGTGAAGCTTTCTGGAGAACGAAAATCCACTTCTACAAAAAAATCCATGAATTTATATGTACGCACACTCTCCAGGTTTGTGCAAAAGCTAAAAGAACATCACAGGATAATTGGAAGAGGATCTTTCAGCCTGCCAGCCGTCTGTCCACAAAGTTCTTATCAAGTTTTGCTTTCTCTTTGTAAGCAAAATGTCATGTTGCCAAGAAACCTCCAGGTAGGTAGCTAGGGAACCCTCATTTTCCTAATGGAAGTAACATTTTCAGCAATATTCAAATTTTCCAGAAAAAGAATGCCAATGAAAAGCTGCCAAGTAACGCCACTGGTTTTACACAATATACATGAATTTCCTTAATGTGAGGAATGAAGCAGAGACATTTGGCAAACTATCAAAAACTGCAGAATAGCATTTTCTTCCCTCCTAATTGTGAAAAAGATAAAAGGGCTGTTTTTAGTAACAAGATACAATTATTCTGAAAGACACAATTCAAATGGGCTACAAACAGCTCAGGCAAGTGGGAACCAGTTAAAAATGCAAATGAGACAAAAATGTAAGAGCATAAACAATAAAATGCTTTTCTCATCCTTACTCATTTTATTTCTTACAATTGCTTGTCTTTCAAACAAGATTGTACAACTACTTCACCTGCTAATGACAATGTTGCAATAAGGATGGAAGACAGCAATTAACCAAGACCATATGTAGCATTTAAGACAAAAATGAAGAACACTGTATTCAAATGATAATGTGAGGAGAATGGGATGATTGGTCAGTTAACATTTGATCAAGACAGATTCTGCTACATGTTAATGTTTGGAAAAGTTCAACTTCCTTCTGATGGGACATAAAGCACACACAGGGAGAGGTACAAACCTAAATACATAGCTACACTGCCAGGAAAGAGCCCCCTTCCTTCTAGTTTTGAATGAAGATTTTGCAGAATGATCAGAGTTAAATCTCCCCTCCATTCCTGCCCTCCCACCTTTTTTCATTCCTCTCCTTCCCACCTCCAAGAGTTATTCTTCATACTCTTCTCATCTCTCCCCAGTCCACAATTTTCTCCCTCCTTGGAAGGACTACTCAAAGTCAACTAGCAACTTTTGACCTGCATTTTAATTAAAACATATCCATTCTGATGTTAATATGTACTATCAATTTTCAGCTACCCACCAACAGGATATTTTTTGCCAATGGTACAAAGATCTGAGCTGGCACTGTGCATAGTACATTTAGGCACAACAAAATCTGCACCAGAACAATGATGATAAATGGTAGTCTACTCAGATGGGCATATGCAGAAGCAGGTTACAACTAGTGGAATTAGAAATGTTGGGAAACATAAGAAAAAAAATCACTGGAGTGGCTTTACCCAGAGTTACACTGTGTGTATCTCTTGACCATGAGCCGCAGCATTCTAGAATGTCCCTATTATCCAGGTATGTCCATCACTCAGGGTAATCAGGTGGTGGTGGTGGGGATGTCCAGGATAATGCAGTATGCTGTATTAAAAATAGTAATTTCAGTGATACGTATCTAATAAGCAGATACTACTTAAGACAAAAGCCTAAAACGGTAAAAATGATCAGTAATAAAAATAGCTATAAATCAACGCAAGACAAGTTGTCTTTAATCTACTTCTGTGAGACAGAGTTCAGATTTTGATACGCGTTTGCCCCTCTTTTTAGGACAAAACTTACAAAACACTGGCCAGGGAGTTCTCCCACCACTTCAAGTAAAAGAGATATCTAGATTTCTCCTTTGAAAAATTTCATACTAAGGTGATGTGAAATGTGAATGTATTTGTGGGTGGAATAAGTATATGTTTCATGTCAGAAGTGTATGGTAAAGTTACTCTGTCCTGGTTATAGCTGAGACAGAGTTAATTTTCTTCACAGTAGCTAGTATGGGGCTACGCTTTGGATTTTTGCTGAAAACAGTGTTGATAATATAGAGATGTTTTTGTTGTTGTGGAGTAGTGCTTACACAGAGCCTTTTCTGCTTCTCACACGGCCCTGCCAGCGGGATGGCTGGGGATGCACAAGAAGTTGGGAGGAGACATAGCCAGGACAGCTGGCCCTAGCTGACCAAAGGGATATTCCATACCATATGACATCATGCTCAGCTTATAAGGGGCTTGGGGAAGAGGAAGGATGGGGGTGGAGGGCAGTGACGTTCAGAGTGATGGCAGGCAGCTCAGCCTCGCCTTGATCCCTGGGAATGAAATT
>VXBL01007766.1:6717-16826 GCA_013400195.1 Aramus guarauna
TAAGTGTAGATGCAGAAAACCCAGCTGGGCACAGTCCTGGAGAACACCTGCTCTAGGTGTTCTGCTTGAGCAGGAGGGTTGGACTAGGTAGTCTCAAGAGGCCCTACTATCCTAAGGTATTCTGCGGAAAATCCTGACTAATATGGAAAAAAGTGAAAGAAAGGATTGGTTTTTTTCTCTTTCTTAATGAACAGATGGTATCAAAAGGAAATTAGCAAGAGAAAGATTTGAAACAAATAAAAGGAAGTAGTTTTTATACAGTGCATAATTGAACTGTGGAGCTCCTCATAGTGTTTTGTGGATGCTAAATAGCAATTTGGTAAATGCATGGAAGAAACATACATTGAGGTCAGTTAAACACAGTGTTACCCACAATTCTTGGATTTCCTGAAATTGTCAGTCATTGGAAACTGAGAGTATACATACAGCAGAGAAATATTAATATATTCTTACCCTTCTCCTCATTCTTCTTTTGACTTTTGTTACTGGTCGCAGTTGAAGACATGACACAATACGGCTGGCCTTGCATAGTTGATCATATGTTTAGAGGTATAATGCATGTGCACTTTGTAATCTGTTTCATAGTAAATGTGCTGTGAAAAGTTCCTATATAAATGGGTGACTATCTTAGAAAAAGAAAATAAGCCTTCAACAAAGAAGTTATTTGCAGAGGGCAAATTTGTTGAGCAAGAAAGTTCCATTCTCATGTCTGTTTCTGATGAATGCTGTATTTTGACACCTATTTTTTTTTTTAATTGATACTTAATCAATCAAGGAAATTCCATACTGAAAACTATTCAAGCACAAGTGAGAATTTAATATGCTTTTCAGAGGCTTGATGTGATTCTGAGGAATGTAAGTATAAATAAAATTACTTAAATGACTTAGAGTCAAATGGGAATTAGGAAATCTGTTCCTTTTTGCAAAACACAGGAGTATAGCTGTATATTAGGAGACTGAAGAGTTTCCCATTTTAAAAAGCAAATAGTACAGTTTCAGGAAAATCTGGTGCATATGCTGAAGAAGTGATTCATCATAATTCTTAGGGAAAATAGTGAAGAACTTGATTCGCACAAGACAGAAAACTGACAATCTCTGTAAGGGACTCAACTGAGGAGACTGTGCCCTGGGGGTTATTTTTTGTTTTGATTATGACAAATAAATCAAAAAGCAACCACAGTTCTGACTTACAGTACAGGGAAGGAAAAGTCTGGATAAGAGTTTTCTTATTTCCTTTTTGGCTGAAGACCTGTATATTCAACCCGAGAAGAAAGAACAAGTGGAAGTGACAGGATTTTGTGCAAAGAATCTGTACAAGGTGGAAAATGTTGAAAAATTAGACAGCATGGGGATTAATTGAAGTCTGGGCAAGAAAGTTCTCTCTTGAAGATGAGAGCAGCTGAAGCTGCCTTTGAACTGATGTCAGTGGGACACTGTGATTAAATACATCTTGTTTTTAAAGCGTTGCTGGTCCCTGTGGAGCAGTGATTAGGAACCCAGATCAATTATATGTCGGTATTGGTTTAAGACTGCTTTTTTTCCTGCTGTTGCATACTTTGCAAGCCTTTGGAATGAGATGGTAAAAAGGAGTAACTTCAGATTACTAACCTGGAAAGGCTGTTAGTTCTGTTTTGGTCGGAAAAGCCCTGTGGAATATTACATCTATTTCTTCCTCTAAGTTCATTTAGGATAGTTCAATTTTTTTATTTTTTTTTTTTTACATTATTTTTTCCCCCCACATCTGCCTGAGTGAGTGCTGACCTGCTGTGGCCAGCAGCTGAGCCTGGTGCATGCTGTGCCTTGAGGCTGTCATGAGCTTCATCTGGAGGGCTGAACGCAGCTGTAAATGTTCTAAGTCCCTTTGTCTGTAGTTTGATTGCTTTGATAATATTCTTCCATCATGTGTGATGACAATTAAAGAACATTTAAAGCATCAGGCACAAAAGAAACATGAAGGAGCAGTGCTGGATGCAGGGGGGGGGAAATGCTTTCATTTAACCAGTGAAATCTTAGGGAAAGAAAGAGGAGGAACCTGAATGCTTAAAATGGCTTTTAAGCAGAATTTGAGTGCCTGTGGTGCTGACAGCACCCACTGAGTCAGGCAGGACTTTGACAAATCTCTCAATTGCTTTTGTTGACCTTAAAGTTTGTGCCTCAGGATAAGCACAATATTATGCCTGTTTTGCTAGGTTTAAACACCACCAAAACTTAAATCAGGACTGTGAGAGCAGGTGGCCCTCTCAGTTTGTGACAGGCTCAATCTGATGGGTTTTCTCTGTGGAGATTACAAAAAAGTGCCCTTCAGGAGACTCAGACATCACGCAGATTCACGCCTGCCACATCTCAGTGGCTGTGTGCTACTGATAAAACTTTTCCAGAAGAAGGAGGGCCAAAGTCTGTGCCCGTTCTGGGCTTCAGGCTGCAAACCAGGGGCTGAAGTCCTTTGCCTGAGCACCGCTTGTTTCTATAGACTGTGCTGTGATTTCCCTCCGAGAAGTCTCTGCTGGATGACTACGTGAAAGTCCACTGTTACTCCAGAGCCTAGAGCACAAAGATGGGCAGAACTCCCCTGTATGGTGCCATCCACCAAGCTGTTGGACTCCTCAGTAATTAGAGAAAATGGCTAGTGTTGATGACTGATGGATATCACTTACCTTTGGGATATAATCCTTCCTGTCTCTGACTATTCAAATACTCCCCTGAAAAGTCAAGAAGAAAAAGAGGAAAAATCCCCACTTGCAAACTGCTTCCATATCCATTATTCTTAGCCCACTGGCTGCTAATTATTCACTGTTCATGCGTGAACTCACATTACTGTACATTGCAGAAAAGGCACCATGAAAGATTTTATAGATAGTGTTTATGCACATAAAGAGCTTTGAAAAACTACTTTTAGTCCATAACAGTCAAGTCAAGCCTACACTCCAGTGAGTCAATCACCTGTGACACCATTTGGACAGACTTTCCTAAAACTCAGCATATAGTGATTTAATCATTGTTCCGTGCAGGAACTTAGGAAAGCAAACCCTGGCCATGCCAACAAATGGAATTGGGAGTGGTGGGGTTTTCTCCCTTTCCTGAAAGAAGTCGAAACATGTATATTTCATTCAGGTTTGTTTTCAGAGCAGTGTTTTCAACTGGTGGAGCTGTCTTGTTCAGTAGAGTAACTATAGTATATGGAAATAATATATGCTACAGGAAAAAACTCAGAGTGACGCAGTAGTATATGAGAGGCTGCCCTGGAAGGAATAGTTTCCCCCTGAAGGCATCAGAGCTCATTCTGTGATTCCACTATAACCGTGTGCTGTGGTCTCTCAGTATGTAAAAGAGACTCCTGTTAAAAGAAGGAAATTATTGTCTGCAGACCACGTGGTCTGAGAGACATGAAAAATGATGTGCTACTTCCAGGGGGAATGATTTACTGTCTCAGCACAGGCACCAACGAAAAAGGGCTTATTTAATTTTGTTTCTTCCTAAAGGATGAGGAGAGGACACCTGTGCTGTGGCTCAGAATACCTATTTCAGATCTTACTCGTAGTGACTTTCCATGTGAGATTTTCTCTACCACCAAAACCAGCTTAGGATAGCCTTTTCTGTCCATTGTCCCAAGGGCTCATTCTTGCCTGTGTGTGATACTGTAAGATTGTGTGTGATGTAATCATCTGAATTAACACGAAATATAGCAAAAAAAAAATCCAAGATTCTTCTGAATGAAAGAAATGGGATGAGAGAAGAATTTAACTCAGAGCAGCATACTTACAGTACTTAAAAGGAAGATATGCCTTGTTAGCATTTAAACGCACATAAGTCAATTCCTGTGCATTCCTTGAAACCCCAAAAAGGCTGTGGTACGAGTGGAGAAAGCTCCCTACGTGACAAGGAATGCAGGTACCCACAGAACAGTGCTGTGGGAGGAAAGGAAGAGCCCAGACCTGCTTCCCCAGCCCTTGGGAATGTCTCTCCACTTTGGAACTGGGTAGCTATTCCTGGTCACGTACTGCTGCTCTGCAAAAATAAGGAGGCACCTGCTCTTGCTGCAGAGCAGCCTGCAAGCGTTTACCATCCGCTGTGCCCAGTCCCCGAAGGGCACCATTGCTGCAGCTCTCCCTGCTAGTGCAAACGTAATTGAATGCTGCAGTGTGGTGCTTCCCTCCTCTACGGGCAGCTGAGCTCTCCCCTTCCAAACAAGTCCAGTCCTTTCGCCGTTATCCTGCTGCCTTCCAAGGGCTTTCTGGCAGTGGCTGAAGTGCTTTGCAGAAGTTTTGTCATGGGCTGAAGGTGGTTTAGAAGATTGGCGCCCATTCAGCTTCACACTCAGTCATTTAATTTTAATAATCAAATAATCCAGTGGGGCAACTCAAAGACATAGGGTCCTTTAATGAGATGGATTAAACTTCTTGGAAACACAGGGTTTTATAGCCGTTAAAAGCTATTAGGCTTCTTTATGTGCCTCAGGCATGCCAGCAAAGTTATAGGAGAGTGCTCTGGAGTTTGAATTGGGTGAAATAAAGCTGTTTTCTAGGGGACACGTACATGTGAAGAAAGGTAAACAAAGTGTCACAGAATAAGGTACAAAAGGAGGAAAAAACCCACAGAAAAAGAGCAACCCAAAGCACCCAGAGAGAGCTCTTGGGTTGAATTCTGGCCTCAAGAGGCCTCTTTTGCAGAAAAAGCCATGCTACTGCTCAGTTTCTGTTTTGTGGAAGAAGACACTTAAAAATCATAGAATCATTTAGGTGGGAAAAGACCCTTAAGATCACCAAACCCACCACTAAACCATGTCCCTCAGCACCATATCTACACATCTTTTAAATACCTCCAGGGATGGTGACTCAACCACTTCCCTGGGAAGCCTGTTCTAGTGATTGACAACCCTTTTGGTGAAGAAATTTTTCCTAATATCCAATCTAAACCTCCCCTGGTACAACTTGCGGTAGTTTCCTCTTGTCCTATCGCTTGTTACTTGGGACATGAGACCAACCCCCACCTGCCTACTTTCAGGCAGTTGCAGAGAGTGATCAGGTCTCCCTGCAGCCTCCTCTTCTTCAAATTCAATACCCCCGGTTCCCTCAGCTGCTCCTCATCAGACTTGTGCTCCAGACCCTTCCCCACTTCATTGCCCTTCTCTGGACACGCTCCAACATTTCAACGTCCTTGTAGTGAGGGGCACAAAACTGAACCCAGCACTCGAGATGTGGCCTCACCAGTGCCACGTACAGGGGGATGATCACTGCCCTGGTCCTGCTGGCCGCACCATNACGAGAATAACATTCATAACCAATGATGTTTTAGTTGTTGCGAAGTAGTGCTTACACAAAGTCAAGGACTTTCCAGCTTCTTATGCCCTGCCAGCAAGAAGGCTGGAGTTGCACATGAAGCTGGGAGGTGGCACAGCCAGGACAGCTGACCAAACTGGCCAAAGGGATATTCCATATCATATGACATCATGTTTAGCATATAAAGGAGGGGAAGTTGGCTGGGGCGGGGGGCCGCAGGGAGGAGGGTGGCAGCAATCACTGCTCAGGGACGGGCTGGGCATTGGTCAGTGGGTGGTGAGTAATTGCATTGTGCACCACTTATTTTGTATATTCTTTTATCATCATTGTTATTTTTTTTTTCTCTTCCTTTGCTATTCTGTTAAACTGTCTTTATCTCAGCCCACAAGTTTTACCTGTTTTTCCCTGATTGTCTTCCCCATCGCGCTGCGGGGGGAAGGAGGGCGAAGGAGTGAGCGAGCAGGTGTGTGGCGCTTAGTTGTTGGCTGGAGTTAAACCACGACACCCCAGTACTGAGCCCTGGGGAACACCACTTGTGACCGGCCACCAACTGGGTTTAACTCCATTCACCACAACTCTGGGACCAGACACCTAGCCTGGTTTTTACCCAGCAAAGAGTACACCTGTCCGAGCTGTGAGCAGCCAGTTTCCCCAGGAGAATGCTGTGCGGAATGGTGTTGATACATTTTGGGGGGAATTTTAGGCAAGAAACGGCCATGGTAGAAGAAAATGGCAATAACAAAAAAATTTATTCAACAACAGTAAACCTGAAGTCTTACTCTAGCATCATCATCTTTTTCACCTAAGAATAGTATAAAATATGCATAGGACACTTCCTATGACCTCAAAGTTGTGCCACATCTAAAAGGGGTCACCATTTAGAATGAGGTTACAGTGTGTATAACACTGACTCTTGGTGAATCTATTGCTTAGGTCCTGAGATATGTAATTCATGGCAGTTTTTATGATGTCACGTGATAGACTGGGTAGATGGACAGACTGGGACAGATGTGTTTAATGCAACACAGTGATCACCCATCACTCCTTTGGTTCTTTACAGCATTAACTTTGCTTTCTTCTAAGTGCAATCCAAGGGGACATCTCTTGCACACCAAAAATAATACACTGGAACAATGTGTTCTTTGACCAGTGGCAGTGTTGAAGAACTGAAGAGACTGGTCTGTTATGGAGTGGTGGCTCAGCTGAATTTTCTTGTGCTTGCTAAAGTGCAAATAGTGAGAGTGTTTTTCATTTTGGTTCTGTTGTGTTTTTTTTTTTTTTTTCTAAATCTGGGGAGTTCATAAAAATTTCTAATGCAGCTTCCCTGTTTAATGATTCTTGCTCTCACACTACAGCTGTTTTAATCAGCAGAGAAATTAATAAGGTGTCCCTTCTTGATTAAAGATTCATTTCCATGAAACATACATCCATATAATATCAAGACCTCCCTGGTCTGCCAGATACAGCTGAAACTGCCCAACAGCTTCAGCAGTTATACTTCGAAGAGTGGATTGATGGATGAAAGGTGATGACAGAAACCTGCCAGCTTCAGCATAACATCACTAAAAATGTTGTTCTTAGCTTTGGTGTCTGTCAAATAGAATTATACTAGCTAATTTCTTGCCTACTAATCCCCAAAATAAGGCCTATGAGGAGCTTGGATTTTACAAAATTTTAATGAACCCAACATGATGACTTGTTGAAAGTGCTATTTTATCATTTTGGATCCAGGGAGAAAACTGCCGCCTTTGCTGGGAAGCATTAGACCTCACTTCTCACCTGCATGGAACAAACTATTTTGTTACACCTTTTGTTATTGTTAATGTTAAAATAACAAACACTGTGCAGTTTTGCCTTCTGAGGATGCCCTTTCCACTGTCCTTCAGCGTCCTATTGAAGAGCATGGGGCAAATTTTGCCAGCAGTTCCATGGATGCAAATGTAAAATATGTGTGATAAAGCCTGGACCTATCCCCTGAACATCCCGGTCTGCAATTTATTGCAAACAACTTGAGCAGTCTGAGCCTAGTGAAGGTTTTAAAGTCCTGCCGTGCAGCTTGAGGAGCCCCTCAACCTTATTGCCAGCCCAAACAGGGAAAAGAGCTACGCTTTGCTGGGATTGCGCAGAGTTCAATCAAGGTGTAACAGTTATAACAGCTCTACCCAGCTTTGCAATTCTGGCTCTAAGCATTCCGCTAAATTACTATTTCCAAAGCCTTGATGGTTTGTGATTTCACGTCTCTCGCAGAGGACCCATTTTTTCCAAGCTTCAACATCTGCAGAGAGGCTGAGTGGCTGTATGTGAGACAAGGAGGCAGAGGATGATCCCTCCGGCTAAGGCAGGGATACAGTTAAGGGCACAATAATCTCTTTCTTCGGAGAAGTGATGGAAAAGCTCCATAATGGAGCAGACGTTCCCTGAACTGTACAGATGTCACATTAATGCCGTACCCAGGTGTACAATGGAAGCTAATTGAGGCAATCGAGCAAAAGATTGGTGCATGGCAAAAGATGTCAGTCCGGCACGCAGAACCCAGGTGTTCTGTGGGAACAAATTAGATCAGGGAGGGAAGGCGAGACAAGGCTTTGACAGGGGAGGCAGGAGGCTTGGGAGGGAGAAAAAGCAAAAGAAAGGAATAATTAAATTAAGGAGTTTGGTACAGCAAGGAGGGGGAATAGTGCTGAAAAAAAATTCACAGCGTGTGGCTCAGTGCAGGGCTTCGGGGCAGGCGTTAGGATTTGATGAAATGGGTGCAGGGAGGGCTGTTCCACACTCAGGGTCCCCGATGCCGGTGGTCCCGCTGCAGCAGGGGCTCAGTGGCAGATTTTGTCAGGGAGTTCCTTCCAGCAGAGCCTGGGAATGCAGTCTGGGAGGGGAGGGGAGGGGGGGAAGCACCGGGGAGGCCCAGCGATGGGTGCTCTAGAATCCCCATCACCCCAGCTGAACTCTTTCATGAGAAGATAGCGATAGACTTTCTGACAGAGGCAGGTTTCTAAAACATTCCTTACGATTTGAGGTTACTTTCCTCTGCATAAAAACTAGTCTGAAGGCTGCTCTGAGGTGCTGCTGGGGTACAGACCTTGGTCCACGGGGAAAGTGGACAGCTGGGCACACCAAGGGCTGGGCTCTTCCCATCTCCAGTGCCAATCTGAGACACGTGGAGCGGCAGTCTGTGCCTCTCTTTCTCCCTTGATGGCAAAGGGGGACCAAAACCCCTAACGTGGGTAACACGTCTCAATTTTAGACTTGCCAGCTTAAGGCGAGATACCTCCTGATGCAGGAGTAGTACTTGTCTCTAATCAGGTAAGTTTAGCAACCTGAAAGCTTCACTGCATCAGGGTACCACTGCTGTGGGATGGTGTAACATCTGCCTGGAGAATTTGTTTGCAGTCCATGGGGTTACACACTATAATTTTCAGCTGTTTGCAGGCTGAGTGTTCACTTTCTGCATATTAAGCTATTTTACTGCTTGTTCTTACTGACGTAACATAACAATGATGTGAAAATGGTGTCAGCTCTGAGTTTCCCATGGAATTTGGCTTGTTTTGCCACCATCTGTCTGCATTACTGACGTTCAAAACTGTAGACTGAGATAAAGACTGATAGTTTTGTCAAGCCACCTCTCTGGTGTTTAGCTTTTTCCAGGCAAACTGATGAAAACACATGTGTTCAATCCTCGTCACATCTTAGAGGCAGAGAGTAAGCCCTAAAGTAATCAAGTAAAAACTATTCTGTGATGTCTGAGCAAAAGCTAATGAAGTGTTTTAGACCTCTATGTGCTGGTTCCTGTATGGCTCTTCATCTTCTGCAAAGAAGATGATTTTTTTGTTTGTTTGTTTTGTTTTTTGTTTTTTTAAAACGGCAAGAGGAGGAGTGCTTTATTTCTCTGAACAGTGGTTTGTTTTAAAAACTCCAGGTCTGTAGAGGGTATGGTGGGGCCCTCTTTTTGAATTGAACCTTTAAGTGATTTCTGACACCTAAATACCAAGAGGTACATCGGGCTTCTCATTCATCGTAGGTATCTGATGGTGCTGGAATGAATGACTGCAGACCTGTGAAGTGCTCTGGGCTCAGTATTTTTATAGTTTATAGAGGACCCTGGCAAAGGTGAGTTTTGTGCTGTTTTATACACAAGTGGTTTTTAGAGGGTAGGATTTCTAGCCTGCCTTCTACTTTGTTGTTCAGGGAGACACAAAATTATTTCTGTTGTTTCCAGCGTGTAATAAATTGAGCGTTTATCTAATTCCCAGTAATTTTCATGACACAGTGTCTCGAGTCTTCAGGTGATTCCTTGGATTTCCATTTCTCCCATATAATTTCCTCTTGTCCTCATTTAGATTCTGCAAAGTCAAAATTCAGTTAGAGACTCTAGTTTCAAAACATCATTTATGTACATCAACTCAGGGAACAAAAAAACCCACCACACAACACTTTGGCATTGAGCAAGGTCCTAACTGCCATGCAACCACATCGAAGTGAATCTGTCCTAAAGTTTGTGCTCCCCAGGCAGAATGGGCACAGCAAACCATTTCACTGAATGGCTCCTCCGGGAGTAGTTACGTGCTACATTTTTCTGCAGCATAAGAAGTTCCCTGCCGTCCCTTTGGCTGTGATGATACAACTGTGTGTAGTGTTGCAGTTTAAACCAGGTCTCTGAAATTATCTGGGTTACAACAAGCAATGCAACTTCGTTCGCTAGTGCGTTTTACCATTTGTTGTACATTTTTGCCTTGCCCAGCAGCACCATAAGACTATCAGAGTGATGGTACAGCAGAGGGGCAGGGAGGAGTGCAGGCAGGGTTGAATGGCTGGGAAGGGAGAGGGAGAAGGAGA
>VXBL01007768.1:0-11487 GCA_013400195.1 Aramus guarauna
GGACCCCGGAGGAGCCCCCCCAATCCAATTCCAGAACCCTCTGGAATGTCAAACTGCAGACAGGGACCCCTGAACCTTCTAGAACAATGGACTGTGCAGGTGCTAAACTCATCTGCAAGTTACCACCCCGAGGGTGGTCCCTNTGCCTAGTTGTCAGTTGTACCAGTTGTTGTTTGTGGCAAGTGTTTTACCTGTTATCCACACAGTTGCCAGTTGTCGACACCTAGCCCGTAGGTTGTTAATAAAACTCTGTTATATTGTTTCTCTGAGTCATTACTGTGGCTCATTCAATTCGCGGCTCCGCTGGGCAGGACTCATGCCTTTGGGGGATAAAAAGATTCACTTCCCTCACAACCCACCAAGTGGGACGAGACATTCTAATTGGCGTCACAGACAGGATTCCCCAAACTGAATTGTAAGAGGAACATGAAAGGGATATCGGCCAAGTCCTAGAAGGGAGAGCAAGTAATTGGCTGAGTCCGAGCTCTCTGGCAGTGGGTCACGTCTTCCCGGGTACAGCCTGACTGTGACTGCTCTTCTCTGCTGGAATTATTGAAAAGTTACAAGGCATGCCCAACTCCAAAGGGGCAAAGCTGGGCTGAAGAGAACTGGCAATCTCCTGTGACTGTGATGGATCGGATAAAGGACTTGGCAAAGGAGAACAGATCAAAACCAGGCAAAGGGAAGGCTGTGGTTTGTGGAGTGCTAGGGGCTGTGCTGATGGCAGCACAAAGGGATAAGTGCTTTGCGAAGCGAGTCAAGCAGGAGAATGTGGAGTCATGCAGGAGCTGATAAGATCTTTACAAGTGGAGTTAGAAGCCGAGCAAAAAAAGTGGGTACAAGCAGAAATCGAGGCAGGCAGTTTGCAGAGGCGGTTGCAGGAGGCTTTTGTGAGAGAGCGGCAACTGAGGTTGGAGTTAGCTGACTTGCAGCATGAGGACCTTGCAAGTGAGCCTGGCTTTTCGAACATGAGTAAAGAACAGGATCTAATTGATAGGGAAGGGTCATGCCACTACCCGTGGGATGAAATGGAAGAAGCTAAGTGTAAATGCGAGAATAATGTCAACCCGTGGGTAAGGCCACTGATTAAAACTGAATATCAATATGGGGAAGGTGGCGAAGCAGGCTTGGAAGGAGTGGTGACCAAAGAAATACCCTACAGTGCAACTGAATTAGCTAAATTACAAGAGAAATATAGTAGATCAGCGAAGGAAACAGAAACGGAATATGTGTGGAGAGTCTCCCTTATGGGGGGAGATTGAATAAAACTCTCTGAGGAGGAAGCACAGGGATATTGGGGCCCTGGTGTGTTTTTGACAGTAGATGACAGGCAGGCACCCTGGTCCCTGACGTAATGAGTAGCTTATTGGGCAGGGGGGATAGATCTCCTAGACAAAGGAGATCCTGTGGCCATACCCATATCTGGGTTAGACCAACTTAATGAAAGCGTGCAAAAAGCAGCCTGTCTTCAACTAATGTATGATAAATGATTAGTGCCTTACCAATCTTTGCCGATGTTGTTATCAGTTAATCCTGATAGGATGACCACCTTAATAAGAGGTCTTCCTGATCCCTTGAAACTTTACACTAGCCAGATTCAAGACCGTTTAAGGGTGGCACAAGCTATCTCTGTTAAAGATTGTTTGCAAGAGGCACTAGCTCCAGATGGATCCCCTCCAGGGTCCTCCCAGGTGGAACCTATTCCCACCTGGGGAGAGATAGCCCAAGAAGTAATAAACTATAGTTGCCGTGTGGGAATCACTGGAACAGAACAAAAGGGGAAAGCTGTTGCCAGGAGAGCGAAGGTGGAAGCTAGATTTTCAAAATCCCAAGAGAGCAATTTGGGAACAGGAATAACTAGGAATTAAATTAGGAAGGAAGGGTTAAACAAAGGGATACCTAGGGAATTAATGGATGGGCTGCCCCTTGCCAATCTGAAATTATTAGTAAAAATGTGGAATCCAGAAAGAGGGAAAAATGCTCTGATAGCCTCATCTGCCATGAGAGAGAATTCTCCCTCAGCTCCTCTGTCAGAGGTTATACATGCCTCTCTGGAGCAGGGAAACTCCATACGCCGTCTCCAGTGAGTGAGCTGGGGGACAGGTGGTGGATGTACCTCAGAAGGCTCACTGAGAATTCCAAAGGAGATCTAATGATAACTTTTCCTATTGGTCCATCTAAACCCCCTGTAACTTTTCTAGTGGATACTGGAGCCCAGATGTCGGCTATCAGGGAGGATGTAGCAACTAAGTGCCACATCTTCCCGGATAGGAAAAAAATTTGGGTCACGGATGTATTTGGCAAATCGCAACCACAGCTCATAGCTAAGGTTAAGTGCTGGCTGCCTGGTGACCAGGCTGCTATGATCGCCACAGTTATTGTGGGACCCGTACCCACAAACATTATGGGATTGGATTTGCTAAAAGGAAGAGCCTGGACCAACTCCCTAGGGCGGGAATGGAAGTTCGGCTCGCCCCAAATTGCAATTTGGCTATTGCAGCCTGCTCCCGGATTGCCTCTGTCTAAGATAGTAAACGTGAAACCTTACCCTTTACCATTGGGAGCCAAAGAGGGTATTACATCAGTGATTATGAATTTGCGAGAAAGGGGAATTATAATTCCCACCCACTCTCCATATAACTCCCCTGTTTGGCCAGTTCAGAAACCAAATGGGAAGTGGTGACTGACTATAGATTACCGAGAGCTAAATACAAACACAGGTCCCCTAACAGCTGCTGTACCTAATATAGCTGAATTAATCTTGACTATACAAGAGCAGGCTCACCAAATCTTAGCGATCATCGATATAAAAGACATGTTTTTTATGGTACCTTTACAGGAATCAGACAGGGATCGTTTTGCTTTTACATGGGAGGGCATACAGTACACTTTTACGCACCTACCCCAAGGATATCGTCACTCACCAACAATTGCTCATTATGCCTTAGCGCAAGAACTTACCAAAATTCCCCGAGGAGGATGTGAAAGTGTATCAATACACTGACAATGTTTTAATTGATGGACTTACCGTTAGCGCAATAGGACAAACTCAAAAGAATATAATCATTTTGAAAGTCTGGGACTGCAAGTCCTTCCTGAAAAGATGCAGTTACTGTCTACTGAGGTAAAATTTCTGGGTATTTGGTGGAAGGGAGGAACTACATGTATTCCCCCCGAAACATTGACTACACTAGATCAAATCAGACTCCCTATGAATAAAAAAGAACTGCAGCATGCTCTAGGCTTATTGGTCTTTTGGAGAAAGGACATTCCAGACTTTTCTATCATTGCATGTCCTTTATATGATTTGACACGGAAAAGGGTTGCCTGGGTTTGGACTCCCGCTTGTGAGGAAGCTTTGAAGCTATTGATTTTTGAGGCCAGGGTGTACCAAGCTCTAGGACCTATCCATCCTACCGATCCACTGCAGGGGATTGATAGCCATATGGAATGTAATAACCAAGGAATCTGACGACAAAGAACCGATATTCATTTAAACAGACTCGTATGCAGTCTTTAAGGGGTGTACAGAATGGCTTCCTTTCTGGGAACAAAATCAATGGGAAGTGAATAGAGTGCCAGTGTGGAAAAGGGAAAAATGGAAAGAGATTTTGGATATAGATAAGCAAAAACATATATTGGTGGGATGCGTGGCTACACATCAAAAAGGAGAACAGCCAGTCAACCTATGGAACAACCAGGTGGACTCACTAACCCGACTGGCCATTCTAGCTACAGAAACACAAGAAGGAAAATGGGAATCTTTACTAGAGTGGTTACATGTTAAATGTGGCCATTCAGGAATTAAAGATCTCTTTAGGGAAGCAATTAGTAGGGTATGGCCTGTTTCTCGTGAGTTGTGCAGCACAATCATCTCAGCCTGTGGCCAATTCTGGCTATGACTGGAAAACTGTCTGATGAAAAATCCTCCTCTTCACCTGAGGAGAGACAAAGGTCTTTGGGAAACTTGGCAAATTGATTATATTGGACCCTTCCAAAAATCTGAGGGAAAACAATATGTCCTTGTTGGAGCAGAAGTCGTATCAGGGCTTACTCAGGCTGAAGCCACAGCTTGAGCTATGGGAGAAAACACAATAAAAAGTCTACAAATGTGGTTTAGCCACTTTCTTAAACTGCAAACAATCCAATCTGACAACAGCAGTCATTTCACTGTGAATGTAGTCCAAGAATGGGCCAAATCTGAAGAAATTAAATGGATCTTCCACACCCCGTATTACCCACAAGCAAATGGGATTGTGGAGAGGACCAATGGTCTTTTAAAATGATTTCTGAAACCCCACAAATTGGGATGGGCAAATCAACTCTGGGATGCTATAACTAAGGTCAATGACCAATGGGGAATAAATGGATGCCCCTGACTAAATGGTTTTTGTCCTCAAGCCCCTTCACTCCTCATGAAGCCTGCAGGAGCAAGCGAAGCTGACACAATACCCCACCATCCAGGACAGCCAGTCTTGGTGGAACTCCCCAAAGTTGGGCAGGTCTCACTGGTGTTAAAAACCCTGCAGAACATATACACCTGGGTAGCTACGGATGCCCATGGCAAAGAGCATAAAATTAACACCAGATGGACTGTCCCATCTTTCTAACAGAATGGTTCAAAGGAACCGAGTTTCTTTTTTTTTGTCTTACAGGAAGAAGAGATGGAGCTTTATCTGTCAAGTTTTGCTTGTTGCAAGTATAATACGGTTAATAGGATAGTTGTAAATATTAACTTTTGGATTTGTTCTAACAATTTTAATTGTTGCTTTGCAATAGTTTTAATATGCATATGCTATTTTTGGTGTGGACAATATGCCTCCTTCCCCTCAGAATGCAAGAAGAGGGAGAAGGAAGAGGGAATGGAAACCATGATTTCTCAAACCTGGCATGGGAATTAATCCAGGGCTTCATTAGAGCCTGGAATCATACAGACCAGGGCGTGTGCATAGCCCTTCCTCCCTTAGCGGAACAGGGACTGAGATTTTTCATTACCCCTGTTGACTTAAACATGACTACTTTGATAGCAAAGGATTACATAATTGAACGTTCCTATTCCCTCTTTCCTGCCGATTGGAAATGCAAGGGTGATGCATGCTTGTTTTGGAAATCAAATCATTTTTTAACAAGTTGTTACAGAAATTGGGACTATATTCCAGGTTTGGAAAATTTCACGCTTCGCTACAATGACACCTATTTTGCTTGGTATAACACCAGTTTCATAGCAGGCAGTGATTGTAAAGGTTTTAATCCAAATATGACCTTTGTTCTTGGGTCAAAACAGGCGGGAGCCTCTTGGAGTGTCCATAGATGAAATGGCTCCTTCTCACCAGGAACCCATAGAGATGGTGAAGCTACCACTTCTCATTACTGCTCTAATATTCCTCTAGACCCCTTTTTCCATCCTTTAAAACAACCAGACTATTATGAAGCTAGCTACGCTGTAGAAGTCATTCTCCCTTGGTGCATACAACTTCCTAATCGCACGGGGACTGAAAAAAGGAACCTGTTTCCTATCCAGTGGACTTGGTCACAAGCTAGGCCTATTTTAGAACCATTAGAGGATGTAGACCCTCCACAGCATTACCTTTCTAATCTTTTTAAATGTAATAAAGTCCTTGACTGCACCACAGGTCCCAGGGACCCTCCTGAAACATGGTTATTAGAGGGAGTGAGAAGCTTAATACGAGAAATGTATATGTGCTGGGGTTATCCCTCTCGTGGTCTTTGCAATTCAGACCCCTTATGCAATGCAACTCACGACTTCAAAGAATATAATTGGTCCATATATTGTGGAGTACTGCATATGCATTATCCTGTTAAAGACCTACCTATTTTAACACGACCAAAAAATTACCTTTTTGATTATGCCGATACTTGGACTTGCCGAACCAGTATTTACCCAGCACCTCTAAATAAGGCTTGGGGATGTTCAAATGGGAAATTCTACTCATATCTAGATTTGGTATGACATGCAGGGCTCAAGTGTGGAGTAATGCTCCCGTCATTATGCCCAAATCTAGTTTTTAATTTTGCCACCTCTTCCAGGCAATTGTGTCGAGAAATCAATGAGCGCCATAATTGGGCTGCAAAGGGAATTGAAATACCCAATTACTATACCACCGGTCAAGTTGTGTCCCTCATGTTTGAAAATATATTCATACCATATATAACTTTGAGGAGACACCAGTTTGTATTAGAAAATATAACTTGTCACGTCCATGTGTTGTCAAATTGGACCAAATATGCTTTTGGAGAACTAAATTTGCAGGTTCAACAGGTATCAAAGATGACATTACAAAACTGTTTAGCTCTTGATATGTTGTTATTAAAGGAACAAGGTGTGTGTGGTACATTGAATTTAACTGATGCTGACTGTNAAAAAGGAACCTGTTTCCTATCCAGTGGACTTGGTCACAAGCTAGGCCTATTTTAGAACCATTAGAGGATGTAGACCCTCCACAGCATTACCTTTCTAATCTTTTTAAATGTAATAAAGTCCTTGACTGCACCACAGGTCCCAGGGACCCTCCTGAAACATGGTTATTAGAGGGAGTGAGAAGCTTAATACGAGAAATGTATATGTGCTGGGGTTATCCCTCTCGTGGTCTTTGCAATTCAGACCCCTTATGCAATGCAACTCACGACTTCAAAGAATATAATTGGTCCATATATTGTGGAGTACTGCATATGCATTATCCTGTTAAAGACCTACCTATTTTAACACGACCAAAAAATTACCTTTTTGATTATGCCGATACTTGGACTTGCCGAACCAGTATTTACCCAGCACCTCTAAATACGGCTTGGGGATGTTCAGAGGGGAAATTCTACTCGTATCTAGATTTAGTATGACATGCAGGGCTCAAGTGTGGAGTAATGCTCCCGTCATTATGCCCAAATCTAGTTTTTAATTTTGCCACCTCTTCCAGGCAATTGTGTCGAGAAATCAATGAGCGCCATAATTGGGCTGCAAAGGGAATTGAAATACCCAATTACTATACCACCGGTCAAGTTGTGTCCCTCATGTTTGAAAATATATTCATACCATATATAACTTTGAGGAGACACCAGTTTGTATTAGAAAATATAACTTGTCACGTCCATGTGTTGTCAAATTGGACCAAATATGCTTTTGGAGAACTAAATTTGCAGGTCCAACAGGTATCAAAGATGACATTACAAAACTGTTTAGCTCTTGATATGTTGTTATTAAAGGAACAAGGTGTGTGTGGTACATTGAATTTAACTGATGCTGACTGTTGCATAACTATACACAACGCTATGACCTCAATAGAACAAGCCCGTGCTAAAATGAAAGTAGTCGCTGATCAAACCACCAAACTGTTCCAATCACTCCAGCCTAAAGACTAGTTTGACAGGCTCTCTCCTAACTCTTGGTTTACCTCCCTCCTGAAGTCATTGGGGCTCACAGGGTGGGGAAAATGGTTGATCCAGGTTGGACTTATCTTATTGATTGGATTTTTGTTTTTAATAATTGGGATAGTCATTGCTAAATGTATGATAAATTGCTTGTTATCCTCTGCTGCTTCTATCTTTTCTCCTTCTGTCTGCTATGTTCGTATCACCACCTTAGAAGATGAAATTCAAGGGACTTTACAATTTTGAACAAATTAAAGTTGTTCAGGATCTCAGTGGAGAGCATATGGGTGCTGTTTGGACAATGAAATTCTCTCACAGCAGTCGATTACTTGCATCTGCAGGAAGAGTGTTCGAGATGGAGTCTTCCATACAGATCAAGATGATCCCTCTTCCAGTGATGATGAAGGGATGCCATATACAAGATCAGTGAAGTTCGAAGCAGCCCATGGCTTCAAGGGACCTTCTCCTTTAGCTCGTTGTTTGAGCCAGGGGGTGGTGTCAGAGACTGTTGAAAAGACACAAATACCCTGTTTTGTCTTACAGGGTGGTGCCAGAGACTGTTCAGGGGCCAGAAATGCCCTGCTTTGTCTCAAACAATTCGTGGTTGCCGTGGGCACTGCGGAGGTGGGGGGGGGCGGTGCAGGTGCTGCGGAGGTGGGGCAGTGGGTTGCCTCCCTCTACCTCCTCTGGTAACTTTCCAGCGGCTGCTTTGGGCATGCGCTGGACACTTGGGACCCCGGGGGAGCCCCCCAATCCAATTCCAGAACTCTCTGCAATGTCAAACTGCTCATACACAGACCCCTGAACCTTCTAGAACAATGGACTGTGCAGGTGCAAAACTCATCTGCACGTTACCGCCCTGAGGGTGGTCCTTGAGGGTCAGAACAGTATAAAGGTGAGCATGTGCGCCACACCAGTNCGTTACCGCCCTGAGGGTGGTCCTTGAGGGTCAGAACAGTATAAAGGTGAGCATGTGCGCCACACCAGTGTTGACCCACCACCTGTGGACCGAGACCTGCAGATTGAAGGAGCCATCCCTGTGACGACATCACGGGATCCAAGGGTGGTGATACTTCTCCTCTCCTCTCCTTTTCTTCTTTTCCTTCTGTCCTTCTTTTCTTCTTCTCCTTTCCTCTTAAGAAATTAATGCGTTGTAAAACCCGTTGTTGCCTTTGCCAGACCCATTTGCCTAGTTGTCAGTTGTACCAGTTGTTGTTTGTGGCAAGTGTTTTACCCGTTATCCACACAGCTGCCATTTGTTGACACCTAGCCCGTAGGTTGTTAATAAAACTCTGTTATATTGTTCCTCTGAGTCATTACTGTGGCTCATTCAATTAGCGGCTCCACTGGGCAGGACTCGCGCCTTTGGGGGATAAAAAGATTCACCTCCCTCGCAACCCCCCGAGTTGGACGAGACAACCTACAACATTGTTCATTCATTAGTTGACCTTTTCTGAATCAGTACTAACTTGACGTGCTCTGCACTGTGAGAGAAGGTGAAATGTCAGTACAAATTATGTATTTGAGACGTGAAAAATGAATTGGTTTTGCAGGCTGTAAAACTGAAGGAGAGTTGAGCAAGAACTAAACTGCAAGGCTATGCAACAGTCATGCCCCCTACTGACAAGGGCTGCTTTGTCCTCCTCTCTCCCCTTCTGTCTGACAGCCAAGGAGCCCTAGAGGAGGGATAGCAAGGGCACTGAGTATGAACTGTATATGAGTATGCAAGGAAGGCTGATTCAGGTGGTGCAGGATGAATGGGAAGAACATAATGAAAACAAGAAGGCAGAGAAAACTGGAGAGATTTTGCTCATTTTTGAAACTCTTACTTATCTGTTGTTACAAGTAACAAATATATTTAGACAGACAACTTCAAGTCTCATTACCCCCTACCTCCCTGTCCTGGTTTCGGCTGAGATAGAGTTAATTTTCTTTCTAGTAGGTGGTATAGTGCTGTGTTTTGGATTTAATATGAGAATAATGTTGATACACTGATGTTTTTAGTTGTTGCTAGGTAGTTGTGTCTACACTAAGTCCAGGACTTCCTAGCTTCTCACACCTTGCCAGGTGCACGAGAAGCTGGGAAAGCATAGCCAAGACAGCTGACCCAGAATGGCCAAAGGGATATTCCCTACCACATAATGTCATGCTCCATATATAACTGGGGAAGCTAGCCAGAAGGCAGATTCGCTGCTTGGAAACAGACTGGGCAACGGGTTGGTTATTTTCTGTATGTGGTGAGCAATTACATTTGTGCATCACTTGTATTGTTGTTGTTGTTGTTATTCTCTTTATCCTGTTAAACTGTCTTTATCTCAACCCACTTCTCCTCTCCATCACCTTGGGGGATGGAGGGATGAGTGAGTGCCTGCCTGGCTGGGGTTAAACCAGGACACTCCCAAAGTAATACTGTTGACAAAACAGTGGGTTTTTTTCCAGCACTGCTTGCACAACTAAGGATAGCTCTGATCTACTCCAGGGAAGCTGCATTTTGTGTGCTTTGTAAAAACAGACAAACCTTAGTGATGAATTCTGGCTACAGAAAAAAGAAAAAACAATCAAACAAAAAACAATAAAAGCACTACATGTTAAAAGATGTTAATTTCAGTTTAATTTATGCAGCCTGAGAATACAAACGTGAGCAAGGTATATGAAAAGTGTTAACTGCAATTGTAAAGATAAAATCTAATTGACATTTCATTTTTTAGCAACAATTTATTAGCTTTACAGGAAGAGCTGTGTGCAAAGTACTCATCTTGAAGACTTTATTTTGAACAACTAGAAGTATCTAATATTTGAAAATATTTGTTACATTTCTCCAGTTAATGGAAAAATAGAAAGAACTCCTGACTCTCTACTGTTTCTTTATGATAAAAGACCAAATCACCCTAAATTTTTACATCTGAACACTGAGCTCCTTATCTCCTTTCTTTATCAAAAGATCTGAATACTGAATCCATATGGCTATACTCCAAACTTCCACTAAGCCTCATTTCCAAATACAGAGAAAGGTAGTGTCCTGGTTTCGGCTAGGATAGAGTTAATTTTTACAAGGAGCCAGGACAGGTGAGCCAAGCTGGCCAGGGGGCTATTCTACACCCTGTGATGTCATGCTCACCATAAAAGGGGGCGAGTCAGGTATGTGGGGAGGGGCAGCTTGGTGTGGCTTAGGGATGGTCTGAGTGTGGGCTGAGTGGCTGGTCAGTAAATTGCCTTGTGTTATCACCCATTGTGTATATTCTGGTTTAAGTACTGTTGTTGTTATTTCCCTCTCCCTTTGCTGTCCTAGTAAGCCCTCCTGTATACCAACCCACCAGGTTTGCCTTTGTCTTTCCCATTCTCCTCCCCATCCTGCTGGGGAGGGCTGAGCAAGCTGCTACCTGGTGCTCAGCTGCTGGCTGGGGCTAAACCATGACAGCAATTATATCTCCAGGGTGTAGTCCTGATTTACTTCAGAGTCAGCTGAAGACACCTCTTCCACAGAGTAGAGATGTCTTCTGACACTTCCATCTAGACTCTTTCTGTACCAAGTTAAGTCAAAAGCAACAGTTACTTATATTTGATTAAGGGCTACAATCAACAAGAGACTACCCTAGAAGACAGACTAATTAACTTTTTTGCATACTTTCTCCCCAAAAACCTTACATAATAATCTCTAGTGATGCCAGATAATTAGCATTCTTGGGAGAGGGGAAATGAAATACATTATGTTCAAGGCTTACCACTAAGCAGTTCAATCCAATTTTGTACTGTTTCAGGAGGCTGGGTCTCTTTTATGTGTTTCAGAGCTTCATCAAGCAGAACATCCCCTGTAGGAGCATCTGACTTGCAAACCACCTAGGACAGAATAAAACGCACTCAGTATTTTGATTTAATTGATATACGATAAACATCCAACAATAAAAATGGGAAAAATCTACTTGTTATCAGAACCAAGAAAAAATTTAAGGAGTCAGGAAACTTCTCTAAGAATATGAAAGTTTAAAAAATACTTAGTTAAAAAAACTATTTAAAATTTTAATTACAAAGCTATGTTAAGTCTTAAGGTATCTATAACCTACATTAACCTGTCCTGGTACTAGCTCGGATAGAGTTAATTTCACC
>VXBL01007773.1:221-11033 GCA_013400195.1 Aramus guarauna
CCCACCTGCAGTACTGCATCCAGTTCTGGGGTCCCCAGTACAAGAGAGACATGGAGCTGTTGGAGCGAGTCCAGAGGAGGGTCATGAAGTTGGCTGAAGGAAGGTCGATTTAGATTAGATGTCAGAAAGAAATTCTTTAGTGTTAGAGTGGTGAGGTACTGGAACAAGTTGCCCAGAGAAGTTGTGGAGGCCCCCTCCCTGGAAGTGTTTAAGGCCAGGTACAATGAGTCTTTGGGCAACCTGTTCTAGTGGAGGCTGTCCCTGTCCATGGCAGGGGGGTTTGGAACTAGATGATCTTTGAGGTCCCTTCCAACCCAAACCATTCTATGATTCTATGATTCTATCGTCACTGCCACTGTGAGCCTTTTCTCTGAGCCTGCTGCATCAGGCTGTCCTTCCCCAAATCCCTTAGGCTCCTGAAGGTCCTCACGAGATGTCACTCTGACCAATGTACCATCCTAATTTGCCTCATTGACAGCTTATTCCTTACGGTAGTGATCCTGGCTCATTGTGCTAGCAATGATATATGTCTTGTAGCACCATTAAATGCTATAAGCCATTTACAGGCATCAGGAAACTCAAAGAAAAATGGTATGAATACAATTTAAACTCTGATGTAGAATATATCCTGGAAAAAAATGTGGGTGTTTGTAGAATCTCCTTCCTCTCCCTCGACTGAAGGACTGAGTGCCAAATTGCTATAGCTTTATAAAGATAATGAATAATGACTGCACTATCTTCTCTTAGGGCAAAATCTATGGGGGGAAAATGGAGTTGTTATTCCAAACATTACAATATGGTCCAATCTGCTCATAAGTGGGCAATTCTATGCTGTCAATAATTTAACAATGCCTCACAAGGAAACAATTTTGCCTCTTTGCCTACATTATAGTCCATGTACCAACTGTCTGTACAGTCTATATTACAAATGTAGGAGACAACATTGTGCAACAGTTTTATCCACATTGTTCTACTAGAAGTGTTATGCATTGTGCTTAAAAATATGCTAAGCATAATAGAAACACGGCCCTCCAGGTTGGGGGTTTTGTTTTGGGCTAACAACCCAATCATGTAAAAAACAAAATCTGTTACAGAAATTGCAACAACACTATCCCACCGGGTTCGGTGGCATAGTGTTGTTGCAGCCCTATGCTCCTCGAGGAGTAACAAGGACCAAACAACAATAGAAACACAGTATAAATCACATTGTGATTAGAGTGATGCAGTCACATTCATGTAACACAGGGAATTTCTCCTACATTTCATCTGGGTAGCAAAATGTTAAGGCTGCCATGCATGTGTAGTGTGACATTCCTAAAGTGCAGGGCATGAATAGTTATTCAACAACATATAATTCCTCGTGCTTAAATCCTGAACTGGTGTAGGGTGCTGCTGCTCCCCTGAAGACAGCAGGCTCAGGGATCTGAAGAAATCAGACAAGCTCAATGGAATTAACAACTTAACAGAGCTTCTCAAACACTCCAGCTCTGTCTGTATGAAACCCCAAGTACCAGCAATCTCCCATATGTTCTGTGCATAATTCTGTGATAGCATCCATTTTCTTGTTGGGCAGAAAATTCTCACAGAATTTTCTTCTCACAGAAGCCCCAGCCTTTCAGCTAAGCATGACTGTAATCTGGTGCAATCTTGCTGATTGCTAGTGAATCAGCCCCCTTGGGTAGGCTTCTTACATGCCACCGAAGCCTGGTGAGTGGATGAGCATGTTTGTGGGAGACTGCAGCATATGGCCACCTACTCCAACAGAGAGGTTTTCTGGGTTAGTTAGTGTTTGGTTTAAGTTAATGTTATTTTGATTATTTATGTCATGGCACTGCTGGAACAGCTTCTCAGGAAGGAGAAGGTGGGACAACAGCTTCCCACCAACCTCCGGCATCCTTGTCAGAGCTAGAAGTACATGGTGGAATGAACCTTACTCTGCCTCTGGAGACTGTTCCCCTCACACTGGAGACTCTTGACACTCCCCCTCTGTTTAACAGCAGGAAAAAAACCCACATTAAGATATTCAGGGCATGCACTCCTATGCCTGTAACATTTTCTCTATAGTCTATATTCTGGATTACAAATGCCAGGCAAATTATAATAATATCTCTACTGCTTTTAGATATTGATCCCTCAATCTACCCTGTAAAGAAAATAGTAATTATTGTAAAGAATATTGTAGATTACAGATAAACCTCAGGAGCCTTCCAGCTACAGCTGCAGACTGGGATACAGGCTTATCTTCTGACTCATAACCCAAACAAGCTCCTGAATGTGCATTGTTCATGGGAATAGATGAGAATGCTCTGGAGGAACAGAGTCAGGAAGAACGGTACTGAAGGTAGATAAGGTCAGACCAATTCTGGTAATAAAGGCTAATTAGTAAATTAGCAATGGAGTGCTTCAATAATGTTTTATGATGCTTTAATAATTGCATCATAAAAAGGAAAGACAGAGTATACCGTGTGTTTGAGGAAAAACCCGGAAGGGATGAAGTCAGCACTACTGAAGAACTACCTTTACTTAACCATTGAAGGGCTGGGTATGTGACCCATTTTAGACACGGTTTTATTCACTCAGCATTTTTTCACTGTGGAGACCAAAAAGGTTCAGGGTGGAGTTTACCTGGAAAGGGAAGAGCTGAATGATGTTCACTATGAAAAGGATGCAGTTGGTCTGAGACGTGAGTTTAGATGGAAAGTTAATGTCCCAGCAAAAGCTCTAGGCTTGCTTAAAAGACATTTTCAAGACAAAAGTGAAAGGTCATTTGAGTGTTTGAAAAATATAAGTATCCTATGCTCTGTTGCAATGAAGAGGATAAATATTAATGTCATTGTCTGAAGAAAAATGAAGTATGGATTATGCAAGTCATACCATAGGCCCATATCAGATTTGGCATCAAACATTCTTGAGAGCAAAAATGTAGTACTATAAGAGTATTTCCAACAAAAGTAAAAGTGAACAAAAGAATAATTAACAAGTATATGTCATTTATTTTTGTCTTTGCAAGTCAACGTGCCTGACTTCATAGTGAGGAGTGGGAGTGAGAATAGCAAAATTTTTTTTGCTTTAGATTGCAGTGGCATTTTTATGAAGCCCCCTCCCATGTGAGCCCTCCCTGTGAGGGCTGTGATGCAGCTGCTCAGACCCGTGGCTGTAAAGTAAGAACGAAAGACAATATTTAGTCTTCTGTTAAGAGGTGACTCTTCAGCACCTATGGAGCTATAGAGACTTCAATGAGGAGAGGCTGATTTCACTGTGATACTGTTTGCTGTGAGCACTTGCAGCACTACAGACATGACAGTGGTGCACAGCACTATGTAAACACTCAGCATGGTGGGGTCCCTAGCCCAAAGACAAGGGCGGCTTTTCTAACCCTTCACGTCACTGCCAATGATGTGGTAGCTCCAGGTCCTGCTTCTAGATTATGTTCCAAATGACTGAATGAGGCTCTGCACTAATGAATAAGCAAAAAGACTGTCCTTTCCCCTAGGAATTTCTATTTCTTTTTCATCAGAAATGCAGGCTAGAAAACCCTGCAGACTAGGAAGACCAGAATGAGTAAAGAGCTAATGAAATGGTGAGATTACGTAGGGGAAAAAAAAGCTCAGTATGAACAGATGGGAGTGACAGGATTTCAAGATGGCTTGTTCAAAGCTCTTTGCCTTTTGTTTGCTTTTATTAACACCTAGGTAGCATCAATTATTAATTAACAGATGAAATAAGAAAGCTTTTGCTAAAAGACCCACAGCCTTCATTCCTTTTCACTCAAACCGCTAAACATTCCTGAGACTTACCCTTCTGCTTCAGCTAACCCAGAAGACTAGAATGCCACTTCCAGTATTTTTAGTACAGTAAATCTACAGACCCTTTTTTAGCTACCTCCTGCCTCTCCTCCCCCTCTATGTGCCTGTAACAATGCTACAAAACATGACCTTTCCCCAAAAATTTATAGGGTAGTTCAGACCAATATAAATCAAATAATCTATTTGCTATCTACAACAGTCTTCATGTGCCTTTTTGTTACAAAATGGGAACTGGCCAGAAACATATTTAATATAGAAACATGAATTTGGAGAGATTATTTTATGATATTAATTTGACCTTGATCTATATTAGAATTGGCAGGGAGGGGTTTTTTTATTAAAATTTTTAAGGAGAAATTGATGATTTATTGACTCATGAACACTGTCCTGATCTTAGCAGTCTAAACTCTTCTTTCAAATAACTAGTGTGGAGAAAAGGTGTCATTCCCATCTTGCAAGGGGACAAGACAAGATTTGGCAGAGCCCTTATTTCAGAGTATTCAGGGATGAGGATATTTGTCTGGGCAGCAGCTGACCTAGCCAGCTACAGGCTCCTGACTGTGAAGGGTGCTCCAGCCTGGACTCAGGGGCACTTCAGCAGTGAGTACACCCTGTTCTTGCACCTTTCTGAGGAGGTGCTCAGCAGCAGGTGAAAGGAAGTGATATGGCAACTGTCCTGGTTTTGCTGAGAGAGAGTTAATTTTCTTTCTAGTAGCTGGTATAATGCTGTGTTTTGGATTTAGGATGAGAATAATGTTGATAACACACTGATGCTTTTAGTTGTTGCTAGGTAGTTGTGGTGTCTACACTAAATCAAGGACTTTTCAGCTTCTCGTGTCCTGCCAGGTGCACGAGAAGCTGGGAGAGCATAGCCAGGACAGCTGACCCAGACTGGCCAAAGGGATATTTCCTACCATATAACATCATGCTCCATATATAACTGGAGAAGCTAGCCAGGAGGCAGATTTGCTGCTCAGAAACAGACGGATCATTGGATTGTTTTCTTTTCTGCATGCAGTGAGCAATTGCATTTGTGCATCACTTGTTATTATTGTTATTATTGTCATTATTGTTATTATTATTTTTCTCTTCCTTTGTTATCCTATTAAACTGTCTTCATCTCAACCCGAGAGTTATTTTTCCCATTCTCCTCTATTTCTGAGGCCTTGGTTTCATTAGTCATGAGAGCAAAAAGCATGTTATCTACTCAAATGACACAAAGCAATCGGGTTAATATGAAAAATGTTTAAGTCTCTGTCTTGCATATCCCTTCTTAAATATGTTATCACAGAGGCGCTACCACCATCACTGATTGGCTTGGCCTTGGCCAGCAGCAGGTCTGTCTTGGAGCCGGCTGGCATTGGCTCTATCAGACGTAGGGGAAGCTTCTAGAATCTTCCCGAAGTCACCCCTGTAGCCCCCCCAACTATCAAAACCTTGCCGTGCAAAACCACACTTGTCCTGTCCTATCACTATGTGAGTGCCATGTCGCCACAAGACTTCCATTTAAGGCCCAGGACAGTATTCCGGGTGGTATCATGGTGCATGGAATATGTTTCCAGCCATCCAGTGGTTGCTTCAACTGTTCTAAGAACATAGTGCTTGCCTTGGCGGGTTTCTGGGTCTGTGATATAATCTCTCATGCCTCCCCATATTTGTATTTCAGACATCATCCTCCATATGATAGAAGATTTAACCGCTTCACTGTTTAATTGCAGCACATGTTTCACGTTAATGGAAAACCTGTGCAATAACATCCATGGTTAAGTCCATGCCTCAGTCATGAGCCCATCTATATGATTTATCTCTTCCTTGATGGGCTGTATTGGGTTTGCGTGGCAAGGTTTTGGTAGAAGGGGGGATACAGGGGTGGCTTCCGTGAGAAGCTGCTAGAAGCTTCTCCTCGGTCTGATAGAGCCAATACCAGCCAGCTCCAAGACAGATTTGCCACTGGCCAAGGCCGAGCCAATCAGTGACATATTTAAGAAGGGGAAAAAAAACCCAAACAAACAGTTAGGGAGTGTTTTTGCAGCCGGAGAGAGGAGTGAGAAGATGTGAGAAACTTTGCAGACACCAAGGTCAGTGAAGAAGAAGAGGGAGGAGGTTCTCCAGGCACCAGAGCGGAGATTCCCCTGCAGCCCGTGGTGAAGACCATGGTGAGGCAGGCTGTCCCCCTGCAGCCCATGGAGGAAGGATGAGGGGGTGTAGAGATTCCACCTGCAGCCCATGGAGGACACCACGCCAGAGCAGGTGGAGACACCTGAAGGAGGCTGTGGTCCCAGTGGGAAGCTCACACTGGAGCAAGTTCCTTGCAGGACCTGTGGACCTGTGGAGAGATAAGCCCACACCAGAGCAGGTTTGCTGGCAGGACTTGTGACCCTGTGGGGGACCCATGCTGGGGCAGTCTGCTCCTGAAGGTCTGCACCCCGTGGGAGAGACCCACGCTGCAGCAGTTCGTGAAGAACTGTAGCCTGTGGGAAGGACTCATGTTGGAGAAGTTCATGGAGGACTGTGTCCCATGAGAGGGACTCCACACTGGAGCAGGGGAAGAGTATGAGGAGTCCTCCCCCTGAGGAGGAAGGAGCGGCAGAGACAACATGCGATGAACTGACTGCAATCCCCATACCCCATCCCCCTGTGCCACTCGGGGGGAGTAGGTAGAAATTGGGAGTGAAGTTAAGCCCAGGAAGAAGGGAGGGGTTTATTTCTCATTCCTCCACTCTGTTTTGCTTGATAATAAATTAGATGAATTTTTCTCTAAGTTCAGTCTTAAAGATGATGAGAAGGAATGCTTTTGCATGTTAATGACTCAGCCTTGTGCTGACAGCTTTATACCCAGGCCTGATGTTCCACTTGTTTGCCTGGAAACTGTCTGGTCTGTCCCTTGTTCTTTGCAAGTCTGCTTCACACCTGTAGGATGGAAACCCTCTTCCTAAATCACACTGTTGTGGTGTTGCAGCAAGTGGTCCCACCACATCAGTCCCTAAAATATGTCTGGAGGGGGCTTGTACATGTGTGTAGAGCACCCATGCAGCTTTATTTGGATTAATTACCTCACTTCAGTAACTTTCTCAGTTCATCCCCCTTCTACCTTGCTCCCATATCCTGGAACAAGCTTCAGGGCTAAAATAAACAATATTATTATCTTATTAAATAAGGCTGAATGTCAGGCTTTTCATTGCAAGGCTAGAAACAAATTACAAGAAAGGACAGTGTAAATACAGCACTCCAAATGGAAACTGGATAGTTTTCTAGTGTCCAGGGTCTGCTATACAAGATCCTTCAAATGTGAAGCCTAGGGAAAGAGATACAGCAGCAGCTGACTGTTTGCTTCACTTTCTGGAAGTAAAGCTAGATGAGCTCTCTGTGCCATGTCCCTTCCAACTACAGCATGTATCAGCATGAAGGGCTGTGGGCCTTGTTTTGATGTCATAGGATCCCCATATGCTCCTCCTTAGCTTTAAATAGCCACTTCCTCCTCTTCTTTTAATTTTAAAACTACTGCTTCACTACAAAACTTCACTTCATTCCCCCTGCCCACCCCGCACTCATTGGGACTAGGGATTTTAGGTAAAAATGCAAATTTCATAGATGGCTCCATTAGGAGGTGGGCTGGTTGGGTGATAAAGGACTCCTGTCTCTGGTTCACCTCTGTCAGCTTGCTGTTTAGCTACTGTTGCCCAATATGGACCATTTAATGCTTGTGCCTGTGGTATCTACATATGCTGCATACTAAATAGTACCAATAGTATAAAAGGACTTAACTATACATGTGTCCTCTGAAAGTTGTGATCTATGGTGTGTTATCAGCCTCCTAGAGAGACTATGCAAGGTGCATGAACAATACTGATAACAGACTTGTGAGAAAATGATTTGTCTAGTCCATCTCTTAACCACCAGCATTTATTAATATTAGGAACTTTGGTTTCACAACTGGTCAAAAAAGTTCAGTGTGAACATTCTTCCACTGAAAAATGGCACTCATATGCTGAGATCAAATATTGGATGCAATTAGGTGAAATAGGTCTATTTCAATAAGCTTGCATTTAGAAAAATGAAAATTAACTGCTTGGGTTCATTTTTTACCTTATCAGAACAGAATATTTTCATATTTCATTTTATATTACTTCGCTTTGAATTAACATGTTAGAAACTATAAAAGTTTATGTTATTTATATTGTCATGGAATTCAGGTCTTGTCAAAGAAAGGCAACAATCTTGTTTGACATGATTATGGGTCTGGTTGACGTAGGTAACTGTACTGATGCAATAGTTGACATCTTCAAGGCATCCTGCATGACGCTTGAATTATGCAATTTATGGGGATCATATTAGATGGATTAAAAATCAACTCACTGATGTGTTTCAAAATGCAATTGTCACTGGGGAAGTATCAAAGAGCATGCATAGGGTTGATCCTGGTGAGGTTCCTCATACATCTGTTCATGGTCATAAAGTGTTTTATAATCCATATACAGATATAATCTTGTCACAGAGTCATCATCAAATTATGAAGATCAGCAAATGGTCCAGGTATTGGCATTATGAGGAACATATTGGGATGTTTAACTGCACACTTAGATCATTATTCTTGAATTAATATTCTGGATTGAGGCTGCTATGACTTCATGTTTTCAGGACGTTTTTTTAATAAATAGTTGTGTGAGTCTGCATCTAAAGCAACAGCATGACTATGGACACAGCTAAGTCATGTGAGAGGGCAAGGGACCTGCCAAGGAAGTGTTAGTGTCAGTATGATCAAACTACTTCCTGTAAGAATGATTGCCAGCCCCTCCAACAGGTACAGCCAAAGGGTCATCTTTAGATCATATCGATCACAGTATGGCCTGAAAATCTAGCTTCATTTTGTATGCTTCTTTCTTTTACCAAAAAAAGAAAGAAAATGAGCAAAAATTATCTTACTGTTTCATTGTATGTTTTTTGCTACATATAGCATCAATTACAGTGGATGTTGCCTCTGACTTTTGTGTGATTACATCTGCACATCATCAAGGAACATGGAATGAAGTTCCAGTCCCTGGCTCTGTGAGGGCAATAATCCAGGTCTCACATCAGGTTCAGTCCTCTTGTTGTCCGAAAAGTGGGCTTGTTTACCCGGTGTGCAGTACGCCAATACACACACAGAGCAGAAGTACTTTATTTTTTTCATGTCTGCGCAGAGATGGGTGCTAGGTGGCAATTCCACAAAGCTAGCACAGCACACACAGAATCTACCACATATTTATCTTGTTATAAAATTAGAAAAAGCCGCCTAAATTTACACTAATTGGTTATTAATTACCACATCATCTACTATTGGTCAAGCATCTTTAAATTAGTAGGCATGTGCCTTGAGGGTTTGGGGGGTGTAACTTGCATAGTCCTTTAATTGGCTAGGTGGTGGTAAACCTGCCCCCTCCAGCCACCTTTCCCATCCCCTGGTTACTGGGGATTCTTGTTGACTTCAGGCCTCTGGCAATTGCCCAGCTCTCGGCGCCTTCTGGGGCAGGATGTTTCCTCTTTATCAGTTTTTCAGCTCTCCTTCAAGGATACTCTTTAGCAAAGTATGCTTTTTATCAGTCTTTTGGCTCTTCTTCAAAGATATGGTCATCAGCAAAGCAAGTAGTGCATTTAACCCTAAATGAAACAGTGTCTAAGCACTAACCCAAACACATTTCTGTCCCTGCAAAGTGGAAAATTCTACTTTATGGATATCACTCTCATAAGAGTAACTGCAATGACCTACTTCTAACTGGGACAGAGTCATCACTGCAATTCTCAGTGGCATTTTAGTTTAATGAACTCATTTGCACTTGTGCTTCTACATGTCAAATTGCTCCGCTGCATATTTATATATGGAAAATATGTCATCCAAAAGACATGCTCCCTACTCTCCCAAGAACTCTTCTATAATTTCCAAAAGAACGATTTAAGGAGTAGCAAACAGCCAAATTAGAAAGCTAAAGTCTATCATTTTGTCTTTCTCCAAAGGTTTCTCATTAAAAACTGGATAATCAAGGGAAGAACAAATCCTCACTGCAACTGAGCCACAGACAGGATATATACACAGGAGCTCTGTATAACAGACACACACATGCACATAAAAGCATTCGAGCTGCAGTCTCAGTTTTTTCCTGCCTTTCATTTGTGCAAGACCATCCTCTGCCTTTGGATATCTAGCTATGCTCTCTACTTTCTTTATTAAGAACAATGGATATGAATCTATGATTCTATAAAGGGGGCCTACAGGAAAGATGGAGAGGGACTGTTTATCAGGGAGTGTAGTGATAGGACAAGGGGTAATGGCTTTAAACAAAAAGAGAGTAGATTTAGATTAGATGTTAGAAAGTAATTCTTTACTGTGAGAGTGGTGAGGCACTGGAACAGGTTGCCCACAGAGGTTGTGGAGGCCCCATCCCTGGAAGTGTTCAAGACCAGGTCAGATGAGACTTTGGGCAACCTAGTCTAGTGGAGGGTGCCCCTGCCCATGGCAGGGGGGTTGGAACTAGATGATCTTTGAGGTCCCTTCCAAGCCAAACCATTCGATGATTCTATGATCTTCCAGAAATCTGGAAACTGAAAACATTTGTTTGAGATGATAGTCACCAGTTGGAGCAAAGCTGTTCCATTTCCATTCCAGATTTGGGCATGGTTGATGAAGCTAGGTTTTGACTGGAATGATCTCTAGTGCGTGCATGTTGCTGACAATGCCAGAGAACAAGACAGGTTGATGTGGTTTAGGCCCAGCCGAGCACCACGTGGCCGCTTGCTCATCCCTCCCCTGGCGGGGTGGGGAGGAGAACGGAAAAACAAAGGCAAAGCCTCCGTGGGTTGGGATAACGACAGTTTACAGGAACAGCAAGGGAGAGGGAAACAATCAACAACCGTACTGACAACAGATGTACACAATGAGTGATAACAGAAAGCCATTTACCAAAACAACGACCAACCGGAAACTCAGCCCGCCCCGGAGCCAAGCCGAACCCCCCTCCCCAACTAGCCCCCT
>VXBL01007779.1:0-16914 GCA_013400195.1 Aramus guarauna
ATACACAAATATATAAAAATATAAATAATATATTTTTTATTATTTTATATATTTTCCTTCCCTTTCCTGTTCCTTTGGGATTGTTCCACTTAAAGTTAAAATTGAAGTTTTCTGAAAGTTGTACTGCTTTGGTGTCCTGTCACCTGTATAGTGGCAGCTGTTTCATCATCATAAAAGACTGAACTTTAAGAGCCTTCAGCTACAGAAATTGCCTAAGTGCAGAGCAATAATATTTATTAGTCTAAGCTCATTACTTAATACTTTTGTAGAGCTTTTATAGAACCATGATTTCTAAGCTATGTTTTTTAGCATAGTTACAGGATCATCTGTGCATAATGGTTGTCTTGCCTATGTGATACCAGAATAATTGTTTTTACAGCCTACTCTTGAGATGCAGAATAAATGATCATTGTAAAGCTTTTTCACATTGTCATCTTCTAATCTTGATCTGATTATTTACACTGAGCAGCACGATATAGGGTGCCATGGCCCAGACAAAAAGGAAAATTTACTCCTGCAGCTTGATATTTTAAAATCCCCAGAAGAAGACAAACTGTTTTGTTTGAAGAAAACTAACAACCAAAATTATTCCTTTCCTGGACTTATTTGACCAGTAAATGTGAAAAAAGGATTAGTTTATAGATTAAGAAACAGAAAAGGTTTTCAATTTCCTTCCTGTCTCAGCAGCTAAGCTCTCCCATTTGAGTTGTCTGTCTACATGCCCTAGGCTTGTAAGGATCCCAGTGTGTCTTCATTATGGCTGCAGGGAATCAGACTGCACAAATCTAATTGTGGGTTCAGCTCCTTACTTTGTTGTTCCATGCTGCCCATTAATGTGCATGTACTCTACTGAGACCGGTGTCTTTGAAAACATAATGTATTGCATAAAGTCATATGCATCTTCCAATGTAATATAATAAAATAAACATTATGAGGAACTAACCTATTTAAGGGTGGAGAGGGTGATATTCATTTACCTGGAAAGTGGAGGAGTTGGAAGTGAGGCACTGTGGTAATGGGCATATATTTTATTTCTCTCAAATTCTTTTCAGGGTAAGTGAAGAAAAGGAGGTGACAGAAGAACGGCTGAAAGCTGAACAGGAGTCATTTGAGAAGAAGATCAGACAGCTAGAGGAACAGAATGAACTTATCATCAAGGAAAGGGAAGATATCCTTTTAAAAAAATGTGTGCAGGGGCTCACTGTCTGAAATAAAAAGTGAACTACAGAGAAATAATTGTTCTAATTTATGGCAGAGAATAAATCTGCATGTGCTGCCATTCAGAAGCAATCAGAGAGATGACTTGTCAGCATGTGACGCTGGTTCATTTGAGCTTAAAACTGCCATCCAGCTGTTCCTATGATGTTGTTTTGCTATGAAATAGATATTTGTCAACTAAAAACAACAGTAAGGAATTTATGCATTAAAATATAGTGGTAGATTTTATTTTTTTTTTACTTAATCCTATTAAGTTGTTGTAACTGAGGTCTAAAACTTGCATGGTATTCCAGTGCTCTGTGTGTCCAGAGAAAGACAACTTACACTGTAGGCATTTAAACTGTATACATGTACTAGGAGGTTTAGCCAGTTCAGACTTTTTTGGTGTAGCTTTTGTTTGGGTTTTTTGTTGTTTGGTTGGGGTTTTTTTATATAAAGTTAGATGATTCTCTTTTCTTACAGACTGTGACTTCCATTGTTGTTAACCTGCATATGTGTAGTCCCAGTCCTGGCATATCACATGCAAAGTCAATGTTGCAGGAATTGCAATTTTCCTTCAATGTGGTGTGGCAGACCTTTACAAAATGCTCTCATTTATTTCTCTTCTAAATCTTTGATATTGATGCTTTCTTGTTTAATTCCTCAGAAGGCTAACAGTGGATTACAGTAGTATATGGAGGAGACAGTGCTGCAACAACAACAAAAGCAAATAGCATGTGATTCATCAGGAGCTGTATTTCAAGTAGGGAGGATACAGGATACTAAAGCTATTTTAAAAAACATTGATGAAACCTAGTGTGCAACACTGTTGTCAGTCCTGAGTCATCTCTTGTTCAAGTAAAAAATGAAGGTAATGATGAAAGCTATGGAAAAGGGCTACTTCAGATGATGAGGGTCCTGGAGAACCTATTTTCTGAGAAGAGTGTGTAGGTTGAGATGGTGGTGACGTGTATATGGGTAAAGACAATGCTGAGACAAAAAGACTCGTCAAGCTATAGGCCAGGGTTGGAACAGAAATAAATGGCGATAAACAGTCCACAAACTTACACATGAAGTTAGAGCAAGATTCTTGAAAATTCAAGCAATCGTATTTCACAGTCTAGCACTGGAAGGCTTAACAAAAAAAAAAAAAAACAAAAAAAACAAAAAACATTTTTATGATGGAGCTTGGTTGGCTTATGAAAGGAATTCAGTGATATGTTGTTTCTGTCAGCCGGGGATTGCCCTTCATGGCCTAGAAGATCCCTTCTAGCGCAGTGGCACTAATATTGATAGAAAGAATTTGGTCTTTTTGTACAAGCTTAGCTGGGCATGGAACAGTTCCTGGAAAATATTAAATCTGATGTATTTAAGAGCCATTAGATGTGACTACAACTCTTTTACACTGATTTTACTGACGTCATTATTTTGTGTATTATGTCTTGCGTATTCAGTCAGCCCATAAATGTAGGTGGGATGTATGTTCCAGATTAATATTTTGTAATTTATGCATGTAAAGCTTTCACTAATTCATCTGAGATTTATTTGGCTATTGGGAAGTAGGCATGTTTGCTTGGGTTGGTGGTTATTTTTTGTTTTGTTTGTTTATTTTTTGTTTTTTCCCCTTACTAGAAATGAATAGCATGAATACTTTTTCAGAAGTGAGGTAGACATGCATGAGGTTAATGTATGCAATTTTACACTTCATAAAGCTCTGTAAAATGTAGAAATATACAACAAGGTTACAATTTAAAACAATATAATTTAAACTACTGCAGTACTTGCCTATCATACATGAATGATTCAAGATCCTCGGTGTACCTCTGATCACTTAATTTTTTATCTCAAAGCTTGTTGCAGAGACAAGAAATGGTAGGAATCACTTGCCAAAGTTGAATACAGATTCTGGCTATTTTCAAGTACAGCAACTTGAAATTCTTCAAGTTCTTCTGAAATGTACACTTGCAAATAAGAGATCAGGGATATAATACCATAAGAGAAAAAACCTTAAAGTCTGGTAAAATCAATTTTACTTACCTTTTTTATTTTTTCTCTCCCAAAGCTAATTTATTCTCTATAAAATTACTTTATCTAGCCCTATATTTAAAAGTACCATACAATAATAAATCAGTGCTTCTGATATAACTGCAGCTATCCAGAGAAGTGTAATTTCAACTTGGTAAAGGTTTAATTTGAATAGCCTGGTGAGTGTGTGTTTTTCAGCAAGGTATCTTTCTTTTTCTTCTTCTTAAGACTCTTGCAGCAGAGGTATGCTTTCTGTGCTTGAAATCCCTACTTTGAAAGCAGATTTTCCTCATTTTGTTGGGATTTTTTTTTTTTTGAGAAGCTATGCGGACCTTTGCATTTGAATTCATTGCTGATGAACTATGATGAAAGCTTTGGGGAGTAGGGAAGTAGGTAGTAGGTAGTGGTCTCACTGCAGAACTGAGTAATTTCACAGTATTGAAAAAACAATAGTATCTGTCTGCAGTCTAAGTTTACATTTGCTTTGGAATTGGTCAGTGCTCTCTGGGTAAGGAACAGCAACTAAGATTTCATGCAAAGTTAAAGTGAATTCTGTCCTTCCATTGTGGTTGAAACTTGGAACCATGAGTAGTTTTTACTAGGGCTTGCAGTTCATGGAGGACAATCCTGATGAGGATGTGATGAGCTGTGAATCATTAAGTAGGCCAGCTTGTTATCAAGGTTGCCATATACTTGTCACAGATTTAACGAACATGGGGGATTTCGAGTAGTCATCTGGTCTACTCCTTTTCCCTTAGCAGTATCTTTAGACCTGTCGCATTATCTTGTAATTTGGTCAAAATTAGGTATTTTGGCTTGGTTTTTCATAGAGTGTTCCTACTTCAAACCGACTGCTTTGAAAAGAAACTTGACCTAAAGTGTTTCAGCCAGTTCCAAAACCAAAAGAGGATCAAATCTGTATTTTATCTATAAAAAACTCTTGTAGCCTTTTTTCCTAAAAAGTTCTAGTGCTACTGTTCTTTGGAGATGCGATGCTTAGTGGTATAAGGTAAGCATGCTGTGATGACATCTTTTGCTGTTCTTACTAAAATCCGCCAAAATGGACCAAACTGGAAAATCCAGTAACAGCTGCTCCCATTCTTTTGATGCCCTCCATAATGAAATTGTGTTATAGCTATGAGGATGAGAAAGCGGTGGAAAAAAATAATCTTCTGAAAGGGAAGACTGAGCAGGAGGTAGAAGGAGAATGTAAGCAGAAGCTCTACTGGGGAAGTGAAAACTAGAACCTGCTGGATGGAAAGACTTGGAAAAGAAGGGTGGGCTGGATGTGGCTGGTGTGAAAGCCTGACGAGTTCGAAAGTGCTTGGGGTAAGCAGTCAGAGTTAAGGAAGAGCCAGGTGGCCTAGGATCAGTCAGATGATTGAGAGCGAGCTGATGAAAGAAGGGATGTGTCTAGTCAGTGTATTCTAGCACCCTCCAAATGTTGAAATAGAATTTGGGACTAAGCTCATGTGAGAAGGCTCACTGTGTAACCTGCCTCCGTGACTTCCTCAGCATCTGCTCTTCTTATTTGTTGTCTTTTTGCTTCTGTATTCCCAGATTGTTATGGATACATACTGGGTCACTGAACTGTGCTTCTAGCAGCAATCTAAATTCTAGCATTGCCTTTGGAGTGTTTGACTTGCAACTTCAGTGTTCTCACTTTTATTGTTTCATTTGCATATTCAGAATAATGGATGAGCAGTGCACACCATGTTATGCTCTTAGGCTACTTGCGATGCCCCTTCTTCCACTTCTATTAGCTTATGGCTTTCTTTTCTATTAGCTTATGGCTTGCTGTCCCTCCCCCAACATATTTTCAAGCACCTATTATTAATTTAGATCCCAAATATAATTTAATTTAAGAAACAGGAAAATGTCTTTTGTAAGATGCCCCAATACTATCATGATAGATGTCTTAGAAAAAAAAAAAAGAAGATATTAAAAGATATTATTAAGAAACAAATGCTACTGTTACTTCAAAGCCCAAAGAAATTCTGTTATGGTCTTTAGCTTTTCCTGTTATCACCATTAAGGTTTTTTTTTCATCTAAATTTGATGGTGTTGCATAAATGAAGAAGCAAAAACAGCCTTAACGTTTCGGTGAAGATTTATTAATTGAGGAAGAGGAAACTTCTTTTAAAAAAATTTAAAAAATTGGGTATTGAATTCTAAGCTATGTTGAAATTATCATTTTGGAGATAAAGAATAGGGAGATAAAGGGAAGAAGAGATTCTGTTTATTACAAACTTATTTTTTTTCTTTTGTAAATGTAAACTCATCAGCTCTACTAAACACCTTGTTTTGGTTTATTTAGAATGTACCTGGATTATTTAAGCTTTTTGTTGGAATTATTTTCTGACTGAACATGACCTGTTGATTTGAAGACTCAGACAAGTTCATACAACAAATCCCATATGATTTGCTTGGCTGGTCTTAAAAATGATCGCAGACTCTGTTTACATACGTTCTTAATATTGTAACTTAGGACTAATTAGTTGATTTTGCATGCAGTTAACATGAATATTAATTTAACTAAAACAGTTCATTTGCTGATATTGTTAGTGAGACATAGAATATTAATATGCTGGAAGAATAATGAGCTTATAAGCGTTATCTAGAGTCTTTAATAAAACACTTAGTTTTGCTATAGTACTGTTCATTACATTACTCTTGCATGTACTCATAAATTAGTGCTATTTATATGTTTTCTCTTTTTCTTATTTTTCTGTGTTAATGTAGAATTAGTATTATTTTTCAGAAGAAAAGTAGCTGCTGACTTGCTTAATGACAAAGAACAAAATGATAGAAAGGCAGGTATCAGAGTACAGAATGTACTTGTTTATTCTGTCATACTTACTTTTATAAGTAAGCTATAATATTGAATTTGCTTTCTTGCATAGAAAGCCTTGTGCAAGGCTTTGTTGGACATGTGCTCCTCGTGTCCTGCTTAACAGATACATGTGTGTGTGCACCTCCCCAGGGCTGCTGTTTGCAAAAGGACACTTAGTGTGAACTCACCATGGCAACACAGTGTCACAGAGATGTGGAAATTAACCATATAGGTAGGCATGTATATATGAAAGTTGGATCCCTGCCTTGTTGACTCTGCCCCAAAATAATAAAAGGCAAGAAGAAAATTTGTATATAGAGAAAAAATTGCCATTTACAGGAAACTTGTGCCTAGTACTTTTGAAAGTCAGGCTATTTATTTAAAGCTCAGTAACAATTTCAGAGCTTCACTTTGGATAAGTCTAAGGGTGATTTTTTGCTTTTGTTACAGTTTTTGTACTGCAGTTCTTGATAGTATAGTTTCTGACAAGTTATGAACTGAGGAATTGGAATGACCATCATTGTTTTTCTTTTCTCAACTTGGCTCTCTGTTTATAGTTTTAAATTTTTCCCTTCCTATTTTTCATATGCGAATACATACTCGATATCTTTTTCTGCATTATAATTTGTTTGAAGACATGTAAGGAGAATGAAAAATTAGTATTTTGCTCCTTTCTTCCATTTTATCCAACTGCATCACTCTTTGAAGGTGTTTCCCTTACTGTTATTATAGGTCTTATACTGGTAAATGTTTCTAAGCAACCATTATGGTCTATTGAATAAAATCTGAACTTATTAAAAAGTCCCTGAATATTTATATGCTATTCTGTAACTGCAGTATTGGCTAAATAATGTATGTATTTAAGAACTTCTTAAATGTAGAAGAATCAGTCAAGGACTATTGGATAAATAAGATATTTTGAATTTTTCATGAACTTTTAAACTAAAACAAGGTGAAACATATTGTAATGTTGCGTGTTCAAATGGATCAATGACTGGAGATTCATTTAAAGCTCAGCTTTCTATGTTTAATCCTAGCTAGTGCCTTAGAGCACAAGCTAGCCACATTGTCCATATTATGTAATTACCTAGAATCAACAGGCAGCATCTGAACAGTCAACATCAGCCTCTGTAGAATATGAGCTAGATAGACTTTTTGCCCTAAAATGTCACAGTGGTGCAGGATTGTCTGTGAGATGGTACTGTCCACACAGAAGTATAGCTGTGGGATAAGAGAAGCAGAGTTGCTTTGTAATTTATACTGTGAAGTGTGGAATGACATTTTTCTGTGTGTGCCTGACTAAAGAGGAGAAGACTTTCCCACCTAGTAGCTCTGGCCTAAAATTATGGAGATCCACTGAGGTGAGGGGTGAGGGCTAGTAGCATTCTTGCATCTCCCCTGTTTCATGACTTTTTTACACTGCAGTGATTTATTCCTACTACTAGAGACTTGTTCCTAAGCTGAAGTCTTACTGGCTTAAGAGTTAGAGTTCTGCTCTGCCAAGTCGGTAGCTGCTGGTAGGTATATGCTTCACAGACAACCTGTCTTCTAGCTCTGGAGGATGAATGGTACTTTAAGCACAGACATGATATTACCTATACTAACGATCTGGTGTGGATCTCAGAGCTGGATATGATGGTGAGCTGCCCCTTTCATTAGAACCTCATATAGAACCTCATGGCAACCTCATGTATCAGCATCAGTTACTGTAAGGAAAAAACCTGAAGTAGGTTTTCTAAGTAGGTAGTGAAGGGTATTTCTCTGTAGAAGTCAGGCTGGTGTGAAGGACTGTCTCAGGTGAAAGGCAGGTCTTTCTATTTTCAGGCATTTACACTAAGCAGGCTAATTACCTGACTTAATTTGGCCCCTGCTTTTGCGGCTATTGCTGAAACATTTGGCTTTAGGCATGCGAGCTTTCAAAGTGATGTTTCTTTGAGTTAAATTTCCCTTTATGACATTCATTCAGAAACAAAGACTGAGATCTCTTAAAAGGAGGCACAAATGGGAAAATGAGATCATTAATTGTTGAAGCTGGTACTGTAACAAATTGACTAGAAATGTGGATTCAGAGAAATTGATGTACTTTATCCTTCCAAACTAAATGAATTCTCCATCTGTTTCAGCTTCTCAACTATAATGAGGATGTTGGACTGACTCTGCTATTGGTTTCTCTGTCTTCCTGAACTGTTTTGAAAAGTTTAAACATTTCTTGCATGATTAAATACACTTTCAATAAATCAATCTCGTAATAATTGTTGTTCAGGAGAGTTCATTATTCAGTTTAGTCTTTTTAAATTACTGTTCTTCTTTAAAGGATTCTTCTGACGTAATGGCTTCTGCTAAATCCATTTGCCATGCTCTGGCTTGTAATTACTTTAGATTTAAAGAATAAAATGAATGGCTTTATTATTAATCAGTAGCAAATTTGTCTTACTGTTTTTAACCTTAGAGTGGCCTTCGCTTATGAAATAGTTGTAATAGTCTAGATAGCAAAACACTTCATACCTCTCTTTCAACAGTGATTTAGTGAAAGCAACTGGATAGTTTTGTGGTTTTTCTTCCACTGCCCCCTCATCAAATGTTTCCCACTGTGAGTGTCGTCACATGTGAGTTTGCTGTTGCATGCTGTCAGCTGCTGGCCCTCTGAAAGGCTAGTTTTGCTACCTGCTTTTGTAAATTGTAATTTGTTCAGGCTGGGTTAGCCTTTATTTTTGCCTTATGCTGTGGAGAGTACATTGCAATTAAATGTAGCATTAATTTACCATTGGCTATTGCACTGGACATTGACTTTGTCCCTGTTCATGTATGATGAAAACAAATGATTTGTTTCCTCCTTTCTCTTGTTATGGAGTTTCACAATTCTTATTGATGATGCTTTTGTAGTCAGATGAGTTGCGAGTCTGTGCTGTGAATGCCATCTTGGACTGAAGTTTTACAGTGGCTGAGACTGGACAGAAAACTGTCCTATGTGAATCTTCTCCATTTGGCATCAGTTCTTTGTCCATAGTCTGTTGTAATGTAACATCTAGTGAATGTTCCATTAATATCTCATTTTCAGAGGCTGCTTAGAAAATGAAAGTGGGTTAGTTGTAGAGTTATAGACTTTCAATAAATCTCAGCTTTTAATTTCTGTAGAGATTCATTGCTGTAACAGCATTGTGCTGGTTTTGTTTCCTCTATCTGTGATGTTTAACCAGGGCTAAGAATTTTTTGAGTCATTCTGAGGAATTGCAGAAAACATCCAAAGGTGAATGAAAAGCATCCGTGAAGCCTTAATTCCATAGCTCTCTAGGAGGTCACTAAAAGTGTAAGTGTAAAACTGGATGGAATTTATCCAGATACAAGAACTTCATAGAAGACTTCCATCTGTACCTTTTATCCTTAGTTCTGTTTGCATTATAACTCCTTGCTCTAGTTTCAGGAATTATAGTTTTTCATTTCACATCTACATTTCGCAGTTCACATACTAGTGTGCGTATGTTTATTTAAATACATTTTTAATTGTGAAAATGGTGCATTTTTACTGATGGCAGTATGGTCACTTTCATTGCGTATATGTCAAGAGTGTTACATAAAGGTTAGCCCCTTCTTGGGACAAAAAATACCCCAGGGTTATAGCTCAGGGAGTACAGTTGTAGTAATAAAGATTATGTTGCTGATAAGTTCCCCTCAAGGCCCCATGATGGTAATACCCCTATATTTTGTCTTTAAAGAAAACTGCTGAGAGTCAGTAATTTTGTTGTGTGTGTCATTTTTGTTAGTGCATGGTCATTGATGGAGTTGCAGTGACTTGTAACAGTAATGAGTTCTAAACATAAGAATGCACTCCTTTCTAATAAGTGAGCACTGCTGGGGTTTAAAAGCGTACTAAATCAGTTGCTTTAGTATGAATTTATTAGTTTTTTTCAGCATTAGCTTTAATAGTAGTTATTTACATAAGCGTACATCCCATTAACCGCCATCAGGGCTGGAAAACATGCTGAACTGTTCATATTTTCATATAATTATTGAACATAATGGTTTCATTTGCATTTCTAAACAGTGATGTTTCTGTCAGGCTTGGAAATAGTGTCTTTACGCAGTCCCTATTTCACATCCACTTATTTGACATCGTTAAATTTTATGCTAATGTGCTTCCCTAGAATATAATCAGTAGCACAGATGCTTGTACTTTAATATACAAATCAGAGATGCTTTTCCCTCCTCCCTCTCCTGAATTGCAAAAGAAATAAAAAAGCATATCTGCACTTTTTAGACATAGTTTGTTTCATTCTAAAGAATCTGTAAGAAGTGAAACTTAGCTTTTACCCCTACTAGTCATTTCCAAATGTTGTAATAGATACCTCCTTTATGAAGAGTGGGAGACTATCCTCTGCATGAAGCAGGAAGAGTCTTCTAAAATTCAGGGTAATGATGTGTTAAAGATTGTAACTTTTGAGGTTGCCTCATGTGTAAGTCATGGAGCATGACATAACAAGTTGCATCTAGGCAGTGGTCCAAGGGCTGGCTTTCCTGGTAGCAGACCATCGCTGTAGAGAAGGTTCAGGGAATGAGAAGTTTCAGCTGCTAGACTTGCTGCTTCTCAGCAGAAGTACATTTGGAATTGTATATTGTCAACTTTTGAGTTTTACATATAAAATAGATTTTTTTGTTTGTTTTGTAATTCTGCAGACAGGCAGATGTATATGAGCTCTCGCTAACTAAGTGGGGATGGTGGTTGTTGTATGATTAGTGTTGCTTTGATTCTTTATATGTATGTAAGAGCTTTGATACTTGTACTAAAGTTAACAGCAGAAGCAGAGAATCAAAACCCAAAGAGATAGTGCCAATAATTGCAGTTCTGAATGTGGAAATGACAGAATAAAAATAAATAACTGAAATCAGCACCACCACTAAAACCCACACTGCTTTTCTTCCATGTAAAAATGAAATTAATATTTTGCATCTTGTTCTGTATGAACTTTATCTTAGAATGACTTGCTTACAGTTGTAGAGTGCCAAAGATAGGGTGGATGAGTGCAACCTGTAGTATATACAGTTGTGGTCACAGGAAAAAGTAAATATCAAGGTCTATAGTGTCTTGCTTATGAGCCACACGTGAATGAGCATGGAAACACAGTGAATCTCTAGCTCAGTTCTAGGCTTTTACTGAGTTACCATATGTGGCACTGGGCAGCTCTGCTGTCTTCTCTCCTAGTTACCTATTTAAAAATTGGGCATACTGCTTTCTGGCCTTTGTGTGACATGAAAGGTTAAATGTATGCATGTTGCTTTGTTATGGCATTTCACGGACACCCTCAGCCTTGAGCAATGCAAAGGTTGTATATCTTTGAACATCGTAAATAAAACCAACAAATGCTAGGCTCAAGCAGAAGACAGATCTGTGTGACACACTTCTCAGTCATTTCCATTGTGTTTTATACATAAAAATAAACGTTTAAAAATGCCTCTCTTCTTGGGCATGTCATAGAAGAAGATTTGAAGGAGGCACCCAAATTGAAAAGGGTACATGGATTGAAATGAAAAGGCCTATTTTATGCATGAAGGGCCGTGTGAGCAAACTGGAGATATACTCTGATGGGTTCTGGGCTTATGGTGTCTTTAATTATAGATGATTAACAATTTGCTAGTTGCTTTGCAGACAAGTATAGAGACAAAAGTCCCTGCTGGGAAATGCTTGCAGTCTAAGACCTCATTCTGGTAGTGTGTGTAGAGCTGTATTTTAAGTCATGAGAAGTAGCAATATTAAAACAATAACAAAAAATTTGCTTTCATTATCTCAGAGAGAACCATTGGCTTTCTGAAGTATTTCTATTACAGTTTTGAGCTTGCAATAGTGCATGCAACCAGTTTATAGGAAACAATTTGGAGTAAGATGCTTTTTGGTAAACCTTTTATTCAGGATTAAAATAGGATGCACCAAAGTGGGGTAGCAGTTGGTGAGAAGTGCTAATTTCAGCTGTGAAGTGCTGGGAAATTTAAAGAGTACACCTCTGGCTTGTGGAGCTGACTGTTGTACTGCAGATACTCTGAGATGACCTCTTGTCAACTTCTCATTTGAATCCTGAAAAGAAGGCTCTAGGTAATTGGCAAGTATCCTTATTTTAATATGCGGCCATAAAAAGGTAAAGTATGATGATTTTTAACATCAGAAGATTAACATTTTACCTTTAAATAAAATATGATTAACTGGTACAGAATTAAAAGTAATAGAAGTGAAATATTTAAACTATGACTCTGTGGTGTCAGATTGTGCATCAAGTGTGACAGTTTAATTACTGAAATGATTTAAAAATGAGTCAGCTGAAGGATGTATATCCCAAGCATTGAGAATAAAATGGAATAAAACAATCATGGCTATCAAAACTTTCTCAACTCCTCCTGGCTGAAGGAACCAGGAAATCAAAAAGTAGCATTGTTTATGGTGACTGTGTCTTGACCAGTGCCAGTGCTGGTGCAGTGAGGGAATAGTTGGTGTGCTGTGACGGCATTCTAAACTATGATTTTAAGCCTGCCAGGTGATGATTATGTTTAAATTTAATTGCTAGGCCAAGACAATTGCCTCTATCTCCAGCAAGGTTCAAATATGATTGATCTAGCAATGCATCTTTTCTTTTCAGCAGTTTGCAGTCAGCCAGGCTTCTTCTTATCCCTGTACAGTTTCATTTCTGGTAGATTGGCACGTTTTGATACATGAAACCATATATTTACCATCTGAACTACTTACTGTTACTGTTTGGAAATCTGAAAATGCCATTGTGAAGGTTTGTCACTTGACTTCTGCATATTATAAGTCCTTGTTAGTAAAACTGAATTTTTTTATCCACCTGGTAGTTCTGTAAACTCAGTTTGGAATTTGACAGTAAAGTGGCACCTTGCTGTCTTCTGAAGTCCTGTAAATGAAATTTTTGAGTGCAATTTCAGAATTTAGTAATCCTCTTGTAGATGTTTTCAGCAGGTTTTTGCACATTAAACTATGACACCTTCAAATTGTTTATGAAGCATCAAGAGGAGGAGGAGTGGAATATGGCTCATGTTCCAAAATGCAAAAATAAAAGAAGTGGTAAAGAAAATGTACTGTGGTCACAATAATTGACAGGTCTCATTTTCTTTACATCCCGGGAACAGGATACTGAGTAAGAGGGTGTTGCTTTCATGTAGTTTCTTCAGAGAGTAGAACTTCAGTAATTATGTTAAAATGCAAGCAAAACACTTAACAGCCTTCATAGTACATGTACTCTTCCACTTATACTGCTCAGATGTTTGTGTGGTTTTCTTCATATTTCAATATCTTCAGGGAGAACTTTTTGGTTGCTGTAAATATTGTTAACCACATTGATGAAAGATCCTTAGATGCTTTTAAAGATGTTACTCATCATCTCTTAACAGTGCAGAATAAGACTCATGTGAGCACAGCTCTTAACATCCAGCTGTCACTTCAAGTAACTGGACAAGTCCTGTGAGGCCTTACTGCTCTGTTTCAATGCAAATAACCATATTTAACTTGCAATGCTCTTTGCTTTAACCTGCCAATAGATCTACTGAATAAATTTGTCCTACGAATAGAGGGAAATTAAAAAGTAGAAATATGTTTCTAGTTATCTGCAGAAAGAAGTTATGGGAGCAAGTAATATAAACATACCTTCGGGACAGAGTTTGGTTGTGGAAAGGATTGCATGGTATTAATCTGGTAGTGTGATACTAGATTTGGTTACCCTGAAAAGCCTTCTGGTTTCCTCAGAAAGCCATCTTGGTATGCTGCCTTAGGTACATCTGCTGTGATGTCTAGGGATCTCTGCACAGCCCGTGAATACTAGTTGATTTTAATGAACTGTTTATATTGAGCTTGTCTCATGTTGGCAAGGTTGATGTTGTATATTACACTCCTCTTTCTGGAAGCAGGCACAGGACAGTCCAAAAAATTTGAAAACAATGTAATTGTATTGTTCTGACTGAACAGTGACTGCATTGGAGATTCTCCTTCCTCATCTGCAGGGGACAGATGACCATCAGGAAGCTTCTGGCTCTCTTGAACAATCCTCATAACATNGAAGTGGTAAAGAAAATGTACTGTGGTCACAATAATTGACAGGTCTCATTTTCTTTACATCCCGGGAACAGGATACTGAGTAAGAGGGTGTTGCTTTCATGTAGTTTCTTCAGAGAGTAGAACTTCAGTAATTATGTTAAAATGCAAGCAAAACACTTAACAGCCTTCATAGTACATGTACTCTTCCACTTATACTGCTCAGATGTTTGTGTGGTTTTCTTCATATTTCAATATCTTCAGGGAGAACTTTTTGGTTGCTGTAAATATTGTTAACCACATTGATGAAAGATCCTTAGATGCTTTTAAAGATGTTACTCATCATCTCTTAACAGTGCAGAATAAGACTCATGTGAGCACAGCTCTTAACATCCAGCTGTCACTTCAAGTAACTGGACAAGTCCTGTGAGGCCTTACTGCTCTGTTTCAATGCAAATAACCATATTTAACTTGCAATGCTCTTTGCTTTAACCTGCCAATAGATCTACTGAATAAATTTGTCCTACGAATAGAGGGAAATTAAAAAGTAGAAATATGTTTCTAGTTATCTGCAGAAAGAAGTTATGGGAGCAAGTAATATAAACATACCTTCGGGACAGAGTTTGGTTGTGGAAAGGATTGCATGGTATTAATCTGGTAGTGTGATACTAGATTTGGTTACCCTGAAAAGCCTTCTGGTTTCCTCAGAAAGCCATCTTGGTATGCTGCCTTAGGTACATCTGCTGTGATGTCTAGGGATCTCTGCACAGCCCGTGAATACTAGTTGATTTTAATGAACTGTTTATATTGAGCTTGTCTCATGTTGGCAAGGTTGATGTTGTATATTACACTCCTCTTTCTGGAAGCAGGCACAGGACAGTCCAAAAAATTTGAAAACAATGTAATTGTATTGTTCTGACTGAACAGTGACTGCATTGGAGATTCTCCTTCCTCATCTGCAGGGGACAGATGACCATCAGGAAGCTTCTGGCTCTCTTGAACAATCCTCATAACATATTTTTGTTCATAAAGCTGTAAATATCTGCCTTGATTAATTTGATAATTCTCTCCACTGTGCCATTTTTTGAAGGATCAGTGTTTCAAAAGATTCTCTAATGTTTTTTTTGACAGGTTTTAATTTCCAAGCTAGACACAGTCATACAGCTAGCTTAAACATGCTTGTTCTTGTGCCAGCATTTTGCTTAAGATCTCCCTTCTGTTTAGTGTGTATGGAGAAGGGATTAGAGCAATAGACATTCCCCATCTCAAAGGGAGAAGAGGGGACAAGGTGAGAGAAGCTTCTCTTTCACTTGGATGCATTTTGTATGAATGATGGGAACTGCTTGACTTCTGGATTACAACAGGCTAGAAATCATGGTGAAATGGTACAAAGTTGAGAAGAATTGTATGACTGAAAGGTCAGGGAGCTTAGCAAAGTCAGAACAGTAATGTGTAGTAATTGGGATTTGCTTTTTCTTGCATATAGAAGTTGTGTCAATAAAGTTAATCTATGCAAAGGTATGTAGCGAAACTTCTGGTTAGTGTTACACAAAGTCCCCAAAGGTCAATCTTAAATGCGCATATATGCTATGATTTGATGTTTTTAAGTGAGATGACTGTGCAGACAAATTATGATGTGACTTTAAATGGACCTTTTGACTTCCACCATGGCAAAGGTGTCCTGTCAGTTATTCTTGTTAGGAATCCTGTTCAGTCGTGCTTATCAGCCAGGGAGGATGTGGGACACCACTACAGGTGTTCTTTTGGTAGTTGTTCAAGGACATCAAGCTGTTGTGAATAGTTTAAATTTGGAGAGGAAAAAGCAGCATGTAGCTGGATCTGCATTACCTGTGTTGCTACTGGTTTCTCAAATCTGTTAATGGTGCTGCCCACAAAAGTCAGGATTTAGTCCTCAGCATCAGAATTTTTTGCTTTTATATACCAATAATAAAGTAGTCACAAGTTTGGGATCTTGATCTGCAACAGATTTATATTTCATGTAATACATGTGGCAAGTCATGTATTTGCTTTTCACATCATGAGGTTTCTTCACTGTGCGTGAGGAAATATGTGGCTGAAAACATTCTGAAAGAAAGTACAGGAAAATTGGTTATTAATTCAGGTTGGTAAATGCTATACTTGCGTGTTTAGTTCCACTCCGTCTTTGTCTACATCTATCCCTCTTGGGGATGATTTGCAGCCCTTTTCCATTGACATGTCTGTTTCTCTTTGTAGACATTAAAATATAATCTTAGCTAATATTTCATAAAAATTATGAAAGTTCTGCAATTTATATCCTATTGAAACACTCATTATTTTCTGCTGCTGCTTGAAAATAGATGAAGTACGGGTAACTCTTACATTGCAGGAGCTTTGCTTTGTAGTTCACAGTTTTGGCATAAAATTATTGTGGGCATCCTGAGTCAGTGGTACTTTGTCTCCAGTAAATCTTTTGACGTCAAGAGCAACCCAAAATGTGTTTGTGAGCTGTAATAAAGGGTGGTTCATTCTCTTCTCCTTTTACAATACTGCATTGCTTAAGGTGTTCTTGTACTTTCTTTTTCTTTCCATGTCAGGAATTTCATTTTAATAGGACTTGTGAAATCTGGAGACCTATGGAAGATTAGTAAATCTGCCAGAAGTTTATATTTATAACACTCATGAAGAATATACGAGATCATACATAAAGTTAAACTCTTCACTCTTTGGATCTGCTTGCTAGATGATGCAAAACTTTTTTCCTTAGGAAAGGAGTTTTCTGTTCACAAAGACAGCATGGTAGGCATATTACCTGAATTTTCCTGGAAGAAAATTAGTCTAACCATCTTTGAAG
>VXBL01007788.1:0-33636 GCA_013400195.1 Aramus guarauna
CCTTTGCAGGGAGAAAATTTGTGCAGCTAAAGCTCAGAGTTGTAGCTGGCCAGTACTGTGGGGGACAATAAAAAGGGCTTCTTTAAATACATTAATAACAAAAGGAAGACCAGAGAGAATATTGGCTCATTACTCAATGAGAATGGTCACCTTACAAACAGGGACATAGACAAAGCAGAGACGTTTAATACCTTCTTCGCCTCTGTCTTCAACACTGATGACGGGTTCTGGGACCCCAGATGCATCAAGTTGGAGGGCCATGACTGCGGTAATGATAAACTCCCAGCTGTGATGGATGGTTACAGGCTCTTCAGAAGAGGCAGGCAGGGCAGGTGGAGCAGCAAGTCCCGAACTTGTGCGGGACTTGCTGCTCCACCTGGATGCATACAAGTCCATGGGGCCCAATGGGATTCATCCCAGGTTGCTCAGAGAGCTGGCTGATGTCATTGCAAGACCTCTCTCAATTTATTTTTCAACAGTCCTGGGAATCTGGAAAGGTCCCAGTTGACTGGAAGCTGGCAAACATTGTTCCAGTCTTCAACAAGGGCAAGAAAGAAGACCCTGGTAATTACAAGGCCTGTCAGTCTCACCGCAGTGCCTGGTAAAATTATGGAGAAAATTATGCTGGGAGTTATCAAAAAACACCTGAAGGACAATGCAGTCATTGGTCACAGCCAACATGGGTTTGTGAGAGGAAGCGCCTGTCTAACAAACTTAGTTTCCTTTTACAACAAGGTCACCCATCTAGTTGACCAAGGGAAGGCAGTTGATGCAATTTTTTTTAGATTTCAGTAAAGCTTTCAATACTCTCTCTCAGTATGCTTCTGGACAAAATGTCCAGCATACAGCTTGACAAAAACATAATGCAATGGGTGAGCAACTGGCTGACGGGTCGGGCCCAAAGAGTTATGGTAAACAGGGTTACATCAGGCTTGCGGCCAGTCACTAGTGGGGTTTCCCAGGGCTCCATTTTAGGGCCAGTTCTTTTTAATGCTTTCATAAATGACTTGGATGTAGGACTAGAAGGTGTTGTGAGCAAGTTTGCAGATGACACCAAATTGGGAGGCGCTGTCGATTCTGTCGACAGAGAGGCCTTGCAGAGAGATCTGGACAGATTGGAGAACTGGGCAATCACTAACCGCACGAGGTTTAACAAGGGCAAGTGCCGGATTCTGCACCTGGGAAGGGGCAACCCTGGCTATACATACAGACTGGGAGATGAGTCACTGGAGACCAGCCATGCTGAAAGGGACTTGGGGGTCTTGGTGGACAGCAAGTTGAACATGAGTCAACAGTGTGCCCAGGCTGCCAGGAAGGCCAACTGTATCAGGGTGCAAAGCACGGCATTGCTAGCCGGTCTAGGGAAGTGATTGTCCCACTCTACACTGCACTGTGGTGTGGCCTCACCTCGAGTACTGCATGCAGTTTTGGGCACCACAGTACAAGAAGGACATAAAACTATTGGAGAGTGTCCAAAGGAAGGCAACAAAGATGGCGAAGAGTCTAGAGGGGAAGACGTATGAGGAGAGGCTGAAGGCCCTTGGTTTGTTCAGCCTAGAGAAGAGGAGACTGAGGGGAGATCTCATCGTGGCCTACAGCTTCCTCACGAGGGGGAACGAAGGGGCAGGCACTGATCTCCTCCCTCTGGTGACCAGTGATAGAACCCAAGGGAACGGCATGAAGCTGTGACGGGGGAGGTTTAGGCTGGATATCAGGAAAAGGTTCTTCACCGAGAGGGTGGTCAGACACTGGAACAGTCTCCGCAGGGAAGCGGTCACAGCACCGAGCTTGACTGAGTTCAGGAAGTGTCTGGGTAACGCTCTCAGTCATATGCTCTGATTCAGCTGGTCCTGTCTGGAGACAGGAGTTGGACTCGATCCTTATGGGTCCCTTCCAACTCAGGAGGGTATTCTATGATGCTATGATATAAATAAAAGGATATCTGAGAAACAATCAGTGCCAGAAGCACCCCTCGGCAGAACAGCAGCCTAGGTCAGGAAACGATCCCCTAAGGCATAACAGACAGCTGAGGTGTGCCATGGCTCATCCTCACCTGAAGCCACTACTGCTGGACAAGGTTTTTACACTTGCTGTTCAACAGCTGATGCGTTTGAGTAACTTTATCAATCTCCTTACACATCTCCATTCTTTTCATGCCAAATGAGTCAAACTTATTTCAGAGAAAAAAGTGACAAGATGATCAACAGATACAAAAGGTAGGCTCTGATACTCCATCAGCTGTTGAGCTACATTGGAAAGAGGAGGATAGATAGCCCTACTGATCTTTAAAAACACATCATCAACCTACTTATTTAAAGTTACACATTCAGGATTTGAAAACAGGTTGAATTGGAGATAAGTTTTATAGCAACACAAACCTAAACTGTTCAGTCCAAAAGAAAAAAAAAATTACTATTTTGAATCAGTATAGGCTGCAGTCTACAAACGAGAACTGCTTTTTTTAGAAAGACATCCATGCAAAGAGAACAAACACAAAGTGCATGGGGAAATCCAAATCTTACAAAGTAAAACATCATTGGCTTTTTTTTTTTTTTTTTAAATATGAAGCGTGTTATAGTCTGTTGTGTTTCAATTTAAAATTATTAGTTTAAATTAAAAAAAGATCCTAAAGCCAGCTTTGGCATACAATGATCACAGTTCCATACTAAAGTATGGAACCCTAAACACGCAAGGAAAATCTGTCCAGGTAACTGTAGAGTCTCATGAAATAGGATTTCTAGGATGCAGGAAGATGACAGCTCTTGAGGCATTAAAAATGCCATGTTATTAGTAGGCTGATACAGAAGCAGCTCATACATCAATTCATGCAGAAGCGCATAGTCTGTAAATGTCATCTAAGAGGATGTGTATTTTCCTCAAGCAGATGGGAACACGCAGCTCCTAGTTCACTAAGAAATGTGGCTACAGGTCTGATTTAAATGTTATAACTTACGTTCTAGATATGAGACAAACATCTCTGTTGCATTATTATTTAAAGGCAATATGGTATCCTCCCAATGAAGTCACCAAAGTACTAAGAATCTCCTAAATGATTCTGAACATCTTTAGTTACTACTAAATATGATGTAAAATAGTAGATATGCTCTTGTAAAGTATGAACATCAGAGAACTCTAAATTCTACCAGGGACTGCTTTAAGGTTCTTGAACTAAGCTTCCTCACAGTTCACTGTGTCATGATGCACTCATGAAAAACTTCAGCAACCGTTAGGCTGCTAGACCAAGCCCAAACACATGGACCAGTATAATTTCCTTGTAGTCTCCTATCTGAATCTATTTATTGTCTCTTTTTCCTACTTAAATTGTGATTTTCTTGGCACATGGACAAGAGATTTTTTCTGCATTTGCTCACTTACAAGCAAATGCTCTCTTCTGCATGTATGAAGCCATATCTCAGTTTACAACAATCTTAAATAAATTAACAAGGAAGATGGATTTGTCCTTCCCTCAGGTTCTCTTCCTTTCTCTCTCCCTTTTTTTTTTTTTTTTTTGCAAATATCTAAATATCTTTTTCAAGTTTGTCTTCATTAACGTATGTATTATTCAGCAGGACTACCATACTGAACATAGATACTACAGTTGATGAGAGGGATTGATGCTCAGCTTTTCCTTATAGATTCCTGTTGACTTTTTTTTTGGTCCAAATTACATCTGTTTTCAGCAAAACATGATGGACAATTCAGGTAACTCCACATCACTGGCACTGTCTGCTCTGCAAAAACCCAGAAACTACAGTGTTCTGGGTCAGTGTGGACGTGAGTAGCATCAAGATTGTAAGAGAAAATTTCCAAAGTGTCAGCCTGACTTCACCCAATGAATAAGTTTCCTCTGTTTAAAGAAAATAAAATAAATAAATAAATAAATAAATAAAAAAGAGAGAGAAAGAGGATAATAAATTGAAAGACGTATAATTATGTTGAAGTCCCTGTTTGGATTACTGTAGTCAATCAGACCACTTACACAGAAAAAGTACTTACTCTGCAAGTAAGTACAAGTAGATCCAAAATTGTAAGTCATTCTGGAAGGCAAGTGGACAACAAGCTACTGTTGTCACAGTGGAGGCATTGCTACAGCTGCAGGAGACAAGATCAAGAGGAAATTGAATTTTACTGATATACTGTGATCAGATGAAGACAGCAGCACCATACTAAAGAACATGTCTTCATATAATTATGCGCTAAACATTTGAGGAACACACCATCTGACATCCTCTTCATTGAGCTGGATAAAATCCAACATAACTGGAAGAAAATCAAAGACAAAGTATTTAAAAAAGCAAACACACATACACACAATGGAGGAGGAGACTACTACTTGGATTTTGCTTCTTGAAAAGTATTGTCCTTGAATTGGTCCTTCTCTAACTCGGTTAGAATTAGATAGCTAAGAATCAGACTCAATTTTATCTTATCTTGCTTTTCTTTGAAATGCAGCAGTATACATTAATTTCGGACCAAAACATTAGTCTTCCAGTCTTCTTGACCACTCCAGGCATCAGAAAGATTTGCTTCTGAACTATGGATCTCTGGTAGTTTAGCTCATTAATGCAAGCATCTGCAAAGACTTTCTCTTTCTTCAGTCTCACTCATTGCCTGCACAGATATTTTCCTCCTCTTAATGGCTAATATTTAAGGCAAACAACTGAGCTTGAGACAGTACTGAGTTCCTTCTGTTAGAGGAAGTGATATCATCCAGAACGCATTTGGCCCCTTCAGGCACAAAGGAAAAGTGTCAGTTCATTCTGACTTACAAAAAAGTAAAGAGGAAAAGATCGTAATTCAAACAACATACTGGTAATGGCATTCTTGTAAATTACTAGAGATTTAACTCTTCTGATAAATTGGAAGTGTGGATTTCCCTGTAAAGCCAGCTGTTATTTTTAATTTCTGCCAGAGTGGTCGGAAAAATAAGCTTAACTAAAATACACTTTTTTCTATATCCTTGCATTTTAAAGAAATATTCTGAAATTGCATAGTTTTGTACTACTATTGCTTATAACATTAGTTTAACATACTTATTTTTAATTAATAACCAAAGATGTATACAATGCCAAAAGCATGATACTTAAACTCAGTTGGAACAAAATGAGTCTATTTTTTTCCCCTCAAAAAAAAAAAACCAGAAGCATCAATGAATAAATAAATATCATCAAATCACACAGGCTGACATCACTGCGAAGATATTAAGAACTCATAATGAAAATTCTTGATAACATCAGATCAGATGCTTAACTTTTTACACTAGAATTTTTAATTATTTTTTTTTCCTGTGTATTAATCCCTGGCAGTAAATGCTATCACACATTGACATATTAATGAGCTGAGACAGCCGAACAAAAAGCAACTGAGAGCAATAAAACAACCAACCAATCATCCTCTCCTTCTCCCCAAAAATCTATAACCAGGGAGGGGACTATAGTGTCCATAAACTCATCCTATGCCTCTTCTCAAATTCTTTAATTCATAGATTAGGGCTCACAAGATGGTTCTTCTCATTTGCATGTTTAGAAATACCTGTAATATGAAAGGGAGGAGAATAACGACCAATCCTGTTCCAACTACTCACACACACTGCACATGCTGCATACCCCTGCATACTTGCAGAGAAGAGTGGAATATTGCACATTATCCTTTATCTAATACATAAGGAAGTCTTGATTAGAGGTTGAACCTCTAACACCAGTATCCACAGATTTTAATGTCCTTGAACTAACCTAAGCCCAACCACACCTTCAGTCCCAGAAAGGCAGTATGGACCTACAACTCCAACTGCCTTTCTTAACACTTCAAACAAGCTTTTCCTGACAATTTCATTTCTGAAGATAACATACATTACAAAGGATTATTGAACCAGTTCATCACAATTTTAAAATCCATACAAGTGTATATATAAAAATATATAGTACAACTGGGACAGTTAAGAAACCACAGTCGTTAAGCCATTCCACTTCACCTCACTGATACCTTGGGAATAGCTTTGCTAGAATGGCACCTTGTACCCTTCTAATCCCAAATTAAACTAAATTCTTCTAATGTGCAACAAGGACACTGCTGCTATTAATCCCTGGATTTTAATGAGGTACTAACATTAAACTGTTAGACATGACTTTAAAATCAGTATGTGCCTCAACTGGAAATGTGGTCAACCCTGTTAAAGAGCATTCATTTTACTTTTCTGTTTTGCTTTCCAGCTTCATATTTTAGCTTTAATTTCTGCCTCTCCTTTGTTCTATCAAGGTGCTTACAAAGAACTTGCTCTTAGAAAGAAGACAGGATACAGATCTAAGATTACATGGCAGAAACATGGTTGCTTGCCATTAGTATGACATTTAGCTTCCCACAAGGAAATGTAAAATCATTTTCCTGGAAAACCTAGAGGTTGAATATAAAAAATTACATGCACACACACGCCCCCCCAAAAAAGGACCTAATTGAGATATGGCATAACAGAAAATAAGCATTTTAAGGAAGAAAAAAAAAAAAAACCCGAGAGAGAATCAAGCAAACAGTAGTGTTACATAAACAAAAGGACTCCTCAAACCACAGTATCCTGTCAGTTTAAAAGCCCTTATAGCCAGGTGTACAGTTTTTACTACTCACACTGCTACAAAGCAAGGCTTGATTAGCACCCATGTTATTGTTTCTCCATACAGAAATATTTCAGTACTTTCCAGATTCTTCGTTAATATCTTTCTCCAGAAACATCTGAACATGCTAGCAGAGTATCTTTTCACAAGACAGAAAAGCCCATGTATCTACAGAACTACTACTGTGCTGGCAGGATGAAAATTCTACAGCAAAATATAACTCTGCATTTAGCCTGAAATCTATACTGCCAATACCTCTGAAAAAATCAGGAGTTTTTCCTCAAGAGTAGTTTTGAAAAATACCTCTACAATCACTCCAAGTGGGAGGGAAAACATCCTTAAAAGCAATGTTTATACCTTGGCTTACTGAAATTAAGTCTGAGGAAGAAAAATCTTTCCTATAGTCACTGAGAAAAGGTTTAAATTCATCAAAACATTTTCTATAAAAAAATGCTGGTTCATGACAAAAATGTAATTCTGGATATGGTAACAAGTAACATTTCCTTTAGTCCACACTGAAATGAAAAGTAGTCACAGAAGTGCAAATAATGCTCCTTTTATTAATAAACTCTCTCTACATTGTTTGGGAACATACTGAAGAAAAACCCCACAGCCTGCTGTGCATACTGGAAATATCAGCAAGCAGAGTAACATTTAGCCTATCACCATTATATTTCTGAAACAGATAACACTGTATATTTTCACAGATATTTCCTCAGTTAAACATATCTCCAGGATAAACATAACACACCAATTTTCTCTTCCTAAAATGAAAACAAAGAGATAAAGAAATGCTCCTCTACGACTTTACCAATATTGAGAAATTCCTAGACTGTGATAGTATGAACACCATAGCAGCAGTTTTGAAGATGGTAGTTCAGAATTGTATTGAAAAAGGAGTCCAGTCTCAGGCAATTATCTTAGAGCATTACAACAAATAATAGGGAGGTTAAATGAGACAAACTGCTGCATTGATTTGACACTATCAATAATTGATATGGGACACTTATTCATTTGTCTATCCCAGAGATTTTTCTTAACCATTTGCCATTTAGAATCTCCTAGCAGACATTTTAACATTTTAAAGAAAGTGGATTGGAATTACAGCTTGTACAGAATACAATCATATTCTACAGTGATCATTGTTATTCTATATACTTTGCAAGACCCTGCAGAGTAGGAAATTGCAGAGCTGGATTTTTAGGAGCCTCTAGCTTAGCACTACAACTTGGGTTCCTCCTCCCTTCCTACCACTTTTTTTTTTCCCCCTAAGTCAAAGGGTATATTTTTATGACATTTTGGGAGCTACTAGTATAGCTCACTGGCATCCATGCACTTTGTGTCTCCAAAGAGTTTGAGAGCTATATGTTCAAGACTGCTGGCACATATTTCTTCATTTTTTCCAGCTGTTGACACCTGTTGACCAGTCCGAGTCTTATACTTGATTTCAAGAGGCTTTGAGCCTATCTTTGAGAGATAAGAGACCCTTTATTGAGAAAATACTGAACCACATCAATTCTCTAGATGATGTGTGTATTACTGCAGAACTCTGGCATACATTGCTTTGTTGGGAACAGAAGGAAGGCAGAAGGAAGACTGGAAGGGAAGAGAATTGTTCTGGTTTGTTTTACTTTTTTTTTTTTTAATGAGTGTGAAATACACCAATACTTCAACTGAAAACAAAAGCCTAAACAATCAAAAAAATTTTAAATGTTCAAATATCACAAAAAAATAACAAGACTAGAAATCCCATTTCTACAGTGTGAAAGACATGTACGCACACAGAATGAGCCAGGTTTGGCCATGAAATCTGACATTCCCATAGACAAAAGTGATCCTTCACACCATGTGCTCCTCACAGTTCACAGAATAGTATCAGCAGGTTGTAGGTGAGGATCAAATCTTCCTGACGCATTGGTCTGCAACACCCTCTCAAAAAATCACATTTTTAGTTTTGGGGGGACCAGAAACAGCTCTGCACATAGGGGTAATTACAGAAAGCTTCCACTGATAAATACTGAGGAGACCCCAGATGAGGTAATGAGTGAGGATTTGGGCCATCTGCCCTTTCTGCTATTCTCAATTCATTACCTCTGCTCTGGACAAATCTTCTCCTGGGCCCTGATTGCTAAGCTAAAGGGTGAGCTCCTTTGCAGAGCTTACTGCAGTTTCATCTCCAACAAACTGCCAAGTACATCTGGGAAACAGTCTGCTCTGCTAAAACTTACGGTCACCTTATTCCAAAACATGTACTTCTAGCCTACCATATACTTAGATCTGCCACTAAAACTAAACAGAGAGAGGGAGGTGCAATAGAGAAAGGAATGGAAGAAGGAAGATACAGTGACATGATTTAATTGTTCCCTTCCTTTCTCATATTCTTGCCAACCTGCTGACAGATATCTAAGAAATGGCATTTTTAGACAATGATTTCCAAGCTAAGATGCAGATCACTAAGAATTACTCTCCAATCTCTGATAAGAAGGGAGAAAAGGAAATAACATTAGCCTCATATATAAAAACACACACTTTTAAAATACAATGCAAAACTGTTTCTTCGTGCATTAAAAGCTTTGCACAGCAACGCCCAGGATTGCCTCTCCCAATGAAAAAAAAAAAAAAAAAGTAGCATTTGCCCAGTCACAAACTAGCCACCACTTTTCTGATACTGAAGAATGCTATAATCTAAAGGCAATGTAATGGAGAAGCAAAGAGGTCAACTGCCTGAGCACCCTTGAACAAAAGTTCCCTTGGAGATGTCAGCTGCAATCTCATTTGTTTCCTCTAACACTTTCAGGTCCCCCTGTTCCTTTCTTTAAAGCTCCTAATTCAGTGGCTGACAAATGATCACTTTAAAATTCTCTGTACAGGAATAACCAAGTCTGAATACATTCACAGAAGATCACTAAGCTCTCTACCGTTTGGGTTGGGACTAGATTCTGTAAAAGTGTTTCTGGCCACACACAGACACAGTTTTCATCACCAGCTTCTCAAAGTTAAGACCAGTCTGAAGTTTCATATGTAGTATTTTGTCTGTCTGAAAACTTGGAAATGAAGTAGACTATTCTGTTTTTTAGGGAAATGTACTGATTTATTCTTTCTTTCCTACAGTATCCTCTTATTCCTTCTTTCTTAGAGAAAGTAGGAAAGAGGATTGTCTTCTCCACATACAAAATGGAAACTATCATGAGTAAATTTATGATATAACCCAGTACGGAAAGTCAAGAGAAGAAGAGGACTTACATGGACACATGTTGAAGACAGTTGACAGGAAAGAAGAAACTTAACAAGATAAGGAAAAATTCTACCTCCACCCACCACCTAGAAGAACTGAAAATAGCCTTCTCCTTGCACGCCCTGACTTTCCCAAGCTTATTTTTGTTTTCATCAAAATAAAACAAAACTTTCTTCCTCTCTTGCAAGAGCTCTTTAGAAGTGCATGGTCTGGAGACAGAGTCTCAAAGACTGACTATCACCTCTGGCTGCTCCAGAGAAAAAACAGCATAAAAAAAGAACAAATGAGGCATCTGGTTCTGGAACAGGCTCCCTTTGGTGAGGCAGTTTTGGAAATGCAACCCCTTCCTACACACATGGACATCACCAAAGGCAGAAGTAAGCCCTACCACTGCCATTTAACTATTGTCTCAGAAGCCTGCAGCCCTGTAAATGTTTGTTTTCTGGGTACAGGACACATTGCATGGCACATCAGACTCTCAACATTTAAACATGTGGCTGGCTGGCTAAGCTTTCCTTCTTGGGTAAAATTACGAATTCAAAATTTATTATAATAAGCGTCACAATACACCAGGAGTCTCTATAATCCAAGGATAAAAGCAATCATTTCATCTCAGGATATATTGTACTTTATGAAAGATACCCTTTAAATAGGCAGCGTACGTTAACTAAATTTTGGAAAGCATTAACCTTAGCAACAGAAAGAGTTCATAATGAGCATGTCTGCTGGATGTTAAGAAAAAGCATCAAAACAGTTAAAGAAAATTGGCTCCCCAGAAGTGGATAATCACCCTTCAAAAAGTTCTTTTAAATGCAGAAAACATGCATGCAGGCACAGAAAAGTACAATTTGACACGGTGACTATCAGACTGTACTGTTGTTTCCTCCTCACTTCTTCAGACCACTGGAACAGACACACAGCTTGTTATTCATGACGTACTAAGATAACTGTGACAATAAATGGGATTGTAGGCAGCACCAATGTGCTAGAGAAAAATAACAGGAGGATCTTAACTGACATACTACCAGCTCATGAGCACCTTATTTTACTGTTCGTTCTCCAGTCAATCAGGTGCTCTTAGAGCCACATGGAGATGACAATCCAGGAGAATTGCAATGCAGGGGCATGCATCAAAATTCCCAATCTGTGAAGGAAGAGAGTACGGGATAATACACCCCAGTTTTTCTATTTTACCTTGGTCAAAGCAGCTAGCGATAATGCAACAACAGCACTTTCCATCTCTTGCAGCTATATGTAAGTTATTCACGTAACTACGCATATTGCCTTACTATATCTCAATCATTTAATAAATGGCAAAAAAATACACCATTACCACCCTTCCCAATGAAACCAGGCACACATATCACTTCAGGAGTTACCATTAGCACTGTTTTAAAGGAAATAAAAGATTGAGGCTTAGAAGTATGTGGTTCTATATATTCAACAGTTTATTGATGGTGCAACTGACATACCCTACTGAATCTTGTCAACAAGCATGAGAGATTTGATCTTTTCACTTTTGAAGGCATCCCAGCTGGGGTCTTGCCTTCTCAGTCTATCATCCAGGCAACAGTGTGTGGCTACAAAAGTGCACAATAAATGCTATCAAGAAATTCCCCCCTGCTCTTTTGCAGACAAGAAATGTAGGAAATAGTACAGAAAAAGCACACAGTAAGCCACATTAACCAGCTTCAAAGCTGTTCTCTACTTGTGTGGCTGCATGCATTCAGGAGAAAGAGCATACCACTTTCTACCTTGCAAGGGCTGCTTTCCTTCAGCAGTTTGCCAAGTGATTGCCTTCTAGTATCAATGCACAGTCTTACAGATGGTCTTGTTTGGAATTGTTGCTATTCTGTGAAAAATTAGTTCTGCTTAATAGCCCAACCGTTGCACGGGGACCATCCAGCACAGTTTTGCACTTTATAACATGAAGAGAAGGATTGGAACACAAGTAGGATTGTGCAACAGAAGACTTACTCCTTCACAACTATCCTAATTTGGCATCCAAAAAACCAAACCAAAACAAAACCCAAAAAAAACCCCAAACAACCCACAACCCCAAAGAAAAATAGAAAATTTAAGATTGACTGCTATGATTCTAAGGTTCCTCAAATAACAACCCCAAAAAGAATAACAAAAATTTAATAATCACTCAGTGCAACACAGAAAAGCACTAAAGCTGCCTCATTCTGATCAATGAATTTCAGTGCAGATGCCAGCTGAAGGGTAAGACCTCTATTTATCAGTCATGTACCTTTAAAAATAAATAAATGCTATTCCTGGCTAAAATAAAAAAAGACCCTAAGCAGAATGCAATACCCACTCTTCACCTCACCCTGCCCAGCTCATCAATCAGAGGAAGCACCGCAGAGCACATCCCAGGACAGGAGCAGGGCCCCACACATTCCTCTGCCGCGCCGCCCACCACTGCGCCTTCCCTCACATCTGGGGGGAGGCAGAGGAAGAGGTTTCATTTCATACAGTGGCAAACTGACACCATCCACATATGAATGAGCGTAAGCTGATATGGTGGTGCAGTAAGTCTTCAGACTGTCAGAAACACTATCCTCAAGAGATATGAGAGCTCTCCATTTTTTGTTTACAGTGTTTCAGAATCAGCATCCTAGGATGAAAGACCCAATTTCATTGCAAAACACTGAGGAAAGGCACTGGGAATTCAAGCCCTTCAGCTCCCTCTCCAAATGTCAACATCGTGGCTTTCCCATGGGGAAAGGAAAGAAGAGATGCCTCCATTCTCAAGAGACATATGCCTGCAGCTCATTTCCCTGTCACCAAATGCCCCCCTACTGCATTACACAGCACAGAGATCTCTCCCCAGTAACAGTCTTTCTACACAGTACAGTAACTAACAGCAAAATTCTGAATGTCTTAAAGTTTGAGAGCAGCAGAGTGAAAAACGGAAACAAACTTTACAAAAAAAAAAAGTAACAAAAGGCATTGTCAGTACTGCTTATTTAGTGAAGTTACTTAAATCCTCTAAGATGTTTATCTGAAAATTTCTGGAGGTAGGGGAAGGGGAAGAGTTTACAACTCTTGCATTTTCACATAAAACAAATCAGAAGTGTGGCTTCCTGATAAAAATCATATTGCCTTCAATGTCATAGAAATCCCTGTATTTCTCTCACTCTCTTATGCATCTGGAAAATACCCTTCAAATTTATTCTGAATGCACCAAAAAGCCCTCATATCAAAGGCAAACAGAAGAAACAAAAAAATTTTGTCTTTAGAGGAAGTCACCTTGCTATGGCTGTTGATTGCTTGGGTGGGAGGTAATAATTGGATTTTCAGTTTGCCCAGTCATAGTGCAAGCAAATAACCATGTTCTAAGTATGTAATACCTCTGGTTATTAGATTACTTATATTCTCTAGTACACAATGACAACCCATTTTCCTTTTCCATGATTTTCAAAAGCTCATTATTTATCTCCAACTCAAGGCCATGAATCAAAGCTATCAGGAAGGTGCCAAGGGAAGTCTTACGTGGAGCACAGAAAAGCCAGTATCCTCATATCAGACACCATGCTCCAGCCTGAAACAAGCAAGCTCTGAGAAAGGGGACCAATAACCATGAAACGCAACTGCACACATGAAAAGAATACCACCAGGCCTCCGCGAAAGGAGGCTTATTCAACAGGTGTTCTATTAATCCCAGATTTCTGACACATACGTAGAAGTGTATAACAGAGAAGAGGTTTGATTATCTCAGACTTCCTCTCTCATGCTCTTAAGATAGTTAAGCCACTTATTTACCTCAACAAATACAAAATTTTCCCTTTTCCCTCAAAAAAGGGGAGAGAAAAGAATACAACAGACGAAGCCTCACTGTATTTTCTTCCAAATTATACACTTGCACTTCCATCAGCAGAAGTGTAATATCTTGGCCTGAAGCCAATCAGGAATCCCTCATAATGCGTTCAATAAGCCAAATCAAAACAATACATAGCTTATGAGAGTGGGGTAAAGAAATTTGAAGGTCATATTTCATATGCTGCAGCTCATCATGTTCATTCAAACGAAGGCAGAAGGTTAACTGGCGGGATCTGCTCTTTAATGCCTGTTATTTCCAGTGGAAGGAGCTAAGCAAAAACGTTCTCAGAACTTCATGAAGAGGATCAGCAAAAAAATCCTAATGCTAAGAGAACACAGCCCAGTTGAAGGGAAGATGGACAGAAGAGCCTGGCAACATGATGAAGAAGAAACACATCTCCCTAGTGCAACTTGAAGTTGGTTTTTGGATACATTATTTATAAAATTGAAAACATGGTTAAAGTTTCACAAAGCATGGAAACATCTTCCCCTTCTTTTAAAAAAGAAAAATGGATTCTAAACCAGCAGACAAATGGATAGATAGCAGTTTTGCCCATTTGGAAAACGCTGGATTTGTACAACAAACTTTCGTTCATCAGGTGAAAATGGGGACCAAATAGAAAATACTAGGTTCTACTCTCAGCTTTACAGCTATCTGTGTTTTCTATAAGAAAGCAATTTATTAGTTTGATCTTGTAGAATTTATTCTCTTCTCAATTTTCTCCACATCTAAACCAGAGATAATACACTAATCTTTTACTTAGTCTAGGCTTTTCTGGATTGCTTATATATGAGAGGTAGTAGGAACATTAATATTTATATATCATACACATTAAAACTAAGAGTGAGATTAGTAGAAATAAATATTATTAACCCTCTGTCATATCACTAATCACAAAAATCTATAGATTTGTTGGGAAAAAAAAAATGGTGTGGGGGGGTGAATCATAGAAAGCAGAGAGGAGGCACAACAAAAAACCCACAAAACAAAACAGCCCTATTGCAGTGATGGAATTGAAACGATCTGTTCCCTCTTCATGAGCACCACACTGCACCGATAAACTAAATCTCTCTTTGATTGAAGGCCGAATTAAAATGGAGCAATGCAGGAACTCTTCTGACCCAAAAGTAATCCACTCAATCATATAATGCATCCCTTTCCTTTTAGTAAAATGAATAGCCCTCCATAGAACCTTTTTCTTCCTTGACAAGTCCTTGACAGAAGAATGTGAATCTGGACAGTTAAATGAATCAATCACCAGCTGCTAGTCTAGGGCCAAGATGGTGAGCCGAGGGGCCTGCCAGAGTTCACTGACCACTGGTCAAAGCAGGACAAAGGCTTCGCCTCTATGAATAGCCTGCTTCTGGGATCCAAAGGTCACTTAGCTGCCTTGGAAACGGTCCCCTTTGGTTATTTAAAGTTCTCAGGCTATTCTGCCACAGATATTATTGTTTCAGGTGGTCACCATCTTTCCTCTTCGCAAGTTTGTGAAAAGCCAGGCAACCATTATTTAGGTAAATGCAAGACAATGGCAAACACGGCAGCAACTAAATAGCGAGAAAAGGAACAATTAAAATAAGTACAAATAATGCTTTACATTTCCTCATCATTCCAGCTTGTGAACATGCCTGTGAAAAAACACCTCAGAGAAAGTCCTGGCATACAAAGGGTCAGATCCTTGACAGGATCCAGGTGCATACTTTGCACTGAAGGCACAAGGTGTTGAATAAATACTTCACTGCCTTTGAGATCCTTTACATAAATGGGTCAAGAAAAACAACAAAACAAAAGAGCATCAGGGCTTTTCTCTAGTCATGAATGCTGGGTTTTATTTCTAGAAAGCTGCCCTATGGCTCAAGGTAAGACCTGTAGTCTAACAAGTAGGTGGTACTCTAGGCTATGTGCTGGAGTAAATACCTGAGAAAAGAGACAGGTCAGATAAAGGAAGAGCTGAAAGCCACAGGTGCTAACTCCTCTGCAGCACTGGAGCCCAAAGTCCTCCCTGGCACCTACCTAATACCATGCACCAGAAAAAAAGCTCTTCTGTCCACCAGCAATAAACCCAATTTCCTCTCAGCCAGGTCACAGAGAAAGTAAATGTGGCACTGACAAACACCAGAGAGTGTACAGGTGGGCACTCACCTAAGCCCTGTCCACACACAAGCTTAAACTTAATCAAAAGTATAAATTAAAAGTGGGCTTTGTTACTATTGTGCTAAAATGGTTCCCTAAGTCAGATTATGCTCTGATAAACAATACTACCAACAGGTTTACAGATGTTGCTGTAGACCTCTACAGTATCTTCACTAATCAGTAAACCTTTATATATATATACACACATGCACACATAGATAGATAGATAAAATTATCTGAGGATTATTATTATCAAGTTAAAGCTATTGCTAAATACATGCTTAGACACCAGCCCATGTTTTGGTTGACTCAAAAAGTTCTGATAAACTTACTTGTCTCAAGTTGTCGCAGTGTCCTGTTACAAGTCTTTTTTTCCCCTGACACTCTGCCTATGTAAAACTCTAATACTTTCAATTATATTTATTTCATTTTATGCTGCATTACATACATCATTAGATAAATGAAGCTAACCCCTAAACATTCTCACTAATATACCATTCAGTATATCTGCCTCTTATAGTGTGTATATGCACAAGATGAAAATTTCCAAACCCAAATGCTCAGAAGTTAGGAAACTGAGGAAATGAAGCTACTGATGTAACTGATTTGCTCTGTTTATATACATGCTTTAGGAAACAATCCAACTGCACAATCACACTTCCCCCACTATTCACAGCACCAAATGAATGGTGCTCACATAATGAGCATCTATTCAATATTTTGTTTTCTCTGTTCAGTGTGTGGCCTCATTCCTTATTTATTACACTCTATTAAGCACTGCCCTGTAGACAGTTATTAACTTCCCTATGGCCTTTTCCACAGGGCTCTGCACTACAGTTCTTCATAAATGTTAATGCATCTACTCTCACATCATCTCAAGATGATGTTCTATTATTATTTTAATTTTACTGTTGGGTATGGACAAACAGTTGAATGGTTGTCCAAAATATTTACTAAATTTAGGTGTCCAAGATAAGACACTGATCCGTCACAGCATTCCATGTATTGCCACCACAGCTCCCCTAACTTGCTGCAGCTCCAGTTGATAGAACCTCAGAACCTCATATCAAACACCGAAACCACAAGAAACACAATTGCAGACTTCTCATGAAAAGTAGGGACAAGCTGACTTGTGTTACATATTGTAGAAGCTTCTGGCTGAAGCAGTGGTGCAATTTAAATCCTTCAAAGCTCCCCTGACTGGGACGTTATTGTTTGACATGCTGAGAGGTGGGCATGTGCAAGCCTCATGAGGTTCAACAAGGCCAAGTACAAGGTCCTGCACGTGGGTCGGCGCAATCTGCTATAGGCTGGGCAGGGAATGGATCGAGAGAAGCCCTGAGAAAAAGGACTTGGGGGTATTGGTGGATGAAAGGCTCAATATGAGCTGGCAGTGTGTGCTTGCAGCCCAGAAAGCCAACCGTGTCCTGGGCTGTATAAAAAGAAGTGTGAGCAGCAGGTCGAGGGAGGTGATTTTGCCCCTCTACTCCACTCTTGTGAGACCCCACCTGGAGCACTGCGTCCAGCTCTGGGGACCTCACTACGAGAAAGACATTGAGCTGTTGGAAAGAGTCCAGAGGAGGCCACAAAGTTGATCAGGGGGGTGGAGCACCTCTCCTATGAGGACAGGCTGACAGAGTCAGGATTGTTTAGCCTGGAGAAGAGTAGACTCTGGGGAGATCTAATTGCGGCCTTCCAGTACCTGAAGGGGGCCTACAGGATAGATGGAAAGCAGCTGTCTATCAAGGACTGCAGTGACAGGACAAGGGGTAATGGGTTTAAACTGAAGGAGGGTCAATTTAGATTAGATGTTAGAAAGACATTCTTCACTGTTAGAGTGGTGAGGCACTGGAACAGGTTGCCCAGAGAAGCTGTGGATGCCCCATCCCTGGAAGTATTCAAGACCAGGCTAGATGGGGCTTTGAGCAGCCTGGTCTACTGGAGAGTGTCCCTGCCCATGGCAGGGGAGTTGGAGCTAGATGATCTTTGAGGTCTTTTCCAACCCAAACCATTCTATGATTCTATGATAAGTTCCCAAGGGAAGTCCAGGACTCCTAGGTCCATGTTCCATGTCCTGAAAGATCAACTGCTCTGATGGGCACACTCCCTTGAGTCAGTCGCTGCCAGCCCCTCAGTCCTCTCCCACTCTCAACTTGTACCCACAGCATTCTCCAAACCGAGCCAATCCAAGGCCTCACTCTACAAGCTCTTCCTTAGTACTAGCTGCCACCAAGGCGTTTCTTTTTCCCCTTCCTGACCTCTAGATACATGAGACCACTCACACCTCCACTTCACCCACTTCTCCTCCCAAACTTCCTCTACAGGTAATTAGACCATTGTTTTCACTTACTTCAACTTTCGATGCCAGCTGGTTTCTCCAGGCAGTGTTAGATCACACTTTAGCTCCTCATTAATTCAGAGCAGGAAAAAAAGGCAAGTCCACAGCTGCCTGAGACTGCTTAGAGGGAAAGCCCAGCTCAGTGTGTACAAGCAACGTGCTCAGCACAAACAGCAACTTCTGTCTCTCTAGCCAGTCAAGCTAAGTAATTCTGTGCTGAACGTGTAAAAAAAAAAAAAAAGCTTGAGATTTTTCCCTCAAAACCTACAGGACAACCAAATTTGCAAATATATTCACAGCAACAGCAAAAGTGACTTCCAGACACAAAGACTGCTTCCCCAACAAATCCCAAGTGTCTGTTCCCTCAGTAGACATTCCCATGCTATCCTAGTGAAAAACAAAAATACAGAAAAAGAAGTTTCATCTTAGATTTGTTCTAGGGAACAGGATAAACAGTCCTGCAGATGTATACTGTATAAAACAAACAAACAAACCCAAAACCCAAAAGTTACAGATACTGACATGACAAATTTCTGTCCAAAAGGTTAACATGTCAGAAACTTAGCAACTACAGTCCTGCAATATAAATATTTGGTAAGTATAACAACAGAGTGCCACCAGCCCCCTTAGAATAAGATCATCATTTGCACAAAACAACAGAGCAGAAAAAAGTCTACCACTGGTATTTTTTCCAAGAGTCAAGATTAAAAGCATCAACAGGCTTCATTCCTACTATGTAAAAATAAAGTTTGGCAGCCAGTTCTCTTTCTTGGGGTGGGTGATGGGAAGACTTACTATACCTTCTCAGAAAATCAGGGGTGTTTTTCCCCATTAATACAACTCTAGGCTCTGCTATTCCTTCAGAAACAGCCCTGCTAGAAAGACTATAACCAGGCCCCACTAACAATTCAAACCTATTTCACCTTACCTAGCCCAAACACTGTGATGATTTTAAATCAAAATAACACCCAAGTGATGTTACCTTCACACTGCTGTTTCTTGAGATGGTCAGAGCTAATCTACCAGTTAGTAGCTGCTAAAAAATGAAGATGAACTCTTCCCAGATAGTCCCAAATCCCCACTACTCTTGCCTACTCACCTCTAGGCAGCTCTAGCAGTTGTCAGATTACAGAAAAAGTCAGTTCAAGTCATCACAGCTAACCACATGAGTTAGAGAAATATGTAGCAAAAACAAAACAAAAAATTCTGCCAGGTTATCAATCAGATGAGCACCACAGACTGCACAAGGGATATGGCATTAACTGCATCCTATTGTACATTCCCAAAATTTCAGAACTAGAGTCAGCCACTTTATGTTTAAAGCATGATTTGTAGTTCTCTTTCTGCAAACTAGTGGACTGATTAAACTTCTTTGTACTCCACTGCAGGTTTTTTTTGTTTGGTTTTTTTTTTGGGGAGGTTTGTTTTTTTTAATAGCTTCATGTTTATGTCATCAGTGGACTTTCATATCTACTACACACAAAACATCCCACAGGCTGCTACTAATGAAAGGCATTAAAGAAAATGTCAACATTATAAACATTATTCAGCTCTAAAAAGAAGGAAATACTGTTTCTAAACTGAAGTGTAATAAAGTTCTTCATAAGACATGTTTATTATATTCTTAAAATTGACCATTTTCAATAAGATCTCTGACCATAAAAGAGCCTAATATACTATACATCTCATACTGATACCCATTAGCAGATTAGATATGTCACCCTTCATACAGAGAAATAGTTTCCTGCAGTTATTTTATGATAGATAAGTATAGGGGATTTTTTCTAGTGTACATTTTTTTTTATTATTATTGTTTATTTATCTTAAATAAAGTCATGCAAAAACAGTAATTATATTGGGGGAGGGGGAATAAAAGCACTGTGTGGATTTCAGGGATTCACCATCTGAAAGCTTTTATTCTTCCACAGTGAAGGAAAGTTATGACCTTTGACATTTGGCCATGGTGCCAAAGAAACCACTCATAAATGTGTGTCAGTAAAGAAGCAAAAATCAATAAATTCATTTAATCCAGTGAACTATTATGTAGTGAGACACAATATATTTTAAAGAGCCAACTGTTCTACTCTTTCTCTCAAAAGACAAAAATTTTATGCAATGGATTTTTTTATATTCAATTTTTTTAAGGTTTTACAATCTGAACATTATCTTTGACCCCTTAAATAAATAGTTTAGTCAGTTATGCCACAAAATGTTAGTACAGTCATTTCTGTTTGAAAGATCCCTGATACAGTTGGGTTCAGGTAGCACAATAGGAACACTAGCAGGTGGGAAGATATCTTATTAACAACCTCTACCATTATTAGAGGTAGCTATCAACAGGAATCAAAGTGTGTATTTTTGCCACACTGGGTGCTCAAGAGCACAACGAATGAGATATTGTTCATCATTCCAAACATAGTAATTTTAAAAGACCAAATGAAGCACTGCTCTGCAACATATATTATAAAGGCTTTCAACAAAGCATTTGGTCACCTACCATATATTTTATGTTAATCAGCAATAAGTAACATCAGGTAAAGATGATGACCATTAAAAACAAGTATTAAATGCCATGTGCTGAGAATGTGGCAAAACTCCCATCAATGCTACCAAGAATTCCACAGTTAATTTCTCGTACACTGTGTCAACGCTTACCTCTTCTAATGTTTAGTATATCCAAGAATTCCAAACACTAGAAAACGTAATTACTGCTAGAAATAAAGTTTATACCCTCAAAAGGAAAAAAAAAAAGAAAATTTACTAACTGGAATAAACAAAAAAATTATACTAATGAGAAACAAAACCAAACCAAAACAATCCACATATCCAATTATGTCTCCAATTCTTAACTAAATGAAATACTCATTTTGAGAGCATAGGCTAATGCATCTGAATATGAACTAACATGTACTGGTTCCATAAGCTCCTGTGCACAAAGCACAGGATTTGTATTATCATCATTTTGACAATAACTTGGTCGTGTGATAAAATTGAGCTGCGTTCAGCTGCACAGACTGGCTGAACAAATAAAAGCGGTATCTACTTTCAACCTCTATTGAAGATCAATGATAAATCTGCTTGCAAACTGTGGGCCACAGGGTTGTTTGCATAAATAAGCATTAAAAGCAAGATGAAAAAAGAGCTGGTCATACGCTCACTTATGCTTTTGGGGAGGGGTTGGGGGAAGGAAGTTTCACCCTTGTAATTTGGGACACGCTGCGTACAAAGTTTCTCTCTCCTCAGGCAAAATGACAGAGTCGTGCCAGAACTCCCAGAGAATATTTCCAGTTAACATCAATTTGCCGGATGTCACAGACAAGTTTAATGAACAAAATGATAAATGTCTGTCAATGGCTTCATAAAGTCAATGAATTCTCGTTACAAAGAACATACATAATGAACAGCTCTGCCTGAGGCACATGTTACAGTTATTAGAGGTTTACTAGAGATCTTGATGTGGACAGTGAAATGGTAATTTAACAATTCACACTAGTTAATTTTCTGATAAGTTACCTAAACAATTATTAATATGTTGAAGATTATACAAGCAGGCGCATGTAAAAAAAAAATTAAAACTATTCTGCATGTTCAAAGACCTTAAGATTAATTTTAAAGTTTCTTTGAAAAGATAATGGCTAATTTGATAACTTCCAGTTGGAACAAGTTATAAACCAAAAAACAATACAGTGTAACACTGAGCTGTTTTTATTGTACGTTGTAATGGCTATCAAAACAGCTTTTTCTTAGTCATAATTATTGTATGGTTTTGAAGTGACAGCCAGAACACTTGAGACAAGATATTACACTTCTGTCAAATCATTTTTACCTCATCTAAATTTGGGGTCAAAACTGACCTCAAAGTATCTTATGACACTTCCCTCCTCTGCCACAGCTGTGAAAATAAGCTCTACTGGAAAACAGTACCTCCTTCCAGTTATCAGACAGCACTAAGAAACAGGGGATCACCAGAAGCAGTTTTGCAGATCCAAAACAATGACATACCACATATGTGACAATTTATAAAGAGAAAAGGGGAAAAAAAAAAACAAAAAAAAAAAAAACACACACACAACACACCCATGCAGCAAAACCAGCCTGCACCTCACATGAGAAAGACAAATGAGTGGGACCATGGGAGAGGACACAAATGATGTGAATCTTGAATAGTAGAACAGATCAAAGAAGTGAAAAGCTTTTCCATTTGATGTTTTTTCCTCTCTGTTTTAAGGTGTACAGGAAGTGAGTGCCTCTCACTAAAGCCTAGAAGAACTGACAATCCCACTTTACAATTCTAGTAGAAGAGAAGGCTGACCACTGCTACTTCACATGAGAAACTCATGCTGCAATGGTTAAGGAGATATAGAAGAGTAAGTTATTTTTCTAGTCCTATTTTATCTTATTTTGTCTTTAATCTGAAATAGCTCAAAGGAAAGGGGGAAAAAAAAAAATCAAATCTCAAAACCCTCTTGACTGGAATATTCAGAAATACCTTTGGTGTAATTAAGATTTTAAAAGTGAGCTATGTGTATCTATCAGGGTGTCCAAAGGTGACCTAGTACACATGTGGTAAAATTACACTAATCAATTAAAAATCCAAATTTTTATGCTGTTATAATTTTATCAATTTGCCAATGATACCATTAAGATATGAAGATTTTGCACAAGAAATTCTGATCTACCAAAATGATAACAATGTAATCAAAGTGAACAAGATTATTATCTGAAGACACCAAAAATCAAATATGTAGATGCAGTTCTTCTTCTGTTCACAGAATCCCCTCCAGTTTCAAACACTCATGCATGGCTATACACATAACGCACATCACAAGCTGTAAAGACTTAGTTTAACTGCCCTCCAGCTATGTATCAAAAGAACACCAGATGACGTTTAATGCTTGTAATAACTTTTATGTACTCCTTACCTCTGGTCAGTCAGTCGATTACTTCTTTCAAAATTGTCTCTCATACACAAATAATTTCAAAATGGAGCTATTACACCTCAGAGCTAAAGAGCAAACTTCCAATACACATGCTCCTAAGACAAGGCAAATTGTTGCTATTACGGCATTCAAAATCATAGTTTTAGCATGCTGTGAGGCTAGAGGATTAGGACAAGGTAAGTTTTGCTGTTTTGCCATCAATATACCACTCAGTGTAGCCTGTAGCTAAAGACAAACTCTTTTCTCCTTTCTAAAATACTGTATTTGTCCCACCTAAAGCTCTGATTCAGAAAAGCCTGCCAATTTTGGACAGAACTGTAAACTTGCACAGAATGGAATCTGTTGCCCATTCCAACATTTACTTAAACAAGGGCTTGGCATCTGAATACAGATTTAGTGAATTGCAATGTTTTGAGACAAACCCCATCGTGCCACCAGTTCCTTTATATATCAGCCAGTACGTAGGAAGTTTCCTTCCTAAGATTCTATAGATGGAAAGGATATCAAAGACCCTCTCTGCAGTGAAACTCATGCTTTTCAGAACAGATTTCTGCCATAATTCAGAAACATCAACAGTCTTACTCCTTGCTGTCCAGGAGAATTTTACCAGGGCTATTTATGGCAGGTGCCACTTTCAAACACAGTTCTTGTCAAAGGCTGAAGATGTAATTTGCTCAGTAGTATTCTACCATTACAAAAATTGGTAAAATAGAAGTCAAAGTGTAAGGTCTTGAGAAGAAAAGTATTGATTGTTCTTGGCTATGGAAAGGAATGCTGAGATTTTGATTTTTTTTTTTTTTTTTTAAACACTGACTTAACTGAGCAGATAGCTCAGCTGTACTTTCTCATGTAGCAATGTCCCTTAAAAATGGCCATTGAGAGAATAGTTTAGTGTCTACTGAGGTATCCAAAGGCAGGGCTTCCACACTTGCAGATTATTAAACATTTTTGCATATTTTTGTGGAAGAGAGGCCCTGTACTTTGGATTTTCAGTTTTCCAAGGGTTTTTTTGGTTTTACTTTTTTCTTTTATTTTTTAGAAAAATAATTCCTTGGTTTATGTTACACAAGGTAAAACTACATGACCTGGCTGTTTCTTGTACATTCATTATTTTAAACCAATGCCCAGCTTTAGTGACAGGAAGGAATATGCCAGGAGAAAATATTAAAGGTGCATTTCTTTCCTACTTTCCTCTCATTTTTCAAGATCACCTGTGATATTTTCATCAAACAAAACCCCTACAGCCACAGAGAGGTAAGATATGGGTGGCACCCTTGTGCCCTCATGCTCTTTTCCTATATTAACAAACCTAGACAGTAAGGAAAGGTTTCCAGAAAGAGCTGGGACAGAGCACATCACATGCTCTGTGATGCTCGCAAGTCTCCATGTCCATGACTGCAAGAAACTCTACTTAATGAGGTTTCTGCCTGTGTTCTAGTTTTATAACAAAAGTTCTTGTCTCTTCTCAATATTGCTAGAACTTTGCAATCAGTGCATTTCCATTTATTTCATGTTCCAAAAGTGATTCCTTTCCTTAAAGCTTTGCCTATGTACAGAAACAACTTCATAAGATCATTTAGCAATAATTTATGGAAATAAGTGTGTATTCTTACTACTTCATCAGAAGAGGAAATCAGTTTATACAGGTATAAACGTAAGAACCATGATTACAGAAGATTAAATAACTGTACTCCTTGCTGACTTTCCCCCTCCCCAGTAGTTAAGTCCCCAGTAACCCTTCCAGAGATGGTGAAGCAGTATCTACGTACACAGCAACTTTTGCCTCAAATTAATGATTAAATTCTGATAACAGCTTTGGATATAAAGCTTGTTGTCAGTATTCCTATGTCTTTTATAACATGTTTGGTTTTAGTATTTCATTTCTCACGTTGCATTCTACTGCTCCAACATCCAGTAAATGAGAACGTACTCAATGAATACTATCACAATTGCTACAATGAAGTGTTCAGGCTAGTAGCAAACATAACATCCTCAAGCTTAACTACTGAAAAAAATTACAGTTTTCCCATTAGCCAAACTCAGGCAAAAGCTGTTTAGTGTAACAGTGACACCGAAATACTTGGTCATCCTGAAATTTTTACCCCATAAAATACAAAGATCGCATATTCTCTCATTTTGGGGGTATAAGAATCTAAGTGAACTTCATGAGCACATAGCAGACCTATGTGCATCTGGTGGGGGGATGATACCTAAATCCTATTCCCCTAAACTGCAGATACACTGATGTGTCAGAAACCTCCTACCAGAAGCCTAACAGAGATGGGCAATTGAGAAACAAGCACTTTGGAACAGGCCCTCGAGATAACTGTATTATCCAGATGCCACATAGATTTTTCTTTACTGCTTTTACTTTGTTTTGTAACTTTTAACAGTAATTCTGGATATTATTTTTCTTTAATTGAATTTGATCTCCTTAGGTGAGTGGAAGTTGTTTTGTTTTTTTTTAAATAGCATGAATGTTCATGAAGACAAAATAAACTATCTAGTACTGCTTATTTACATTTCCGTCTAAATATATTAGGAAGGCCATCTCCCTCCAAAACTTTTACATACAGAAAAAGTAACACAGAAAAGGAGGTTACAATAATTTCACAAAGTCAGTCACAGACAAAACCTCCACACTCCAGCAGTTTCACAACTATCTCCTTCTGATATCTGCTGTTTATCTCCATCTATTAATAAAGTAACAATTTCATCCATACAAACAAAAAATGTTTCCACTATAGATGTAGGTTTTGGAAGGCTGCCAGATGGATTTCTAACTCCCAATACAGATAGTGTAGCGTGAGGGTTCTTTTTCCTCCTCTAACTCAATTGCTGAGACCATCAACTTTAAAATGTAGACACTGCTTAAAATGCTGCTGCTAAAAAGCTACATAGAGGTTGACCCTAGTAACTAATATTGACCATACAACCTACACTTACTCAACAAAATGTGGAGACTTGACATTGTTGATTACTTTTTCACTTAGGTGGTGATTACCAGTTATAAAGACTGGAAGTAATCAATCCCAATTTAACAGCTGGGTCTATTGATGAAACAAAAAAAAAAAAAAAACCCAATGCAAAACTAAACAAAAGATTATGTCCACAATTTTGGAGATAAGATGTGGGAAAATATGAAATCCTGAGGAAAACACACAAAAACTAAGTACAAATTTGTCCTACAATGGAAATGACCATTTTTCTGTAGGAAAATGCTTAGTAACTTTTAAATTCTTCCTCCAAGATTCTCTTTTGTCATTGTCTTAAATTGTTGTGCACACCATCAATAGCCACAGCTGTTAAATTGTGAAGACGTGACAAGTCTCTAGGCAAACAACTGCTCCGAGTGAGATCCTTTTCTTTAGGATAATCAGAGCTGGCTGACAAAAGGGGGCCTTACTGAATGCCCTTTCAACAATTTCTACACCAAGAAATGCAAAGAGAGGGGGAGAGGGAAGAAGAGGAACAGTAGGGGGGAGCACCACAGTGCAAGAACAGAACAGCATCCTTTGCTGCCATACCTTGCTTTGCAAGTAGAAAAGAAATCTCAGTAGTTTAGTACACATACCACACACAGAACTTGCACCAGGTAAGAACTGACTACCTCTAGTAGAGCTCTGAACAGCTTTTAGCGTGGTACCATGTTTTCCTTCAACATTTCTCACACAGGTGAAGGTTTTATTAGCTACAGAGTACACTGCCAATAAGACTGAGCATTCCTTTAAAAAAGAAGCTGGTAAAAACTTCATACATTATAAAGTTATGGTGATAAAATCTAGTAGAAACCATAACAGCTTTCACCTTGCTAGCTAGGAAGAAAAGGGCATGAAATGCCTCCGTTTCGCATCATGCTTGACACAAATTTGAAACTGAGGTGTTGAGAAAACCCATAAAAAGCTCACTTCTCTAGTAACATGGTAGCGGAAACAAACACTGTTCATGTGCACTAAGTAAAATTTCATAAATTTTTTGTCCTGGCAACAATATAAAACCCCATTCCTTAGTCTGTGGAAGAGCTCTTACAAGTGCAGACCAGTCACTACTGAAAGAATAGGGAATGCCCTAGTGCCCAAAAAATTAGTGGTTATGTGTGAAAAGGATATTGACAATTTCTTCTGTAACGGTGTTGTAGGAGTTCAAGTCAAAAGATGTCTAGGGGAGTTCTAGAGGAAAATCCTACAAGAAAGAGAGTTAAGAAGGAAAATATTTTCCAGTTTTCTTATTTCTTCAGTGTATCTCCGTTAAAGAACAAAAAATTCTTATTGCTCTTCTTAACCGTTATCAACTGACATTGCCGACTGAGACATTAAACCTCCTCCTCCTGCCTTAATACTGGAATTTAAATGCACCAAGGATCAGCCATGTACACTCTCAGCTTAGAAACAGATTCTCCTCTCAGGACATTCAAATCAACTAATCAAAGCAATAGCAATAAGGCAGAACTTGTAAAAACATAAAAAAAGAGCCTCCTCAAACTATCTATAACCACACCAGTTCTACAGCATCAAGACTTTCCTATTTCTTTTAATACAAGACCATTGTCTACAACAGTCATTTGCCATTTCACTTCCACCTCAGTCAGAAAACCACTTCTGCCCCCCAACCCCATCCTTCCATCTCGGAATTTGTTCCTCTCTATTACTATTTAAAATAACTAAACATATCTTTGAGCTCTATATGCATTTGGAAAATACCTGAAATGACAGATGCCACACAAAATGAAAACTATATTGTTAGACAACAGCTATTAATCCCTTCATTTAAGGCAAGATACTACAAGTAATTAAAAAAAATTAGTAGCAGAAGGGAGTGTTTTTTGCCTACGCACATGTTCCACAGAGGCTGTATTTTGATGAACACTTGTTTTTGCAATAGTCTAAGTTTCAGTATCCTTCCTCTGTCCCCACTAAGCCTTCCCACCTCCACATCATTCCTCTCAGTTACGCCAGTGCAATCACTGTGAGTGGCTCTGTGACAAACCACATTAGGGCACTCATTTGGGTTAAACACCATCTTTTGTTTTAATTCTATTATTTTAACCCAGATCAGTTCCCTGTTCAGTTAGCCACACATGCAGCTGTGCCCACACAAGGAAGGGCACAATGTAAAAGTGGCAACAAACAGCTGGAACTGCTAAGAAAACACAATTGTCACAGTACAGAATAAGGCTCAGCTGGATGCACTCTTAAGTGGAAATATTTAAAAGCAGAGCAAAAGATGTTATTAGGATATCAAAACATAAACATTACCAATTATTGGCATGACAGTGGGACCAGAAGTCACATTGCTGCCACAGCAGGTAAGCAAAAATCACAAACTCTCCACAAAGTATAGCCTGCTAGTGTAACAGGCCCAGCGTTTCGCAAACTGCAGTGCAGCATGTGCACACAGTTTCTTTCCCTCCAGGAGCATGTTCCCAGAAATCTTCTGCTTGCATAACCTTTCACTCTTGTGAAATGTAGAAACCTGCACACGAAGAATTTGGCTTACATTTCCTGTAATTCACAAACATTAAAATCAATTCAGCCAAGTTACAAGAGGAGAAAGGGTTATCTAGGAATGCTCCTACTCAGCTGTAGGTACCCCATCCAATCGTCTTAAGACTTCAATTTCCACTTTTTGTGAAAAGGAAATAAACAGTGAGCATCCTGTCCAATCACTGCCCAAAGCCCATGTTACTAGCTTCAAAACATGATCCACCTTCTCCATTTTTTCTTAATACTATCTTATTGGAAGTCTAGCTTTATTTTTAGACAAAATCTCAGTTAACTGTGGTTGAATAGTTGTAATTTAAAAATGCAGGAATAAAAAAATCTCAGCTTGTTTATTTTTGGCTGATTCAAAGTTGTACCAAAGTGCTTAGACTTTCTCCACAGTCTAATTCCTTCTGTATTTCATTAAAAGAGATTTCTCTTAGTAGCACTGGCAGCAATAAGTTGAATTTTGAGTAAGTCATGCTCTTCATTATTTTAATTTTAACCCCACATGTTGCCTCACAAAGAACCACACAGGAACATACTCCTCTCCCTGCCATGTCAATTACCCTGCTTTGGAAGCAACTACAAGCACATACTAAAACTAATATTTATTTTTACCTAAGCAATACCTCAGCCCCACAGTTTCCTTTAAAAAAGTAGGGGGATCTCACTGGAAAAAAGCCCTAAATTAGTCAAATTCTTTTGTGCATGGATGAACAACAGGAAAGCAAAGCCTTGGGGCCTCTGGGGAGGAACCCTGTCCCTGCAGACCTACTCTGATGTGCTCAGGAGATAAGGCTCCATAGTGACACTTAAGGAAAGGCCTGCTCACATTTGAATTTCTGCATTCCTCAAGAACAATTCATGGCAATCACTAACTTTGCAGAGGAGCTACATGAAAGCTTTGGCCAATGAATGAGGGTCATCTGCTCTTTATCACAAGGGTAAACCTCATCCTGGCCAGTTTCTAACCTTTTAACCCTGTGAATTCTTAATTTGCACATGAATAATGGAATTCTTGCCAAGAGTGCAACCTTCAGCTTCCAGTTCCTAACTTTAGAAGCCAAGACCTGATCTCCTTGTGTGTTCAAATCTTAAACTCTTGGACAGATTAAAGTTTTTGATTTCCAAATGCAACACTAAACATTACAATTCTGAAGCAAAAGATAAGCTTACTGGCAAAAGCTCTGACCAGGCAAAGTAAAAGAACATCCTCGCACCCTGCTGCTACCAGAGACTGAAGAAAGCATTTGCTTTCTTCCTCCAAAGAAAGAATGCCCATTTAATGCCTATTCTCCACCTGTTTAATATGTATAGTTCCTTCTCTACCCTGACCACAAGGTAATTTGCCTTAGCAGCAACCGACAACTGCTTCTAAACAAAATTATAAGCCTACAAAATCCCCCACGGGACTTTAATTTATTTCACTTAAAACATCTGCAAAGTTCAATCAACTCATGATAGCAGACAGAAACACTGTAAAAAGGAGCTATAAAACTACTTTTGCACATGTTTTAGGGGCTTCAAAACATAACAATACAAATTACTGCCTTATTTCACAGCTTTATAGTAAAGATGACATTCTGAAACTGGTCAGATGGGAATATGACCAAAAAGAAGAGACTGCTACATAGGATAACTTCATGTTTGGCCACTAGTTAACCACTTAATCGTTAAGTCAACAACACCTACTGTGATCATTATGGATCCACTATCTCTTCCAGTTTTCTCCAACAACCATAGGAAACCTTTCAAGTATTCAAAGAAGAAAAAGAAACCTTTTGTCACACTCTTGCAGGGGAGGGGAGAAAGAAAAAAAGAAAGAGGAAAAAAAAAGGGCTGCAAAACAAGAGTCTCACTCCACAGCATGCAATCTATTGGTTCGCAACTCTTCCTTGGTGAAAATCTTTCATTAGCAAAAGAAACAAAACAAACTTATACCATCTTTCTGGTGAAATAACCTGCATGCAAGAAACAAACATTTATAAATAAGTTCAGTACTGTCTGAATAAAGCCAGATACTACAAGTGTATTACCATGCTGTACTACTATAGTGCTCTGTACTATTCCAGTTCTCCAATATTGAGTACAGAGTTTATCCTGCAATGTCTCAGATTTAAAATGGCCCTGAATTTTCCACAGTCCTACACACAGAATCAATCAGCCACTGCTTTGCTTTCTATTTATTAACAACAAAATCCCTATCCTCTTAAGAAAGGTTTTCTTCAGTTAGTTTATTAATGGTGCTGATACTCTGAAATCTAATGATGTGAATTTAAACGTCAACAATATTAATACTTCATTTAAATTAAGTTCAATTAAATCCTTCCTACAAAAGTATCCAAGAACTGCTTGGTCTATTAATTGTGTAAGATGCCATGATACAAATAAGTAGCCAGGTTTTTTAAATTGAGAGTGCACAGATCAGCATCTTACAGCACGGGAAAAACTCATCCCTCACTTGGAGCCACCTGCTTCCAGGCTGGTTTTCAACTGCCCAATGCTCTAGCTCACTGAACAAGGTATTTCACACCTTCCTGGGCTATCCGACAGACAGTTTTTATAATCAGTTCAGAAGCATACAGAAAAAACAAACAAACAAACAAAAACCAACCCACAACCAACTAACAAATGTTAACATCCAGACATTTTTTAATATAAGCTAATGTACCAATTAACAAGTTCCAGACCAAATTTGGTAAAACTTGCGATTTACAACTAATGTCAAGTTTCCATAGAGGTATCAGCACCACACAGTTTTGTGCAACTTGCTACTACTAAGAATAGGGTTGAAGAGGTCAAAGGAAGCCTTTTCCTATTAGATTAAGTTCATCAGTTAAGTCCTATTATAGAGGCAACATGAGAAGACTACATAAACTGTATACCCTCTGTATTATACTTTCTTTGAAATGACTCCATGTACTTCTGGAAAGCAAAAGAGATAGTGTTGTAGAAGCAGCCTACTAGCAAAGCTCTGCACTGGCATGGAAGAAGGCACAGCATTCAGTTCCTCACACACACCTCTTGCTCAATACATTTAAAGATGCCAAGAAAATAGAGGGCAACACATGCTCAGGGTCAGACTGTGAAACGCATAAAGGCACTTACACACAACTGTTTCCTTCACCATTCATCCAGTGGTAGGGAGTCACTCTAGAAAGGTGTCTCCCACTTCCTAGTGGAACCACATAACAGGCCCTCATGGTTGGATCCAGAGGACCCTGAAGCAGTTCCAAAAGGGACAGCACCCACATCTGTTTGGCTGAACATACACGTCAAAAGAACAAGAGCTTTGTAATTTAATCCTCATGGTTGCCCAGAAAACCTTTCCCCTCCCAAAGACAGCCATCTCTATTATCATTCTGCCCTGCCCCAAGACAGCACAACCCAACCTCAAGCTATTGAACAAGGAATAATAATTTTATCAGATTTGTAGACAACCCTTGTAAGGCTGCCTGAACAGCACTTGAGAAACAAGACGCAGGACTTTTGCAGCAGGTTGCCAGCACGGCTGTGCATCACCACCTGCTCTGGAGACCAGTGACCCACATGAGCCACTCACACAAGACACCGCTGCCCAAGAGATCTCACAGGTGGCTGTGCCACTCCTGCCACATCAAGGACTCGAAAAGGGGCCACCACAAGTTTTGTTCATAATCTTTACACATTTAAAAAGAAACAAAGGTTCTGCAGAATTGACTTGCTCTTTGGTTTTGCAATTTGCCTTTTCGGGTATACAATCAAAATGATAGGTTGTTGTGCACTGTTCAGGGAATTGCTGTCACAAACTCAGGAGCAGGTTAACAAACAAGAGCTGGAACTTACTTGCTAGTGTGAGGTGGCTTTTTTGACTGAGAATGGCCCCATATTTGTTCAGAGCTAAGCACTGGTAAAATCCTTCATCAGACAGCTCTCCTTTCTTTCCTTCCACCTCACTGATATATAATGAGCCATTGGATAAAGTGTAGATCCGTTCATTTTCAGATACTTTGCCTCCATTTTTCAGCCATGTAACACTTATAGGAGCTTCACCATGGGCCTGGCAGTCTAAAACCACTGGATCCTTCCTTGAGACAGTAACGTCCTGAGGTTCTTTCACAAAAAACAGTTCACTAAAGCACCACACTCCTAAGAGAGAGGAAAAAAAGATTTTACCTGTGAGTATAGACGGACAAGTTACCAAGCGCACTTACAAGTGGTGATTAGTCGTGCTGAACTCACAGCACGAGGTAGAACTATCATTACGACAGGCTCGAGGTCTCTCAGCCCTCCAAACTCAGAAAACTCTGGGAAAACTGTGGTACTGACTTCAAGTGGAGTAAAGCCATAAGGCTGTAAAAATCCCAGGCGTTTGCCTCCTAGTTTTTAAACGCGTTCCGTCAAGAAGCTAGAGAACCAGAGCCTTAAACACCGGCGCAGCCATAACCACGGCTCAGCACGGGAGGCGCTGGGTGTCGAGGTGCGTTGAGTTGAGCACCGGTGACCCCGCGGGGACGGCCGGCCGGCGGGCAAGGGGAGCCGCCCCGCTGCAGCCGCCAACCCCGCGGTGGCGGCCGAGGCTGCCACACAGGTGCGACCGTTACTGCTGTCGGGGCAGCGCCGCCCAGGGAGCCGGGGCGCCCGACCCGCTCGCTAATTTTACAAGCCTGCCAAAGCAGCCCGAGCGGGGCAAGTCGTAAAACGCTAATTTTACAAGAAATCGTTAGCGAAATCCCCTCGCAGGCGAGCGGAGGGGCCGCGAACCGACCGGCGCCCCTCACGGCCCGCCCGGGGAGCCGCCTGCCCTCACCACCCGGCCCTCACAGCCCCCTTCCCCCCCCCCCCCCCCCTCGGCTCGCGAGGGCGCGAGCGCGTGGCTAATTAACGGTCGCTCATCGCCTAACGTGGCGGTGCAGAGGTACTTGCCGCGCGCGCCCAGGAGAGAGGCCCCGCGGCCCGCTCGCGCCCCCTGCCGGCGGGGCGCCCGGGAGCCCCCTCCGCGCCCACCCGCCCCGTCGCGGCACAGAACAAAGCGCGGGGCCGGTTCCCGCTCCCGCTGGTCCTGCCGATGCCGGATAAATAAAACCACGTGCG
>VXBL01007788.1:33667-82221 GCA_013400195.1 Aramus guarauna
GACCGGGTCTGGCGCCATCTGGGCCGGGCACGGCGGGGTCCGCCCGACCACCGCCCGGCTGAGCGCCGGCGCTGCCCGGAGTCGCGGCCTCTCCCGGACGGCCGGCGCCCCGCCAGCGCCGGGACCCGACGGCAGCTCCCCAGCAGGACAGCCCCGAGCCGGCCCGGCTCTGCCGGCTCCGGTGTTTGGCGGGCAGGGGCCGAGCGCCTCCGGCCGGGGCAGGAGCTGCCGGCCATGCCTTCCCCCCCCTCCCCAGGGCGCAGGAAGTCCCCGGCCGGCACAAGCGGCAGCGCTCTCCCCACCGGCATGGCGAGCATCTGCAAAACGTGCGCTTACCCAGACCCGGCTTTACCAAAGGCCTGCGCCACAACCAGAGATGCCCACACGGGTGGAGGTGGTCAGCCCGAGCCCATGCAGTGGACCCTGCCGTGCCCAGTGCAGGTGCAGTGATGTGCAGGTTTGGCCAAGCATCGCCACACCCGGGTGAAACCGCCTGTCCCACACATGCAGACTAATTTTTGAATGCAAGAATGGGAGCTGATGAGAAAGGGAGTGCCATTTTGTCAATGGCTGTCACTAACCCCTTCATGCAGCACCAATAAAACCGCCTCCCAACGGCCATGGAGGGCAGCGCTCTGCTGCCAAAGGTTATCCACCCTTTACTTGTTTCCACCGGAAAGTAACTCTAACTTTGCATTGGCCACAAAGCCCAGATGCAGCTTGCCAAACTACAACCAAACTGTAAAGGTGTGCCTTGAGAATCATGCTATCACCACCCTATGGACAATTTATATGGGAGATACCGTGAAATCAAATCTTGCCACTACCATTTAAGCTTTCAGCTTCACCCGTAATTTTACTCCGTGCTTGCAGTCAGTGATGTCTAAGCTCTTTTTTGTCTATTCAGACTTCTAGTTTCTAAAGTTACCATGTAGGAAGGCATCTTCTTGCTCAGCAGATTTGCCCCCTGTTTGCATTCATTGTGAGAGCTGCTGACTTCAGTGACAGGCAAGTTTTTACTGCTTTTTGTTCTTGCCAGCACTGCAAAGCTCACAGAGCTGGGAGCTGGCAGCCAAACTTGGTCCCTTCTGCTGCATCATCACTAGGAATGGCTACAGCTTCCGTCAGTGACTCCACTGAAAGCCTTCAGGAGAAAATCAGAGCTATCTAAACATGATGTAAGCCATAGTTTGACCTATATCATCTTCCTTCCTTGTCAAAAATACACAAGCAGAAAAATTCAGGTTGCTCTGATCTTAGCACAAGTTTTCAGGAAAGATAATTAGGAAAGATTTGCTTTACATGCAAATCTGTTACCAAAAGGCATCTGGGCAGTTTCACGGTCACTTTGCAGAACAGAACTGCACGTGCACGCTTTGGTGTCCAAATAGGAGTAAACACAGCAACAGCATCCACTTGACCCAGTATTTTTAAGTTTCCCTCAGTGTTTTACTTTACCCAGTCACAAAAGTGTGAACTATGAAAAAAAAAGTGTAACTTGCAAGCAATTTTTTTAATACTAGGTTTTAGTATTAATGATTAAATGTTCATTTTTTCTTGTGGCAAACTCACGACTTCCATCTGCAGCTCATGCTGGTACTGTATTCTCTGCTGCTAAACTCTAGTTAATCTGAGTGACCTGAATTTGACATTTCCTAGCACATCCAGAAGTCAAAGACACCAACAGGGAATGCATTACCCAGGAACATTTCTATGCCATGTGCCTTGCTCAATTGGTGGAGAGGCTGAAACCGTCCCTGGCTAGACACGTTACTTCCCTGCAGCCCTTTGCTCCGTGCAGCAGGGCGCTGCTTCCCACAGGCACAAGCGGGTAGCTGTGCTGGCTGCGCTGCCTGGCACTGGAGACTATCCCACCCATCCCAGGAGGGACACCTCTTTGCCCAATTCACCAGCCCTTTTTGAAGCAGGAGTTGGTCCTAGTGGAACAGGGGACAAAAAAAAAAACCCAACAATGACAGAGAAAGAACAAGTTGTAGTCCTACTTGTGGGCTGGTTTCCATTAGCTGTGTCTTCTGTGCTCACTGCTGTATTCTGCTGTGGCAGGGAAATCACTTTACCGTCTCCCTGGACTACGCTGTGCCCGCAGGAGGTTTTGACTTGTGAGATCAAATGCAATATTTGTCTTAAACGGCTTAACAAAGCAAAGTGCTTCCCGCTGGAGTGCTCCTCGTGCCTGGGTCTGGGCAGCTGCAAACACCAATATTTCCATTTTCACATTTCTGTTGAGCAAAACAAATAAATTCCTTACTAAAATTAAGCAGTCCTATAACTGGATAAGCATAAACTCTCCCTCCTTGTCAGAAGTCATTATTTTAACACATTTTCCAGTAATTAATCGGATTAGAGATAGTGCAGACTTGCGATAACGTATCTAAATTCATACTTCACTGCAAGCTGATAAACCCACTGAACCACAGTTTAAAGGCACTGCCGGCCATAACTTTGTCAAATACACCATGTTAGTAAATACGGAGCCAATAAACACGATTATCTACTTGGCTAACCATCTCACATGCCCAAGCTGGGTGGAAAGCCAGAATGGCAGTCCAGGATGAGGACAAGATATTGCCAGCCAACATAAACAAAGCTATGCCTACTTTGCTGCAGGGCAGCAATTTTTCTTCTGCCACCAACACAGACTTTTTTGCTTGACTCAATCTGTATTTTTGGCGTGTGTGGGAAACTATGCAAGCTTCCTCAGTTTTTGTGGTTCTTTTCAGCCCCTTATAAACCCTTCTATGTTTCCTATTAGATTTTGCTGTCTGCAAACTAGCTGCGCACATCTTTCAAAGATATAATAGTATTTCAATAAAAAGAATAAGTATTACAAATACTTCAGCAGACAGTTCCTCAATGCCTTAAAACTCAAGTAGTAGTAAGAGCTCTCTTTGAAGTGCTACCAATAGCTGGAATAACAGCATGCTGTCCAGGTTGCTGTAAGTAAATGACTGGATTTACCTTATGCTGCATTTCATCCTCAGCCCTGGCGAGCCCAGTTTATATGTTTCCTGAAAAGAAAGATTTTAAAAATCAGATTGGCATGAACAGATCTAGCTCAGGGCTTTGCTCCACTGCTCTTCCCCAGGTGTGTGAGGGCAGCTGTCATCCAGGGCTGCTAAACTGGGCTCAGGCCATAAAATCCAGAATTTTGGTCCCATTTTGAACCAGCAAGGAGGGAGAGAGACACTTTCCAAAGGTGAATGAAGTCTCATGACCATGTTGTTTATACATTTTGTCTAAGTGTTACCAATATCTCTAGAAAGGGAACTAATAGGCAGGATTCTTCCCTGGGATGGAACCTAGCAGCCCCAAGAAAAGGAAAGAAGCTGAAAAATCACCTGTAACTGGAGCTTCCCAAGGTGAACTCTGTATTTATAAGATCTCTGCAGACACAAGCCCAGAGTGGAGAATGCGGTTTCTTTCCAGGTAAGAATAAGATTTTTCTGATCTTAGACCATTTACATTTCTTTCAGCTTAAACCAGAAATAGTTCACTTTGGTCTGTGGTCAGTTTTGCACTAGGCATTTCAGCTCTACCTGAGAAAAAGAAAAGAAAAGCATCATGTTAGCTCTCTCATCCCTGTGGTCTGGGAAAAGCCATCACAGCAGCAGAGATGGTGTTTGGCACGGCCACAAACTGCCCAAGCTGGGTGCCCACATGCTGCCACATCCCACCTGTAGAGGCAAGCTCAGAGATGGGAAAGTGGCTTTGCCCACATGATCCATTCCTACAGTTCGGCTTTGCAAGGCTCTGCTCTAACACCATAAAGTTGTGGGACCAAAAAGGATAGGGGTGAGCACCCGTGGGTGGGAAAGAGGAGAGGTGGGGAAGAGAGCTGCTTACAGCAGCGTCCCCATTACCACATGTGCAATCACAACGCTATCCTCATTTAGCTGCAGCCTACAAGAGTTGGGTTCTGGAGCTCAAATCCATTTTCAAACCAACATACAATCATCATCCCAGTCCCCCCACTGCTCCCGGCCCCACAGGCTCAGCCCTTCCCTGCTACCAGTGCCAGGTCCTAGCTCATCCTCCGCCTCTGCCAGCAGGGCACTGCAGGAGCTGCTGGGTGCCACTGCAGGCGCGAGGAAAGCTGTAGCTACGGGCACCCAGGGCAGAGAAGAGGGTACAGTCACCACAGCAGCTTAGCACGGCTGCGCCGGTATTGGAGCCATTTTTCAGGGCAGGCTGAGAGCAGCGGTAATTGCCGGAGCCCTATTAACTGCAGGGGAATTATGGCAATTTGCACCGGTTCAGCTCTGCCTTCAGCCAGCGGAGTCCTCAAAACCCAGCTAACAGGCTGCCAAGTCGCTGTGCTCCCGGCAGGGTGTCATTAACCCTTCTTCTCAGGGAAGCTCCTTCTTTCTTTACAGTTCTTGCTCTGAGTGTTTTTGATCTGGTGTCACTGTAGGCATGTTTAGACACTTGCCTGTTTCTCATGCCAAACTCCTGACCCAATTACAACTGTATTCACAGATTTACAATATGTTAAGCTAACTCTATTAAGACCCACCATACAAATGTTTACTTTCAGCACATTTGGTCACTTAGTGGATTCTTGCTTCATTTTGAACCTGTGTACAGTTACCATCTCTGTTGCCTTCTCAAAGGCAATTCACTCCTTCCACCAGCAGATGGGCAAACACACCTTGGGCCGAGCCCTTGGGATGCTAATGAACTTTCTCTCCAGGGAGCCTTCCTGTACAAGAAAAGCACACCTCCTTGACAAAGGGATTTTAACACAGACCTCATCTGCTTATAAACCAACAAACACTCAAGTGGAAGGAGTACAATTATTCGCCACGCTAGGGTTTTGTTTTGTTGTGTTGTGCATTTTTCTCCTTCCAGCCACCTTCCATGATAGTGCTCCACTGGTCCAAATCGGCGGGTGCGCCTCAGCCAGGTTGTTTCACAGTGACCCAGAGGCAGCCTCTAGACGTTTACCCCCACCCCGAAGACTTGTCACACCAGAATGAAGAGGGACCCTGCCATGAATTTCAGCAGGGGAAAGAGGACACCCAGCATCCTCCCATGCTGCTGAAGATTACCGCAGGCAGTTGGGAGAAGTAACCTCACAGGGATCTGGCACAGCACGTTCCCTCGCTCTCCCATGCCCACTCACTACTATTGGAAGGTATGAAAAATTCCTAAGTATTTTTGGTCAGTTACTCTGCTGTTTCCTAGATGCAAGCCATCAGGTCGTCTTGGTACTTTTAACAAATCACAGAGAAAGAGAGTACACACCTGAGGACATACCTGATCCCACATGCACTCTTCCCCTTCTGCGCAGTGTAGAGCTCTTATGGTATGGAGTTTGGGTTTACCGCAGCTCCATGCTCTTTTTTCTGGCCCTCATGCCACAGATGATGCTCCTCTGCCTGCAGTGAGCTCCTCCAGACACCTAACCTGCCAGAAAACTCTTCCTTTTTTTCAGCACAGCTTGTTTTCTCCTGTTTTTTTCTCCCTAACCTGGCTTTTTGTAGCGTAAAATGAACGGTGAAACACCAAGGGTTGCACACGCAGCTGAAAGTGCGGCAATAGCATGGGATAGCAGCTGCCCTGACTTGTATCAGCCAAACCTCCATGAAGGTTTCCCAGGCCAGGGCAGCCTGCACACTCTGCTGTGCCACCATGGGCTCTCACACGAGGTGCTGACCACCTTTCCTCTGACCTCAGGGATGCTCAGCACTCCTGGGAGGTAAGCCCTCAGTGCTTGGCTGGCTTGACACCAAAGTGACAGCAGATGGGCAGTTGTGGCTGGAATCTGTGCATCGAAACACACGGAATAACTTCATTAAGGGTTTATGCATATGTGGAAATCACAGCGAGGAGCAGGAGCGGCCAGCAGGTGGAGAAGAGCTGCCCCATAAACTGCATTTGCAATGTGTATATTTTTTAATTGGCTCTTTACAGTCCTCTCTCTCAACCTTTTTTTCCCCAATAAAAAAACCCCGAACAAAACAAAATCCTGGAAATACCGCAGTACTGTACTCTGATGTTATCTTCCATAAAACAAAGTGTTAATACACTGGGTCGATACAATAAGTATTGGACCAAGAATAACTGAACAGAAAGAAAGAATCTCCTAGGTTACCACTTTCTATGTTTGAATCTACAAAGGAATCTCTCAAACCTTCCATACAGAGGCAGCTTTTTGTTAGTGTCTTTCTTGCTTATCATGATGACCCACTGTTCTGCAGCTATTTGTTTAGCAACAGGCATGAAATATGGTCTCCTTTCATCCCTGTATAAGTTACCTTCATTCTGCTCTTACAACAGGAAATACGCAAATCATTTCTGCCTCTTTTCCTCTATATGTTTGCAATCAGGAAACAATTACTGGAAATAAAATAAATGAAAAACAAGGCAAATCAGCAGTTGGACATACTGCTGAATATACCACGTTACAGATACCTATTTATTTTTGCTGTGAAAGACTGCAGCCCTTTCCTCTGTCTTTGCATTCTCAGCTAGTTAACAATGCAGTCTCTCCTCTTATCTACAATTTATCCCAAGTAACTATTAAAAAGAAGGATTGGAGAAGACTTCCTGCTGCTCTTGTCCCATTTCGTCTCACAGAGACATAAGGAATTGCTGGTCAGAGAGAGGCCACTTGGCCAAAGCAGCCTGTGCCCCCTGGGTTTATCTCCTCGCTGCCAGCGCAGCTCCCTCCAGCGCGCTGCCCTGTCACGGGAGAGTGATCGCCTCTCAGGAGTGTGAAGATAAACAGATTTGAAGCCTTCAAGGCATGTTCCCAGCACCTCCTCCCCCTCACAGACACACAGGCACGTCCTGCAAACGCCCCCACACACAACACAGCTTTCGGGATGGATACAGAGATGTTTGAAGGGCCACATGAAGCTGTGACTTACACTAGAACGGCTTCACCAAGAATTCGGGCTGAACCGCTAAAGGCAACACCCCAGTGGCAAGGAGTGAGTCAAGGAGGGGGGAAACCAAGGGAAGCCAAAAGCTAGTCAGCACAGGGGTGATTTCTTTTGATGCCAAAATTACTGCCTCCATCAGCTGCAGTCACTGGGATTTATCTCAGCTGGGCTGTGGGAGTCACTTGGGAACCCATGGGGATTTCTCATTTTTTTAGAGGCTCTGGAAGAGCTGTCTGCCCGGTGCTGGACAGGAGCTGGATTGCAGTGCCCTGCATGGCCCAGGGGACTGAGGGGAAACCGAGCAGCCCACCCCAATTCCTCTTTCCCCTGCATTATTACTGATCGGGCTCAAGTCTCTATCTGGACCCCACCCAGGTGCAGCAAGGCAGGAGGAGGCGATCAGAGGCTCTGCTGGAAGCACATCCACAGGCACCCTCAGTTTGCTTGGTGCAATTCAGCGCTTTGCAACTTGCAGTGCCTGTTTTTGGTTGGCATAAGAGCTTGTGTGGCCAAGTGAGGAATCAGATCAGAGAACTGATCCTGATGGAAATAACCTGGGGGGAGAAATACAAGTTGGTTGGTTTTTTTTCTGGAATCAAGTCCTTGGTTGAGTTCAGTATGTGTTCAGATGTGCTTGCATAGTGCATCAGGAGAGCAACCAGCAAGTTAAGGCTGCAGGTAGTATAACTTGGTTTCAGCTGTGCTGCTATCCAGTATCTAATCATTACCCCAGGATTATGTTTGCTAAATGCTAAATAACATCCTGATGTCATTTATGTTCAGATACCTCTAGAAGGTCACAGTGATCATATGCTGGCACATGACAGAACTCGTATTGGGCAAACAATACACATATGGAATACACACATGGAATACGCACCATGTGCATGCCAAAATGTTCATCCTAGGTAACTAGGGAAAAAAGGGGCGCGGGGGTGTGTGTGCGCGCGTGTGGAGGAGTTTTATGACAAGTTAGTGAGTTAAATTGGCCTAATGTGCTCAAGTTAAGGACCAGGCCAGTGCAAGTCACTCACTGGGAATCCCATCTGGAGTGGCTGGGGCCACCGGGGCACCCCATTCAGCATCAGCAAGCTGTTGCAGCATTGAAAGCATGATGCCTTAGCCTAACTAGAGAAAATAAAACTCAACATGCAGAGAGCAGTCCAAATCCTCCCAAATATTAAAACTCCTACTAGCTTAAGCAGGGGCAGAGGTGGGCAAATACCCTTTCCGAGGCATCCTGAGCAAGCTGCAGCCCCCTCCCTGTTAACTCTTCCAGTGTAGGATACCCCAAGTCACATCCCATCCCTGCTGCAGCCGCAGCCCAGTCTGCAGCCTCAGATCAACCGATTTAGCTGTTTGGTCTTCAAGTTAGATACAGCGCGATTAGGATTAATTTCTACAGTGAGAGATCAACTGATCCAGCCTGTTTGCACCTTAAGAGTCAATTAAATAGCTAGACTTTTTCCAGTACAAAAAAGTATTTACATCACTCAAATGTCGTTCACTTTCCTAATTCAGGTTTACGTGTGTGCAAAAGATTTTTTTTATCTTTAAAAAATTGTAGACATTGATATAAGTGAAAATTTGACCTTAGAACGGTTTACGGTCAGACTTTGAATTTTCAGTGTGGAGAACAGTAAAAATTAATTACTTTGAAAAAATGCATAATTTTTAGCTACATGTTAATAGACCTCAACTACATTATTTTTGCCTTGGATGAAGCAGCACCTCTTATGTTTTGATAGATAAATTTTAATTACACTAAGAGAAGAGCAGCTGTAATGTTCTGAAAAAACACAGAGAATTATATTTTACTAACCTGTGAAGTAATTATCCTGTGAGTCTTCAGCATAGGTTATACAGGATGGCTTAATACTTTTTGCACAGGATGCCTATAATTACTGGACTGAGACCCAACACACAAATGAACAGCTTCTCAGTACCCGGGTCTTTGGTCCATTTCTGTAAGCCTATGTAGAAAGGAAGGCATTTATTTAGAACTCTGCATTATAGCAAGCAATAGTGCATGAACAAGTAATTAGGAATAAATCTATTAAGGATGGACAACTAATTGCTGGGCAGCAATTCATAGAATGGAGGGGACTCATAACTCCACCGAACACTTTCTGCAACTGAATTTATTATATCATGTATCATAACTAGAAAATAATGTTATAACTACTCAAAGTAAAGAAAATGCATTCACAGAAACCAGAGTTTCAGCTAGAGAGTCATTTTTAAGCTCTTCTATATAGCAACCACCCAGAAACTCTATTACCTGGGCAAAGGAAGAAAGCAGGTTTTCAGGACAAAGGGATGACATCGCATGGGGAGGGTAACCTCTATTAAAGTGGCATAGTTTGTCATATCTGACAACCCACTGAAGAAAGTTATCACTAGTTAAGGGCCTGACCCTGCATTCCTTAAGTAGACAAAAATCCCTTTGAAGTCAATGGAGCGTCCTGCTCGGATAACTGTATCAGGATTTGGCAATCAATGAAAACCTTTAATTTCTTAAGTAGATTATAAAAGGTTTTCCCTGAAAAGCAACTATTACATGTTACTCACAGCAACTCCTGGGCAGCACGGGTTTGTTTCCAGCAGCTCTTGCAGCACAGTAACTGTTTCTCACTAACCGGGAATTACCAAAAGTCAGAACCTCATTGTTCTCTATTTGCATTGATCTGCCTTAAGTGTTCTTCTCTAGCTGATGTCTAGTTGAAGGTTTTGACAGCTTTGCATTCAAAAGGTCAGTAAGCAGTCCTCAGGGCAATTTGACTTAAACCTTTAGCATTTTGTATACTCCTAAGCAACAGTGCATAGTAGGACATGTGTGTTCACAGCCTCCAAAAGGTCATACTTCCCAGCCCTCAAAAGAAAACCTGAGTAAGAAATAGTTCAGCTTGTAGAAAATATCAGAAAAGCTATCAGAGAATTATGAAAACATTTTCCATTAAATTAAACTCAAAAGGGCTTAAGAAAAACAAATTGTGATGTATGTTTTTAGACTGTGGTGTATCTCAACAGCAAGTTTCACATTCTGTCACACTTAGGAAGGCTGCCTTATCTGTCTTTCCTCAGGAGGCATGCTCACTTACTTAATGTCTGTTCAGGTTTTCCAAGCTGCTTTGCCTCCCCCATCCCTGAAATCCTAAGCCTCTCTCCGGGATGAAAACCTGAAACCTACAATGCAGAATTTGTTTGAAGTCTCATTAAGCAAGAAACCTCAAATTAAGGACAGCTCAGCAAAACAAAACATTTTTCTACAGAGTCACATGGATGTGAACCAAGCATTACATAGAAGTTCTCCCTCATTATTCCCTTTGCAAGCTGTTTGTATTCTGATTAGCGTGCTAATGATATATGTTCCATACTCATTATTGAGTGTGAGAGTTGCAAAGCTTGTACTTGCATCTCCTACTGCTTTTGTGATGCTGCAGAGCAATAGGGCAGCTGTTAAATGCTTGATTTTTAATGATGGAAGATGGTAGGTGTTGGTTGCCTTTTAAACATACAGACGTTTCAATAAGGTGCTTCTGTGGCACCAGAAGCACAGATTCTTGGATGGTGGTGGTCTAACAGTAGATAAATAAGTGAGCTCCCCTCAGTTCACACCATAAGAACTGCACATTGATTCCTTTAAAGAAATTGTTCATTAAAAAGGGGAGATACCAAAATAAACAAACTGCCCTAAAAAAAGCAGAATCTCATATTAAAAAAAAAAAATCATTTTATAAGACCCTATATGAAAAACCCAAGCACCACAGCAAACTAATTAATGAGAAACAGAAAGGAAAACACAAAGGAACAGTCAGCATGAAGAAGGACAGACAGAAGAGCCTGGTCTCCTAACAGTCGGCATTCTTTTTGACCACACTAAAAATGAGGAAAATAAAAACAGTATTTAAAACCACACGTATTCAGTTGTAATTACTTCATATGTGTTTTAGCATGTTATGATCATCATTATGTAACTTACACTCTAGGGAATTGATAAGAGTATCATGTATTTGCTAAGTAACGCTGAAGTCACACTGACAAAAGTACATAAGGAAAAAGGAAATCTGTGCTGATCCAAGACACGTTTCACATTGACGGTATGCCAGAAGCATCTGTGGATTTCAGTGAGACACGCACAGATTTTTGTAAACACACTGCCAATTAGTGAAATAGCACCAAACCGTGCTATGGATTTACGGAAGAAATCAAATGCCAAGGCACTAGGTAGCTTGCAAAGTAAGTTTATGTGTGAAACAATGAGGTTAGAGAGGGAAAAACAGGACAGAGAAGAAAAATGAGTAGCCTACACTCACATATTTTGCCTAGGTTTGATGTGTAAGTACTCAGCCCTGTCCCTAGTAAAAAATAATTGTTTAATATAATACAAGTGTGACTTATCAATAGTAATTAAAAATAATTTAAGTCCTGTGTCCTTCGAGCAGCATAAGTGAAGCCTCAGTGGCACTTCAAAGAAATTGTTATTTTAGCTTCCTACTAACCCACAGCTCTGCCTCATGATGCAACAAGAATGCTGACGAATCACTTGTACCACCTTGAAAAGTGAAAGATTTGATGCAAATAACACCCAGCCTAAAATTCTGTCAGTGAAAGAAATGAATTTTGAAGAAAGTCACAGCCCCCACTGCCCCAAACCTCCAAGTTACTGTTGAGTGCTTCCTGTTCATACCTAAAGTCTCATTTCTCTAACAGCAGACTGCAAAGCTTTTCCACATACATGATAACCTTTGAAGTAAATGAGAAATTTTAGAGAAAGACAATTTCAGACCAAAACCTTTTAAGTCAATAGAAATCAAGTTATTGACATCGATTGAAAATCTAAGAAAACGTCACCCACAGTAGTCTAAGTAGACCTTTGAATTATAAACAGTTTATACTGCAAGCTTTTGTTGAGGTTAATCTATATCCTTTGCCTTTTTTTAGGCTAAATAAATTCATTTCTTTGACAGCATCCTATTTATTTATTCAGAAACACCATTCAGTATATAACAGTCATTATTAATACACAAGTAGTCACCACATGAAACAGAAACGGTTTAACTTTGCCAGAGGTTTGACGCTGTCCCCGGCTGACCTAACCCCACCTAGTACGAAGCGTGCTGCACAACCCGCCCCGGGCAGGGGTGAGGACGGCCCGGCCCGGCCGGACCCAGCGCCCGGCTTCGGCTGCGCCCGCGGCTGCTCCGGCGCGGCGGCCCGGCCCACCGCGGCGCCACCTGGCGGCCTTCCCCGGCGCTGCAGGCGGCCTCGGGGGACACCGGACAGGGCGTTTTTAACCAGACCTGCACCGTCTCTTACCAATACCAGCCCCACGCATTCTTTTTTTCAGCAGATTGGTACATTTAGCTCCTACCTACCTGGGCCATTTTTCTGCCTTACCCCTCATCTGGCACTGCTGGGCGTTAAGAGTAATGAATTACAGTGTACCAGAGATGGTCCTTAACGCACAAGGACACGGCTGTTAAACTCATCTACAATGCCACGGGAAGTGGCCCGCAGCTGGCACACGCAGCCATACTAGGAAAAGTGTTTCTGGCAAAAAAAAAAAAAAAAAAGGAAAGTGTTCACAGTAGCATCTTTGGAGTTGCCCCCCAAAATCTAAGTGAATATGTTTCAGGGAATACGGAGGTGTGAGGTGCAGAAACCACAAGTACAAAGGGACATGCAGCAGATGGGGGAGCGTATCACCCTGGTCAGCCAAGCCAGCACCCTTGCTTAGCTATTCGTGACCCCCTCCAGAAGCCTCTCAGATTGCATCCCCATGCTGGCCTTCCCACAGACATCAGGGAGTTTAGTCTCTAAGAGCCAGGGTTTGCTATTTCGGAATTCCTTGAGATGCTTCAAGACCACTCTGCTCACTTCCTCACGACAAACAGGTAGCCTAGGACAAGTCCTCACCAGGATGTTTCCCATATTGGNCACATGAAACAGAAACGGTTTAACTTTGCCAGAGGTTTGACGCTGTCCCCGGCTGACCTAACCCCACCTAGTACGAAGCGTGCTGCACAACCCGCCCCGGGCAGGGGTGAGGACGGCCCGGCCCGGCCGGACCCAGCGCCCGGCTTCGGCTGCGCCCGCGGCTGCTCCGGCGCGGCGGCCCGGCCCACCGCGGCGCCACCTGGCGGNCAGTAGCATCTTTGGAGTTGCCCCCCAAAATCTAAGTGAATATGTTTCAGGGAATACGGAGGCGTGAGGTGCAGAAACCACAAGTACAAAGGGACATGCAGCAGATGGGGGAGCGTATCACCCTGGTCAGCCAAGCCAGCACCCTTGCTTAGCTATTCGTGACCCCCTCCAGAAGCCTCTCAGATTGCATCCCCATGCTGGCCTTCCCACAGACATCAGGGAGTTTAGTCTCTAAGAGCCAGGGTTTGCTATTTCGGAATTCCTTGAGATGCTTCAAGACCACTCTGCTCACTTCCTCACGACAAACAGGTAGCCTAGGACAAGTCCTCACCAGGATGTTTCCCATATTGGTGTCTCCTCTGACCCAGACTGACACAGCTTGTCTCCCCTTCCACCTATCTCCCCACATCAAAGTGGCTCCAGCCATATAAGCCATGTCTCTTGCTCCTCCTGGTCTTTCCCTGGCTGCCTGTGAGTATGTTCAGGCACGTGAGGTGGACTCCCTTCAGCCTGTGGCATCCTCCATCAGGGCTGCCTCGCCACCATCACCCTGCCCCAGTACTTAGCACCATTGACCTCTCTTCTCTTACTTAACCACAAGCTGTTATCACAATTCCTCAAAAAACCCATTAGTTTAAAGCCTACAGGAAGAGACTCTCTGTACTCTATCAACCACCACTTCTCAGTGTGAATGTTTGGTTCAGGCCCATCTGGCTCTGAACTCTTCCCTTAATGCAACTTGTTCCTTTCCTCGTCTATTACAGCATCATAGCAATTTTGTAAATTCATACCCAAGGGTGGAGAAGCTGCCTTTGTTCTGATGTCAGAAGTCACAAGCTTCCAGTTTCACCCATCTTGGGAATCTCCATCCACCAGCTGTCCAAGCAGGGCCTCCAGCTGCCCCTTCTTACTCCCACTGCATGGTTTGGTCTTTTGTCTCTACAAGGTCTCTACAAAAACCCTTACGACCTCTTGCTGTTCATCCTTCCCGATGCTACAGATCTGCTCACTTCTCCCATAGCCCTTTCATGGGGCAACTCAGTGCCTCACCCACAGCAAAGCTCCTGCAAGCAAGGCGAGCCCCGCCCCAGCTCTTGGGAAACAGGCACCAGGTACTCCCTGTGGCCTGAGACCTGGCAGCAGCATCCTTCTCCAGGAGCTTCCACCCACATGCCAGGACTGCTTCCCCCAGCTGGCACTGGGGACCAAGGTCTGTGGCACATCCCCATCACTGCTGGGCAGTCCACGCTGCCTGGAGCAGAGTTTCGGGGCCCCTTTTGCACCCCTGCTGCACTCACCACCGAAGGCTGTTGGCTGTGTGTCTGCCAACCAGCTGAGAAGGGTGTTCTTACAGCAGGAGAGAAGAGCCCGACCCTCCCTCCGCAGCACTCAGCTGGCACTTCTGTGGGGCCTCCACCTTTGCCTGTCTGCCATGTAACGTTTCTAGGCTGGCCATACAATGAAGGCTCACGGCGACCTAGAGCTTTTATAAAAACATGGTATTAATTTTTCAAAGACTGCACATCTTGGGAGCAGAACACTAGGAAACAGTGCTGCTGCACCTCAACACCTATACACAAGCAGTAGCATATTGTGGTGGAACTGCTGCCACGGTCCACCTAGGAGTACTAAAATTACCGAATTCTTGCTATGTCAAGACTATGGATTTGCACTTTGAAGAACTGAGTCACAACTTATTAGAATAAACTTTTATTTACTGCTCTCAGGATCCTTATTTTATATTTTAAAGTATGCAACAAAACCTGCTACATTCAAATCTATACAGATTTACTGATATATCATTCATGTTTTACAAAACTGCATATAGATTTGGGAAATTTGTATAAGTTACCTTTATTTACATGTAATATTCTCAGCCCTAACAACCTAGTCAAAGAATAAAACAAAGTGGGATTTTAAATATCCCGTAAGACCCATTACATTTGTTACATAATTTACATATCTTTATAGAGAGATGTGCTACACTTCCTCCTTGCATATTTATAAAGACTGTGACTAAACAGAAATTGCTGGCCAAAGCTAGGTACTGTCGTTTCTTCAGATCACATTGGTAATAAAATGTTAAAATAAGAGCAAGCCCAGTATATAAACCAATTTTTTTTCTTAGGACCAACTTCACTAATCATTTTAACTAGCACTTGCTCAAAAAAAGTGTTAATACAAAAAATACCCACATTTACAAAAGAAATCAAACTAATATTTATATGACAAGTTGATCTACAATAAATTGCACATTGTTGGTTATGACTTTGGTTATACTGTATTAACAAGTTTGGTTTCTAGACTAACAGTGGAGAAAAAATATAAAAATGCAGCTATAGAAGCTAGCATAACCTGTAAACATATTACAGAACCAAATTCTGCACCTGGTTACATGTGCATAACCTCCATGCCGTTCAGAGAAGTTTGCACATATCAGACTACCGAATTTGGCCCAGAAAACCCTGTAAACATGTTCTTTATTGTTATGTAGTGCAATACTGCAAGAATGGATAATAAAGGCCTCTAACTACCAGTAACTAATACTGAGTGATATCCATACAAATTTCACTTTCATTTGTTGCAAAAGGCTGAATTGAAAATATTATCCATTGTTGAATTACAAATTTATCAAAAAAAGTGATGAACACTCAATAAACCAACAACAGTATACAAATTCAGACAAAAAAAGGATATAATTTCTCATTACAATTCAGAATTATGCTGCTTGTCTTTTTTATATAAAAAACCTGGTTTTGTTACACTGTTTTAACAAAAGCAAGTTAGAAAAAGAAATCTAACAAATAAAATGTGTCAGCAAGTCAATGTTCTGCAAACTGATGGCTGATAATGCAAACAAACGCCTTCCAATGTGTTACCTAATATGCTGAATTATAAGGTGCTTTGGGCAGATCTGTAGTAAACAGCCTGAAGCAGCACAGATTATGATTTTGCATTACATGAAGTTTGTTGGGTTTGTTTTTTAAAAACAGTTTAACAATTTCAGTTGTTCCTCTTAAAGCAGCAATTCAAATTTACACCCTCTGCAAAGATTTCTTCACAGTTTTACTTCAGTAGTTTACTGCAGGACAGTCTGTCAAATACTGTAGAAGAGGCAACTGCTTAAAAACATTTTAGTTTTTTTACTTACTTGGCACTGGCCCATCCAATGTGTATATTGTAGTTATTAGCAAAGTACACAAAACTGTGGAAATGGCAAAATACATTTTCAAAAGTTAGTGAATTTTTAATATTTACTTATTTTACAAGTAATACTATGAAGATTCAATAGCTATGTGACTAAATACAATGGTAGTCCCTGGAAAATTCAAATTTGTTTGTAAACCCTTATAATGAAATTGCAGCACTGGACCAATACAATTTTTGTCTGTGTCTTAATCAACCCCATCAAAACCCTGAGTATTTTCAATTGCCAGAAGAAGTTTATCCCATAAATCTTCAAATGAGTCATATGGAGGCAAATCCAAGCGATTAAAGCTGAAAAACAAATGAAAACACTTAAGTATTTTATCACTCTTACCAAACGTCACAATTTACCTAAATTAAATACTCACCAGGTATGAGCTCTTGGCAGTTTTTCAGGGGTACCCCACTGTTCAACTGTAAACAACTGTGGTCCATTTGAACCTGCAGAAAAGAATACAATCAATGCACAGAAACTATACTTCATACAAGTCTAGTGAATGAACTAGACAGATGACAGCAGACACTGAGCACTTAATCCTATAATACTATCAGTGAGACAGTTATGGCAGTAGTTGCGGGAATGCTGCCGGCTCCTCTTCTTTACTTTCTTCTTTGGGTTACATGTTTCTTCAAGGCAGAAGGCTGGCTAGAAAAGGTAACTAGTAAGAATGCTTGGAATAAGGATGAAGCAGAGAAGCAACTCTATGACTGATGGTACATTCTACCATGTGACAAGAAGATAAAATTCCCTTTTATTAGCTAGGTAAAAATTAGTCTGCGTTTTAGCTATCTAACTAATTAAACTAGAGGCTGACATAGCAAGGCAGAGGGAAGACAAGAAATAAAAAGAAAACCGTGTCTGTTCAATATCATAGTTCTCAAACTTGGGTGGATTTGCTCCCGGACACCAAGCAGTCCCTTTTTACGAGCAGCAATGCCTCTCTGGGCCACAAGAGGGGGATCTCCCGCTAGAAAGCCAGCTCTAGCACTGTAGCTCGAAGGTGGGAACGGAACAACCACAGGCGCAGCCCAGCAGCAGCAAAAACCCACGTACCAACACGAAGCACTGAAGAACCTACAGTTCTTCAAATACATGCAGGTACTGGAAATGTGATTGTGATCATTACTGGGGTTTAGCGAGGATGGCATGCTGGCCACAGCAAAGCAGAAATAACTGGAAGAGAAAGAAACAAAGCACTGGGCAAGACAACTGCTAATTTAATTTTTCATGAACAAGTGAATAGATCTACAGAAACTGAGACTTGGCCAGAAGACTGCTCAAGGATATCCTAATCCCTAGGCAGAAGGGAGGGAAGAGCTTCAAGAGCTTCTTTTCCAATATCATTCCTGAGTTCTATCTCTGGTAGTGTTTTTAGACTAATAAACAAAAATCCAGAGGCAGCAGAATTCTGATCGAGTTCGATTCCAGCAGAATTTCTGATCGAGCATGTGGATAGAACTCCAACAGTACCAAGGTTCAGGTGCAACAGCAGACCCATGCTTCAAGTCCACTGAGGGCACTGTCCTTCCCATTGGAACTCACAACTCAATCACTGATGGAACGGAAAAAATTAACCAAGTATTTACGATGAAAATGAAGAGAGGGAGAAATGGGGACACATGGTGGGTGGTATTTGTTCACAATTCCAGTGTTTCATAAACAAATTACTGTCTTGTTTATAAAGAAAGAAATGTTTATTCAAATACACAAGTTAGGCTATTCAGTTATTTGCATAGGATCTCAAGCACTTTTAGCCTTAATAAAGTAGTCTAGCAGAAAACATAATAGCTGATGGCAGCTGAAAACAGACTTCCCATCAGCAAAACACCCCCACCCTTTGTGGGCTGTTCTATCTGCTTGCCCGAAGTCTTTTCACAGTGGGTTTTCTGGCTTTGGTATTAAAGTCAGCTCCCCATTGCCACCTGCTTGTTTCAGTCTCTGCATTGTAGGTTCACTACTTTTCTTTTGGCATTTTGTTTAACTTGTGTCATTTCAGTGGTCCTCTTTGGAGTATATCCTTATACACAATTCTATCCGTAGCTTGTGAGCAGATAAAAGCAGTTGGGGAACTTACAAGAATCTGAAGTTCACTGCTGATGCCAGTATGTCTTTGTAATTGGATCTTAGACAACTGAGAATTTTCTTCAAGCTCAATCACATATTAAACACAGGGATTTTTGCAGCTCTTTAGAACTTTAAAATCCACATTCATTTGAGAAGTCCTATACATTTTAAAACTTCCAAAACCAGAATTAAAACAAAGTATTCATAGAACATGGGAAACGTGTGATCCAAGTGACTCTTCTCTAACTTTGCTTCTTATAACTGCCAGTGTATGTTCTTTTTTAAAGCAAAATTTGAAAAATAACGTGCTTATGTTTGAAGTCAAATACCACGACAACATTGGCATCATGTTCTGTTACTGAATTGTGAACACAATCATAAGTACTCACCATACAGCTCAGCAAACCCATTCATAGGTACACGTGATGTGCCAGTAACAAATTGAAGTAATCTTATTCTCTTTTCAGAGTCCATCATTAAGACTGCCTATGTACGATAATTATTACAATTAAACATTTATTTTTAATTAAGATTTAAAGCTAGCACATTTACGCAACATAGTTTCTATCTCTAAGTAATTATGCTTTATATATAAATGCTTTTTTTTAAGTGACACACATAGTCTACTTCCCTGCCTATTGCTAAAAGTTATGAAGTCAACAATTTTTTTAATGGCACTGTAACAAGAGTATGGTTACTGGCTTAGCAGGCTGTTAAAATACTTCCCTTGAAGATCTGGCCCCTACTTTCTTTGAAGTCTCCTGATGTTATGAACTAGCAGCCAAATTTCTGTAATTTATTAAACAGAAGAGTTTAACACCTCTTTAGTGTAACCATGCCAGAAAAACCTACAAAGAAATATTTTTAACCCCAGTCAGACATGGATATTTTTTGTAAAAGCAAGTGTATTTACATTCTTACCAGGCATATCATCTTTAGTTTTCTTACTATCTTTCTCAGGAGTTTTAATGGTCAAATATTTACCTACCTATTGATGAATAAACCAGCACAGCTGTAAGGCAGCAGCTTTTGAACAGTTTTAAAGTTAAAAAAAAAAAAAGTAGAACTTCACAGTACCTTCCAGAACCACTGTATTACTTGATGGTTTATGTTGTAGCCATTTTTGTATTTTGTATGTAGTTTCCAATCAGCCACATCCACATCTCCCAGTCCACACATTAATAACTACACAGATTAAAAAAAAAAGAAAAAAACCACCAGTTTTAAGTCAGTAACATTAAGTTTCAACATAATTTGTTTTCTTTTCCATGATAGCTTGGATAACTTACCTCTAGCTCATTTTCATCAAAAATTTTAATCAGATCCTGCGGTATTAGTTCAAAAAAGCCCTAAAAAGATGAGGGAAGTTTTTAAAAATCAAGTCAACATTATTTAAGCATTTTTGTTCACTGAGAATGACATTTAGATGCTTTAGTAAACAGAGCCAAAGCAATACATCAAATTCATATGTTTGGATACCAGCAGTCCCCAGTTCGGTTACAGTACTTTTAATTCTGATTTATCTCACATCTTCATTGTGCTACACTGAATGGTGAATATATTTGTCTGAATATCATATATGTAATATCATTTGTACAAATAAGGATAAACCAGCTAGTTTAATTCTATTAGTTTATTTTTCGTTTCTGTAGAGTTCATTAAATAGTTTGCACTACAGCTAAGTAATTTCAATAAGTACATTTTTCAATATGAATTAAACATCTCAGTAAAAATATACCAAAAAGATTTTTAAGTCTAAAGTAATTAAGAGCTGACACTACAAACAGTATCACTGCCTTTTTTATACCTGTAACAACATTAGCTGGAGGTCTTTACGATGTCCAAAAAAGCTTGTCTTAAGATTATATACAACAAATTCTTAGACTTTTTTTTGTAATTAAAACTATACCTCTTTAAAGGCTGCCATTTGTTTCTGTACTCTGCTCACAAATCTCCACTGAATTACAAGACTGTAAAAAACCAAACCAAAAACATTTAAAATGAAAGCAGTTTATATACAAAGCCACAACTTCCTTTTGTTCATACAACTAACATACAGCCCCTATTACTAGAGAGGCAATCAAGTGAGATACACTGCACGTAGTGACCACTACTTACTGAATGTAGTCTCTCTTGTTCTTGTTGGTGACAACTATTTCTGATCCACCACATTTCAGTTCATGTTGATGGGTCTAAATGCAACACATAGACTAGGTCTTAAACGAGATAGGTATGTAACAGAATTCATATGTCAATATTAGGTACTTCAGTTAACTTTTGAAGACTGCAGAATTTGAAAACTATGAGAAATAGAAGCAGTTTCAACGGTCACCTGAATAAATAGAATTTGGTTGATTGTTTTTTTTAAAAATGTATCATTGAGGGATGCCAGCCTGCAATGGGGCAACCACCATTTTTTCCTGACCTGCCACAATAAATCACCTAAGTTTGCACATAACCTCTCAGCAATGTGGACTTCACTAATTGCATATTGAATGACCCAGCCTTTTTCCCAAATCTCAAGGAAAAACACTTAGAGAACAATTTCAGCAATGGTCTCAGTAAATAAGTCAATCAAGTGAATCTGTTACATAAGGAGTTACACCACTAGAACTGCAGTAGACAGGTATCTGATTTTCAGTTCATTACAGATGTACATTTTCATGCTCCTACTTAGGATTACTTTGGTTACAGAAGACCACAAAGGCTATTATCCTACTCAATCTAGTTGCCACCTGTAATTTGGAATTTTTATTCAAGACCTGTCCTATTTCTACATGACTTATCTTGGATAGCTTTTTACACAATAACAAACTTGTTTATTCCGTAGTTTTCTAGTACATCTTAGCAAAAAAAACCCATACCAAAACTATTATCTCCCAGTGAGATTTATGATTCCAACCGTTTCCAAAAGAGCTCATCCTTTCCAGCCAATCACATAAACCCAACCTCTACTCAGGATTAAGTAATGGGACTATGGATATCTTAGCCTCAGTTGCATTCAGAGCAACAGCTACATTTCAATACAAGTATTATTTAAGAAAAAGGCATAAGCTATATTTTAAAGCTCTGCTTATTTCCAAGTCCTTTATCACATCACAGCCAGACTAACAGAGCACTGCATGAGCGTGTGCCAGCTAAGAGAAGCAGCTGAGTGAACAAACCAACATGACTGTGGGTTTTCCTTAATACCATACAGATAAAATCAGCTACTTTCACAGGTCAAATATACATAAACATACTAACCTGACCAAAAAGTTCTTCATCAACTATAAATCTGAGGTCCAGTTCTGTTGGATCGTTTTCAAGAATCCACCTCAGAGAATTGTAATATTCACTATCCTAAGACAGAGAATTACCAAATAGTAAATACAAAATAGAGTAGCCACCTTTTAAGCTACAAGAGGCTCTATTACAGCCCAGTGAATGCTGCTCCCTAGGATCATCCTGTATTGGATACAGAGACTCTGCAATTGTACAAACCTACAAAGATCTTCAGAAACCTGAAGACTCCGCAATCTCAGGACTTAAAATCTCTCATGTAGCAAAATGGTGGTAAGGTGTCACAGCGTTATCTGAAGTAATGTATTTTGGACTCTCTGTCTCTCATCCTGTATTTATCTTCCTTTATCCTGATTTCAGCTAGGATAGAGTTAATTTTCTTCCTAGTAGCAGGTATAGTGCCATGTTTTGGATTTAGGATGAGAGTAATGTTGATAACACACTGATGTTTTGGTTGTTGCTAGGCAATGTTTACCCCAAGTCAAGGACTTTTCAGCTTCTCACACTGCCTTGCCCGCGAGGAGGCTGGGGGTGCACAAGAAGCTGGGAGGGGACACAGCCAGGACAGCTGACCCAAACTGGCCAAAGGGATATTCCACACCACATGACGTCATTCTCAGTATTTAACTCGTGGGAAGCTGGCCGGGGCTTTAGACCATAGCTTGGGAACTAGCTGGGCATTGGTGATCTGTGGGTGGTGAGCAATTGTGCTGAGCATCACTTGTTTTGTATATTCCTTTATCATTATTTTTCTGTGCCTTTTCTGTCATATTAAACTGTCTTTATCTCAATCAATGAGTTTTCCTCCCTCCCCACCTAATTCTCTCCCCCCATCCCACTGGAATAAGCGAATGGCTGTGTGGTTGTTTTAGCTGCCTGCCGGGTTAAACCATGACATCCTATATTGCTAGTACAAAGAGCCTTAGGAAATGAAAACTAAGACAAAGCCAATCACATCCTGGGCTGCATCAAAAGAAGCGTGACCAGCAGGTCAAGGGAGGTAATTTTCCCCCCTGCACTGCTTTAGTGAGACCGCCCCTACAGTGCTGTGTCCAGCTCTGTGGTCCCCAACATAAGAAGAATGTGGAGCTATTGGANAACCAGGCACTTTTTTGATTTTTAAAATTGAGGAAAAAAAAAAAAAAAAAAAAAAAAAAAAAAAATCAGGACACATCTATAAATCTATTACTCAGAAATAGATAGGAACTATACTCTGTATTCTTATAGGACAGCAAAACTAATCATAGATTAAAGGGACTGAATTAAAAAAAAAAAAAAAGCCCACAACTACCCTAGATAAGAGTCATTATCAGGGAAACAAACAAACAGGAAAAATTTAAGGACCATGTTTTCCTCTAAAAATGTTACATTGTATCACTCAATATTTTCAGTCTATAAAAGTATAAGAATATATTTATTTTTAATACTACTCTAATAAACATAAACTAATTTAAAAAACAAGTTGAGACAGGGATCCCAAAGATGTTTATATTTAAGAACCTTCATGTCTAAAAATATTTTAAGAAAACATGATAGAAAGTTTAGAGTCAAGTTTTCAATACAGCTTAATGGACTTAAACCAGAGTCTAGGTGTCTCTGATTTTCATAGGAAGTTTTAATTCCTATACAAACTTATAAAAGATGCAACCTAAAATTTCTTTGAATCAGCACTTTCAACCTTCACAACTTCATTAAAGATATATATATATATATAAATTAATATGAATACGAAATCCTAACATACATGATAAAGCAAATTACATACCACAGACTCCATATCGTGAAGTGTTATTGGTTTTTGGAGCATCATCTTGTAAAAAGGACGAATAAAAAAGGCTTTAAAGAAGAACAAATAAATTGAACAGTATGTAACTTAAAATTCAAAATAGGCACAGTATTAATCTAAGTATCATATTACATAAAATAAATACTAACCATCCAAAAGTTTGCCATGGTAAACAGCCATTCCAGCCACACGACCTATAAACTTGAAGTAAGAGAGATGATCTTCATTGCAAAGTCCAGAGTTCGGATTGATCTGCAGAGTATAGTTATCTCTGAAGTTGAGGGAGGGAGCAGGGAAGAGAAAGAAAAACAAAATGTTGTACTATTGGAACAGTCCTACATTTGAAGATCTCAAAGAGATCACTGATTAAATCAGGTATTAGTTTTCATGAAGTAGAAAAAATAATCATATTTGGAGTTATAAATCACTAATATTAAACAAAACTCAATAGAGGATTCTATTAGCATAGCAGTAATAACAGTTCTGAAAAACCATGAACTATCTTCGTAAGTTAGAGATATACCAAAGAGAAGGGCTTAACTCCTATTAATTTTAAAGTAGTCAGAATAACATTCTCGACATTATTTGTTACATACAGTCTCTTCTGTAGGTAGTAGATTGTGGCAAGCACATGCCAGTCTATGCAAAGATGCCATGGCTTACATTAGACTGCTGGAAAAAAAAATACAGGTACTGTCTCCACATTATTCTTCTGTCAAACAAAGAACTAAGTGCAGAATATTGCAGGTGTTAACAACTAAACCCTCCTATACAGTGGGGAGTAATTGCATTCTTAAAGTAGTATGAGAAATACAATTTATTTGCTTTTCCTAACTAGTCTTCATGTCTTCCAGACCTGTATTACTTACGTAGCTGAATATTCGAACAATCCATAATAAGGATTAAACATTTCTTTAGAGAGAAGGAAGAACCATTCCCTGGCTACTCCTCCATAGTCTAAACCTTTTTCACCATCAAATTCAATCCAAAGTCTTGCTTTAAGGAAATCTGCTCTTTTTACAGCTATGATTCTTCTGTAAGAATCTTCAAGGATTGTCGTGCGATGAATTTTCATTTCAAATCTATTTGGAATATCACTCTAAAAGAAAAAAGAAAACAGAATAACAGAACAAAACACAGCATCTTTTAGTCTTGCAGAGTATGCAAATTCTGTATACAGATGAAGAATGGCATACAAATCCTTTTCTTAAATAATGTGGAAACATAACATAGTATGATTTGACAAGAGGCTGTTATTTACATAGAATTCAACTAGCATGGAGAGCTTCAGATACTAAGTTCTATTTCATACCAACAAAATAGGGTTAAACTAAGTTCTTACTAGTAACAGCATATGCTCAGTTGTTCTGCATATAGCAAGGCACAGAATCTTTTTTAACACTGAAAATTATGTTATAAACTTGATTAAAGAAAGCTCAAAGTTTCTAAATAAAATTATTTTAGAACAATTTTACCTGACTTATTTCACCTTCTAGTTCAATATTCTAATTAAAAGTCTAGATGTCTCAGTCTCTTACCTAAGATACACATGACAAACAAGTATTCCTACAATATTAAAATAAAAATCAGTCCGCTTAAAATTTTAAGTCACAGGAACAAATCACAAGGTTTATATTTACTCTCATACAGGAAAATATTTAAATAAAAATATCCAAGGAGCTCGTATTTGCTGCTGAGATTCAGAGTAAGTCCCTAATAAACCAGAAATAAAACTTTGCTGAATCATTAAATCACTATATGAGAACAGAGTATTTTCTTGATTTCACTTGTCTTCAGCAAGTTTATTTCAGGAATTTGATTGCAGTTGTGCAAAGACTCATTGTCATCTGGGCAGTCAGATGCTATTTACAGTCTTTTATGCTACACGTTATAAAAGTATCTGGCACTGCTGCTTCAAACTAGAACTTGCAAATGAGATTCATAAACTCAAGATTTTAAGACTATAACAATTTATTACAGTCATCCAGCCTGATCAAGATGACAGTAGAGATTTCAATCTGAACAGTCTAAAAATCTATTCAGAGAATTTCTATTTCCATATTCTGAGTTCCAAAAACTATTATATGCTAGATCAGTGACTTCCAAACTTTTCTGTTGCCAGCCTACTTCCAGGTTTGCAACTTTTTTTAACCTTTTAGAATTTCTACTTTTTCAACTAGATTGCTCTCAGTCTCATCACTGCATCAAGTCACAAACCCTACTTTTAGATTAAAGCTAATTGTTACCAAGTCATTGCTTCACAAATATATTTGTGATCAGACAGTAAATCTACCGTCTCTAAGCAGGTTGCAAAGTTCAATTTCCTTTCACTGTAACCTAAGCTTTCCTTTGGTTAGAGGCATAAGTTTCTTAACCTTCTGCTGGATTCCTACTGATTACTAACCTGTTTCTTCAATTTCTTTCTGAAGAACTCATACTTCCGTTTGTAGTCCCTGGAGTAAGGCACAGCCTTTGGAAGGAAAAAAAAAAAGGGGGGAGGAGGGGGGAGGAAAAAAAAAAGGGGGGTTGAGATACTCTAACAATTCACGTAATGGAACCTAGTCTCTATTTGCGAAACATAGACAATGCATTTCAGTCCTGAGGAAGCAGGTGTACATGTTTTACTAAGTATCAGGGGAGACTTTCAACGTATAAATATATGGACAGTTCAAAACACCTGGAATAAAGAGTACTTCTTTGTTCAGATCATTTGTTCTGATCAGTTTCATAGAATTTCTCCTGTACTTTACTATTAGCTGATGTGACTAAGATCACTGACTGGCCCAGATCAAAGTGACCAAAATGCCTTTGGTGACTTACATAACGCATAGTCTTCCCCTTCTGTATCATGACAGACCTGGCTACAAACACCTCTATTTTCCATGGACAGAGAAGGTTGTTTACATATGTGGGCTATTAATAAACACAGATATCAGTTGAACACTAAAACCCATCTATAATTATAATGTGTACCATCTTTGCAATTAGTCCTCGTAATTTTGCACATCAGCTTAAGTATCAAGGCTTGATTATTATTTTTTACTTGGAAAAGAATTTAATTCCTTTCAAAGTATTTCCCCCCCCCTTCTTTTTTTTTTTTTCCTCTCCCCACCCCCCACCCCCCCCTCAAATTTACTTCATGAATTGAAATATGTTTATTTTGGACACCATGGATAAAAAATAAAGTTAGTTTCTTACCCACTTCAAATTCTACCTCCCCTCCCCCCAAGTCTATAAGAAAATTTTCTTGCTACTACAGGGATTGATTTTTCTTTCTGCCATTTAGAGATCACTTCCACAAAAACCCTTCTAAACAGTCTTTAAAAAAGAAATAAAAATGCCTTGTTCAAACACCCTGGAAGCTTCATCTTCTAGATTGAGTACCTGATAAATGACAAGAGTTTGCCTGGATTCTATTAACAATATTCCTGAAAAATATGTAAAGCTACATAAAGAAAGCTTACTGGTCCAGTTATTGCCACATTCTGCAGTCGAGGATCCTCCCATTGTGTTTTCTTTGTATCTGCAAGACATTTCTTAATTAGTTCCGTTAATTTAGATAACATTCAGAAATAAAATGGTGAGTGGGAAAAGAATACTACATTGTACATACTGTGATTTATGAAGAATATTCTTCCATCTGTGTGAGTTCTCTCTTCCCACCCTGGCTGTAAGAAGGAGACACTTTTATTATAAGTTTCTGACCATACAGTTTGCACAGAACCCAACACAATCTGCAGTCGGGAGCATTCCCCCCTCTGTCCACTCTCAGCACTGGAATTCAAAATAGAATGGTTTTTGTATGAAAAAAGTAGGCTGCATTTTCTCATGTACAAGTTTTAATAGTGCTAATTTAAATATTAAATTGTTGTATCTGCAAAACCAAGTATAAAACAGTTTACTTACTGGTAACGGGCCCAGGTCTACTGGATCTAGGGAAGTCTTTCTCCTTGGATGAGAAGAAATTTTCAGTCTTGGATCTTCCTTTAAAAAAAAAATAACAAGCAGCACGTTAAAATTCTGTTGTTGTTTTGGTTTGCTTTTAGTATTTTTCTCTTTATTAATAATTGTGTAAAGAATATGCCTAGTACCAACTAGATAATTACTGAATATTACGCAGCCAGGTAGTTTCTTGGGGATTCTCGGTCCCCCAATATATATATAAAATCCCTTATGTAACTTCATTTTAGTGTGATTGAGTTGAATTAATCTTTCCACATGGTTTCTGGCATACCTTGTGCTTTTTGGATTTGGGGGTTGTTTATTTTTGTTGTTTGGTTGGTTCATGTTTTTGGGGGGCTAGAGGGAAGGCATTTGTGTTAAATGAGGTCCTTCCATAATCCTGAAGAAATGAATATTCATTTTGAATCCATTTAATGCATTTCTCTCCCCTGACAGTAATACTGACCTACTCTTTAAATGCTTAAGTCCATCTATTAGCACTGTCTCGTGGCTTGCAGTGCCAGTCTGTAGAACTGTAGCTGTACAACCCCCCGATCCATACCGTAGCTGCACCTGGCCTGTTTCTTAAGAATTCACAGAAAACTGCATTGTGCATTGTACCATGTGATAAATTCAAGATAATGAATTACCTGTTGAAGGTAAGTTTACAAAACTGATTTCTGTTAACAGAGCATATCAGCTATCACTGTTTTACAGTTATGGCAGAAGTATAATTTAGGAGACGCTTTACATCTGCAACACAGATTCCTATATACATCAGTATTTCCATCCTTCCAAGCTAAACTTTGAAGTACCAATACAGTTTGTAGAATTCATAATGTTCTACTCACAATAGATAATTTAAATTACTTTCATGTTTTTTACCTATGTTCCTTAACAGACATGACACAGCTATCTTGCCACTAATCTACAGAAGCTTGCTGAAAGCAGCAAAGCTTTGACTTGAGGTAACTAGAATTTCAGTCCATGAGAGCAGTTTTCCATTACCCATGTTGTAGTTTTGGTATTGTGATCAATAAAGAATGGTCTCCCATTGGGTGCATGTCGGACTTCCCAGCCTTTAGGGAGAAATCCTTGCTCCACTTCAGGCTGCTGCTGAGAAGACTGTTGTGATGAATCACTTGATGTTGTTTGTGGTTGTCTTCCTATAGAAATACTTTGCGTAGCTGACAACTGACCAGTTTCCATAGCAATCTATGGTAAGTGAGGAAAAAAAAAAAAAATCAAAGCCCTGTAGAGCAATGTATTTTTTCTATTAACCTATATTTTTAACTCATCAAAGCAGTTTCATAAATCAAGTGCCAGATAGTACATAGAATTGTTTAGTCTAATATCAACAACGTTGACTAACGATCACTGATTATGCTACCAAGGTTAAAAGAACTCTTTCAGGCTTCTCAATCAGCTGTCACTCTCCAGAAGGCTTTCTTGATACATGAATAGCAGAGTGACTTGCCATAAATATTATTGTTCCTAACTCTCCTTGCACTCTCTCAGATATTTTATGTAGTGTTTTACTAGTTTATGCCTTTTGCATGTTCAAGTTCAAAGATGTCTCTAAACTTTACTTCTGAGAGATGTTTAAAAGGTTACATTAATAAAAACATCAATAAATTAGAAGAGAGACAGTACCTGTACAACTGGCTTTATCCAGGTAGTGGTTCTGGAATTGTGATCTATATAATATGACCTGCCTTTTTCATCTTGTCTTTCTTCCCAGCCTGGGGGTAATCCAGATGAAGTAGGCAGTAACTATATATAAGTGATAACAGAGGAAAAATAGTTAAGAAAACTATGAAACTGACTGTGAAAAGGCTTTCTTCTGTCAAATTGAAACAACAAAACTATAATCCAGAAGGTTGACGATTTTCACAAACTGGATAAAATAGAAAAGCTGTGTTTAAGTCCTTACTGAATAGTATGAAGTGACAGATTTTTGTGGGGGTTTTTTTGTTTGTTTTTTTTTTTTTTAATTCAAGATCCTCATCTATAAGGGTTCATTTATATACCTGGTTTAGGTACGGCTGATCCAGCCTAGTACTTCTTGCTACGAGCTCAAACCTCGCAGTGTCACCATGAAAACATAATGTAAGGATGGTGGTACAGCTTTTATTTATAAAGCAAACAATTTGAAAAACAAAACTCCTATCTTCATGGAAAGATTACTTCCTTCTGCAGGCTCCATCCATGCATTAAGCTAATGTTAAACCAAAACCACAAGCTTGCAACATGAAAGCTTTGCAACTGAATTCCAATCTTCCTAGACTCATAATTGCAATTTTGTCAGGACAGTTGCCAGAAGCAGAAAGCCAAATCTCATTTACAATGTCAGCACATAATACATAGTTAAAAAAAGTTTTACATGAAGAAAATCCTTCAGCTTCTCTGTTACACAGGCCTGTGTTTTTTGGAAAATGACGTACCACTGGATGTGCAGGCTGCTCTTCAACTCTGTATGTTTGCAGACTACCTCTTCTGCTGGAATGGTTCTTGAAGTAGTGAAAAGGAATGACATATTAGGTATTATTGCAGCTTTAAGGATGTCAGCAAACAGTCAACAATGGTTATCACGCTTTAAACTATTACAGTTTTCATCTTGAACAAAGTGTCTTATTTGTTTCGAAATGTTGATTTAATATTTTAGAAACACCTGTTTTAACACTGCTAGAAACATTAAGTTCACAGCGTCTATTATAACTTTAAAATAGAATAATATAGAAGCTTGTGAAAGTTCTGAAAACCCTAACAATAGATGTTTTGGCACATAAACATTAGAGTTAATTGCAACTGGTTACATTACAATTGAATTTATAGCATAGAACTTACTGTTATCTTGCCAGTAGACTAAAGCCTGTGATATATATCAGAGCTAACACAACTTTTCAGAGAGTAGATTAAGTTAATAATGACAAGATGTGAGAGTCTGAGACATCCAGTTTGCGAAGAGTAGTTCAATCCCTGAACTTCGCATAAGCATCTACCTTTCTGCCTAGAGCCACATTTAGATCTCATCTGCTACAATTAAGCAACTGTATTTCATCTTGCTCCAGAATTTTCCCAATTATTTGAAGGATTTTTCCCTATCTACATGTCCTTTTAGAATTCTTCAAAGAAAACGCATGATTAAGTTTTTAAATTTTTTTTGAGGGGGGGTGATGGAGGTGAATGGTGGTGAGACTGTCATTCTGGATGGCTCTTGCAAATAATTTGAACAACTGCCTCTTCCTTTGCTTAGGCTACCCAAGCAAGCTGAAATAAGTTTTCTTGCTATCCATAGGATTCTGAATAGCAGAGATAAAGTGGTGTTACTCTAACTTTGCTGTTCCCAGCAACGCTACTGATGATGTCCTTGTACAAACTTAGAAAAACATAGTCAACCCCCAATTTACATTTGGAATGGCATTCTCAGCATCACAAAAACTTAAGATTTTATTTAAATACCAGTACCAAAATCTTACAGACTAGATAGTGTGGGTGACCTCTATATGCTTTCCTCAATGGACGGTGGATTTCTCAAGTCACCTAACAGGTTACAAGGCTGTTTGTGAAGCTCGAGTTTCACAAGACAGCTGAGTTTATTTAATTGCTTGCTACCACCAAAAAGACAAGTCCCACTCCTGGCTGTGTGCTCCTGCTGCTTCCCCTTTGCCAGCAGAGTATTTGTCAGACAACCTAGCATGCTATTTCACCTTGTAAAACTGCAAAAACACAGAGTTGAGGAAAAAAGAGGATAGTTTTCTGCTGGGTTAGCAAGCTGAAGAGACTCACTGAGAGGTCAGACAAGTTTCATAACTGGCATAAGGGCTGTAGAGCTGTATGATCAAGGTCCCTTTTTCACTGCTATGGAGTCACCAGGTTTACTTAGCCCAATCATAAAACCTTATCCCAATATTCACAATGAAAAATAAGTTATCTTGAAACTTGTCCTAGTGGAAAAAGTAGCCAATATAGCACAACTCCCTTAGAAATAAGTCTTCAGCATACAGACAGCTTCCTTCATCTGTAGTTTCCAGCAGCACTCAGTATGACACTAGAATAAGAGATTTACAGACTGAAAAATAGTTCACACAAGTCTGTTTTAATCTCAGGCAGGAATTCATATAAGTGAAGTGGGGAAGAATAAAATGCTTGCTTAGATGGGGTTCTATCGTAAAAAGATTACTCTTCAATTCTCTGCATCCGAGACAAAATTTAAAATATAATTGTTAATATGAAGTATTTATGGATCCAATTCTATCAGCAGTAACATTTTGGGCATAATATTATAGATATTTTTGTACATTAGAACAACGAGAAAAATAATTTACAGTGTAGGCTGCTGACTGGCTGGTAGCTGAACTTCCAGAGGTAGTAAGTCTGGCATTCAGTTCTTCTGCAAGATGAGTCTGTATATCACAATTACTCTGCAAGAGAGGTATTTGAAGGTTCTGATTGCTATACATTGTTGCCTCATCTTCAGTTATAATTTCCCAGCTCTTTAAAAAGAAAATAAAGAAAAAAAAATTTAAAAGTAGTTCCAAATTACAAATAATTAAGACAAGTCTTTTTTTGACTAGACTAAAAAGTTACTTGCATTTCAGAAACATTTAGAGATTTTTTTACCTCAGGAGAATCTCTGTTGTCTACATTTTCTGTATCCTCTGATATCTGTCGTCGATGAGTGAACACATGCTGGGCTTCCAACTGCACACTACCAATATCTGCAACAGCTACGTTGTCCCTGTTGGTGGGGAGGGGAAGTCAGCATACAGTAGCCATATTTTATCTTTCAACAGTAAGCTAGGCTAACAGCAAAAACATACGTTATAGTCATTTTGGCAGAAGAAAAAGAAACGGTCATGAGCTATAAAAATTAATGTAAACTGTTTAAAAAGAATGAGCATTCATGTCAACGTGAAGCGTAAGTTACACTAGAGAACAAGATAGCATTCCAGGTACTATTTTTGTAATTGACATGCTAAGGGTAAAAAAAAAAAAAATCTGAAAAAAACCCAAAACAAATAATCTAATGCAGTCCCTGCTTGCAAAGAGGAACCAGGCTTAGAGCTGGAAAATAATTTCCTTTCCATTACTATAGTTATTGTCTCTTACAGTTGCAACCAGTATCTATTTGAATGCCTGCTTCCAGAGAACACAAAGAGTACTGTGCAGTTAAAATGGCCACTAACCAGTGACCATTACACGTGGGCTTGAAGGTTAAGCTATGGAAAGCTCTCTACTAATTCTCAAGCTGCTCAGTTTCTAGTTCTCCTTGCTTTCAATGTAACTAGAGTGAAACAATTACACTAGTTAAGACAAGACTTGAATTTTCAGGCCAAAAGACATACTGAGCAGTTGGTCTTTTCCACTGTGTTCTTCTGAATTCATGATTGACGTAGTAGGTCCTTCCGAGGATGTCTTGCCTTTCTTCCCAGCCTGAGGGCAGTGGAGGAGATTCCTGCTGCTGCTGTTGTGGCTGGCTAGCAGCATCTGGTTGGTCCAATATAATCCACCCAGGCTAAGAGATATAGTATTAACTACTTTTAATATTACAAAAGTTGAGAAAGTACTTCAATTTACTAAACCACTCCCCTTTTAAGGTGCAGTTCCACTACATCTTAATCCAGTAAGAATAGCTCTGGGTTTTATTGTGTATATTTCTCAGTAAACAATAGAACAAATTATGCATGCAGAAATCTTACTTTTAACTCAAGTTTCTTAAACATATTAGTATCAAAAGTTGGAAAATAAACAGCATTCACAGAATAGATTTAAAAATATAAATAAATTTCATTTCATACGTGTGCTGCAAGTGTACTCGTCAGATAAGCATACTGTTTTGTAACAGAAACTTTAATTACAGCAAAGATGGTAATGCTGATTAGAGTTGTTTAAGTCTTGAAAAGAAATCCATTGATCTAAATTGGATGTGCTTACAAAAGATTACAAATGTAAAGTAGTTAGGTTCACCATAGCCCTACAAATTGGAGAGAGCTGAAATTCTAAAACCAGTAAGATGTCAATGCCTGGCTGGCTTGGGTCAAACAATGTTAAACAGCAGTAAAAATACTGGGCAATGACACTTCCAAAACAAGAAGAGTTACATAGACATATGGCAAGTCATTACCAGAACAAAACCAAGAGCCTAATGTATGTTTGCTTTTTTTAGATATACTGACAAAATCAGTCCTCTAGTTAGAAAAACTGCTCCTAAATTTTTATGCAACTTCTATGTAAGATGGAAGCAATTGCTTCTAACTGGTTTGTTTCTAAAACATTATTTATAGCTTAGTGATTTTACTGTAACTACCCTTAATAGCTGAAGACATTTGCTAGGTTTTTCAGCAATAAATATATCTTTTCTCACCTCTAATTCTTCAGCTTGTTCTGTGGTTTCTTCTTCAGACCCATTGCTTTTAGGTAGGTAAGTCATTTTTAATCGAAGGTGACCTTTAACTCTTGATTTATGGCTGCAGAAGAGAAAATAAAATGTTCTTATTGTGCACTTGTGAAATTGTTACCTGGAAATAAAATAGCTGAAAAAGCACAGCCAGAGGATTATTCTTAAGCTTCTCAACAAAAACTTGGCTTTTTAGAGTTTAAATTAATTAAGTTCCATAACAGTATTGAATGTAGAGACTGCACAACTGCAAACCTTCTTTCCAACTCACTCTTCTAAAAACGTCTCTAGTAGCCAATGTATAAAGAACAATAACGATAATTTGATTCATATGATTATAATAATTTGACTGTGTGCAGACAATCTATCAAGCATTATTTCAACCTACAGGACTACTTTTCCTAAAACGTGAAGTTACAGCAAGCTCATATACTTCAGCATCTGCCTCTCTGTATTTAGCTTAATGTATCTTTAGAAGCCTGAAAATAGATTTCCCCATAGTGATTTTATTTAATATTTTCACTTGGTAAAGAAATCTGCCAAAATATCTCATCTGTTTGACTACTGGTAGGAAAAAAAAAAAAAAAAAAAGAAAGAAAAAAAGAAAATAAGAGTCCTAAAAATATCACTCGTGAGTCAACTGGATACCTGCACAACATCTTATTAAAATAAAGAAAAAAAAAAAACAAGACCTCACACATCACTAAAGTCTAATGCTTTAGTGGGGTTTTTTGCCATGTGGAAAAAGTGAATTAGATTTTCTGATATCCAGAAAAACATTTAATGTTAGATTATAAACATGTTCATTCAAATTCTATTTTGGTTTCATCCCTTTGAAAGAGGAAGTAACCTACTCTCTTACTTTCCAATACCATAGTTATTCATTTCAGAGTATTAACATGTTCATAATTCTTACTCAGCTTGTAGTATTGGGAAGGTAGCAACCTTATTATTAATATTCCTGTCTAAGTAAATACAAATATGAGCAAAATTGAAGAACATGCATTAAAAATACTAAAGAATCTAAAAGTTACAGTAAGATTTCAAGGCAGAAAAGTGCCTGAACCTGTGGCAGTATCTCCTACTACAAAGCACTGCCAATTAATGTCTTGCAGACACTACAAGAAGAGGTCGGATCCTTGACGAACAAACAACAATTGAAGATAATTTATGTAGAGATAATAAATATTATTCTTCATTCATTTATAGGACAAGAAATATTAAATTCAGAAAAACAGGAGATCAAAATGACACTTGACAGTCACTAACTGTTAAAATCATTGATCTGCTAAAAATCAAGTGTGAAATATTTAAAAAAAACCCCACTTCTTCCACTACCAATGTGGCTAAGAAAGATCTATAGATTCCACATGTTTGGATGTTGTTTCTAAATTGGAACCTATTATCTGAAAAATGCCAACATGCATTTTATTTCTAGTAAAAGTTGCTAAAAACTGCTCAGATTTAGGTTAAGAACACACATTTTAAAAACAAACATGAATGGTTTACTCTTACCAAATAATCTCTAAGTATCTAAACAAACGCTGATTTTTTTAGTCAGCATTTGATGCTCAAATTTCTTTGATGAAAACATAAAAGTTTAGGCAATATTTACATCTGTAGAAGTAATTGTACAGCAACAACAGCATTGTTTAAATATGAAAGTTAGAATTTTTATGTGGTATTTACCAACCTTCTTGGATGAAGAACAAAATCCTTAAATGTATATGGTCTCTCCATACTTGGATTTTCTGTCTGGAATAAGACAAGTTTTTTCAAGAAAAATCTGTATCAAATACTTGAAGTTAAAGAAAATTATCAGAAGCTTACAGTGAGTTTCTTTAAAGGCTCTATAACATTTTAAAATTTAAATTATAGGTTTAGGTACAGTAATAGCAATACCAGCTATAATCTTAGTAATAAGACTAACTCCCTGCTTCAAGGAAAAAAAAAAAAAAAGGAAAAAAAAACACACCAAAAGCAACAACACAAAACCAAAACCCCCAAAAACAACCCCACAACTTTTCAGTCTATACATATGTTACAGTTTCTAAAGCACAGGGGAAAAAAAAAACAACCCAAAACTGTTTAGCCTGGAATCAAAGAACGGTTTGGGTTGGAAGGGACCTTAAAGATCATCTAGTTCCAACTCCCCTACCATGGGCAGGGACACGCTCCACTAGACCAGGTTGCTCAAATCAAGAATAGATTCTCAATTTTCACATTTAAAAGATCTACCAGAATTCTTTTTCCTCCCCCAGTATTTTTCAAATGTTTTTACAGAGAACACACATTAAAAGCCATTTCTAGCTTTAGGACTTGGGGATACAAAATAATCACAGAAGAATCCGTTCTAAGAACGTCTCTTCTGATTCACAAAAGTGAAGTTGCTCAACCCAGAAAAGCACAGAGATAAACAGACATCATTTTATCAATACACATCCCAGGTACATGTAGAGAAATATACATGAGGGGTCATTAATGAAAACAAAGATACTTATTTTTTTGGTTTAATCTAAATTTTTATAATCTATGTCAAGTTCTGCAATTCTTACAAAAACATTTGATTTTTACAATACCATAATAGATTTAGGAACATTTATAAATCTGTTTTTTTGAGGTGGTTTTTTTTTCCCTTTCTCAGCTGATTCTAAATTCTGAAGAACTCTAGGCTCTCGTTAATCAATACATTTTAACCATTTCAAGTAATACCGTGTAGTATGAGGAAAAACTTGCAAATACTGTATTTGTAGGCCTTTTAATTAAGAAAAATTGCACATGATGCAATCCTCAAAGGTTGAACTAATTCTGTAATAGCGTTTCCAAAAAATATCTAATATGTGTCAACATTTGATTAGAAAGAAACAAACAAAAAAATTCAGAATTTGAAGGTTAGACACTACTAAGTTGAAGATTTTAGAATATTATTTGGAACTGTTGAGCTTTGCTATGACAGAGTCCTTAAGATTAACCTGACTAAATTTTACTGAATGTGATAACTATTACATCGAATCTCAAAGAAAAATTTTCTCTTGTATTTCAGATATTTCAGTGTCAGCTCTAAAGTAATTTAGAAGTACTTCAAAAACAAGAGTTGCTTTAGATTCAGTGCTAGATTACACTTAGATTAATACATTTTGTTTTGGAAAGAGCAAATTCGTATCTGCCAACTATCTTAACTTGCAGATGATTTGCCCTTTTGGTATGTCCCTGATTACCAGCTCCTTTTAGTCATGAACAGTCTGTATTTGCAGTATCAAGCAAAACCAAAACTGCATGTAATAAAGAATTTATAAACGGATTTTATTTATCCAAGACATAGTTACCTATGTAAATGAAAGACTTTAAAAAAAAAAATCCACCTATATTTGGGGCAATAAAATACAATGGACTTAGATGGGAAGATCAAATAATTAAGCACAAGGTACCAGGAAGACAGAAACAGATAGGAGACAGGGAAAAGTTGATGGTTGAGGAAGATAAGAAAATAGCCATGGAAATACTCAAGTGAGGCTCTATAAATTAATTCATGCTAAAAAAAGGAAAGAAAGGAAGTGTACCAATATCTCCAAAAGACTCCAGATATTGCTGTCCAGCTTATTAGTGGGAAGTGAACACACAGAGTCTTCTCCAGAGGGAGATTACAGCCAGTATTTCCAACCCACCTGACTGAGGGGGTGCAGTGAGTGTGATCTCACATCCCAGTTACAGTGGGAAACAGGACAGATCTGTAACTACTCCTGACTCAGTTCTTACCGGAATGGAAGAACAATTGCTTTTGGAAAGGTTTTGCCATGGTTGCTATCCTGTCTTTAAAACAGTTGCTGATAAGTCCATTAGTATTTGCTAATGTTTTGTGACTTCAGAAGAAAATGAAAAGCCTTATTTGTTCTTGGTGATATTTCTTTAAAACAATCATGTGCTTTGCAAAAGGAATACAAAACCAAACATTTAAAAAAAAAAAAAAGTACAAAGCAACACTAGCTCTATTTCCCACTTACTCTCTTCTGTATCTGTTTATAGGGTTAAGGAATGTTACAAGTAAATTTGTGACTTTAAATAAAATGTTTTAAGAAATATGACAATAGTTACAATCTCTTCTTGTCTTTACGACTGTTTCAAACCTTGCATTTTATATATTCTTGAAAAAGCTAAAAGCACTTCTAACTCTCAGGGCAGCAGAAACCAGTATCTAAACACAAAGTAATCTACAATTTTTCTAAAAAATAGCACTAAAAAGCCCCTAACAAATCCACAAAAGAAAACCAAACAAAAAACCCCACAGAGTAGGAGAATTTATCACTTATATTATCATTATGGTTAACTTACTTAGATGACTAATACAGTTGCATACAGAATCATTTTTCTTTTTCACAGTCTTAAAACAAAAACCAAACAAACAAAAAATACAAACCGGTAACTGATAAAGAGGAATATCCACTTGCCCAAGAAAATCATCTCGAGTCTACAGAAAATGAAAACAAACAAACAAAAAACACAGAAAGTTTAAAGTTGCAAAGTGTTTTTAAAAACATTGATCCAAACTCCTGATAGCATAGTAATGCTTTCTAAGAATTTGAAGACACTCTTGAATTATAGACAATAAACCTTGTTCTATATAGAACAAGTTCTGATTGATCCAACACTCATAGCCTTGGAAAGTCCTGCTTTCCTCAAAATAAATGAAGTTTGAGGGAGCTGGGGGTGGAGATTTAGATTGTATTTTAAATTGCATAGAGTAATGCAAATCAAACAGGAAAGAGTTGTTCAGCATCAGGACTGAGATTATCAGCATCTCCGATAGAAACATTGTCTTAAACACACCTTTTCCCTTAGTTCTTTCAGTATAATAATTGTCTTTGTATATGCTTAAGCAACTAAACATTTATCACAGATTAACACAGAACTAAAGACCTTCCTCCTAGGAGCACCTGACAATTTCTATAAGCCTAGGCACCTGTTTAAAACAGACATACATACACACATTTTTTTCTTTGCAAAATATTACAGCTACTGTCAAAAATAAGATGAAGTAAATTTAAGTTTCATCTGTGATAAGTGCTTTGGAAGTTCCAGCAATTCCAGCGGTTCCAAGCCTGGCAGAAGGAGGTTCAAATTTAGCATCTCCTCTACCCTCTGCCCAACATTCCTGTTGACATCTGAAAACCTGCTAAAATTTGTTATAGCTATGAAAAATACCATTTTGCCTACACACATTGCAGAGTTTAGTTTTAACAACTAAAATCTGAAATATTCTGCCCTGACTTAGATGTCTTGACTGTCCAACTACAACCAGACTATGAATGCAGCAACTCTGCAGCCAGATTCCCTCTTTGCCTGCCAAAGAAATTAAGATGTTGGTAGTTTATGTAGGTAATTTCAGTATTTGCCAGTAGTCAAGATCGACAACAGTCTTGATTTTACTTGACTTCTTACTAGATTACTGGAGCATATGCTGAGTTGTTTCAAGTTCATTTGTGATTTGAAAGCCTTTGCAAACCTCCACAAAAGCAGAGGAATGTATTATATGGGTCATTTAACATGAAGACATATGACTGCCTGTGTGCTAAAATCAAGAGGGCATGAAGTTTTTAAAAGGTATGTATAAACCTATGGCATTTTTCAAAAATCTACACTATAACAAGACTATGCTTTTTTGTATAGACAGAGTAAGAGACTGTGAAAGTTTTCAACAGTGTAGCCTGTGCAGCCTCCAAACTTCTTATCTTCCTGATTTTTCCAGCTAACAAAAGATTTGGTGCCTACTCTTTCCTAAATCCGTTGGGGTACCACACTCATCACCCAAGGATTTTCATGGCCTTCCTCTGTAAAACATTCCACTATAAGGCTCTCCATGTTGCTGACATCTATTCCCTTCATCGCAGGGCAAAGCCATGTGTTTCATCTTTCTTCTGGCACAACTATATTTTTAATTTTCAATGCCAATGTTTTACAATATTAAAACTCCAGTCCAATTCTACTAATTTTTTGTCCCATTGACAGCATTCTCCATTCAAACACTTATGACATTAAAGCCTAAAATATTTCTTGAAGTACTTCTTTCTTCCTTAATAATTCTGGAACCTTTTTTTCTCTAGCTCTGTTGTCCTAAGTATGTCCATTTCATCTTCAAATCATACCTGTATATGGAGAACCAGTGCCTCACATTTGTATAAGCTCTAATTTTTACACCTCCAAAAAGCACACCTAGACTGCAGAGCTTATAACAGAAATCCAGAGATACATAACTGCCAGTTGAATTTGTAGTGTGTATGTCTTATACTCAGATTTGAAGCAGAGAGGAGTGGAAATAAAACCAAAACACCCATCTTTTTAGTTCACAAACTTGTTTGAGATAGAAAGCTACAACAGGTTTTCATACCTGAAGAGTCTGACGCTTCCCTGAACTACTGAAGAAAAACTGTCTGTATTATTATAGAACACAAGCTTCTGGAAAAATATAGGTATCATTTTTGCCAATGAGGTTCTTTTTAAAATGGCACGGCACATACTTCAGACATGTTAAAAGGCTTAGTATTTGTAAAGTTCTTGGCAATCCTCAAGTGGAACATGCCTTTCAAATAAATTACTGGAATGTAGGACAAAAGTCTGCTGTATTTTAGAAAACCTCAGAACATTGTGTTTGTTACTACCATTATTTTAGTACAGGCTCCTGTTATTCACTTTATTATTCTGCTGTCTCTCCTGCTATTTTTAGCAGAGCTAGCCTTGATAGCCAACCTTTAACAGTACTTTCTCCTCCAGCCAGAGAGTAAAATCCACCACTGGAGATTTTTGTTGACCTCCAAACAACTAATACACAGATCAGATAGCAGGAATGCTCTTTAGCAATGTGCCTCACTGTCACAAGCTGACAAACTGCCTTCAAAGAAGTGCCAAAGAAGCTTTGAAACAGACATCGCCCACATTAACAATTAAATGCCAGTGGAGTTGAAACTGTTTGGATCTCTGTTTCATGACAGCAGGCATCCCAGTTTTTTCAAGACAGACAAGTGGGTCAGTTGTTCTTGTCAACTTCTAATTTCTTAACAGCCAGAGAACTCAAACTTTCTGCTTGCCAAACCGTAAGTGCATAAACCTCAATTAATGATATAGTACACTAACAAAGAGGCCTTTTATTTTACTGATTCATTGGTTTAGTCTACAGAAAGTTATTAAAAACATGTGAGGACAGACAGCTGCTGTATACAATACATTTAAAGAACTCGAGTGCAATGCCAAAGTGAGTGCTCAAAGAGGAAAAGCACCGAAAGAGAGTAATGCAGTCCAAAACTCATTTTCATCTATTTTATGAACATACACTTAATAAGCCTTAACGGTTAAGATTTTGGTTTTTCTGCAACTCTCATCAGAAATTGGATAGAAGTAGATTATAAACAGACATGCTTATCTGAGTCACACACTTAAAAGCAGTACTGAGAACATTACCTATAATTTATCAGGTTTGAAGACAGTTAACTGAATTTAATGTCTTTCTTAATTGCTGGATTCACCACAGTGCCTTTTGAAACAGCTCTCATGTAAGACCAGGGTGTTGAAGCAACAGGTATTTTCTCTACCAACTTTTGTGACTAATTTTTGTTGGTGTCAGTGCCTGAATGAGAACCTAAGTATATTCCTAGTCATTTTGTGACTAAACAGACAGCTAGTTGTGCGTAAGTTGGTCTTCACACAGAAATCTACCACTGTATGGCAAAATGAGAAAGCATACAGCTTTTATTGGAGGGAATATAAAGTATCAATTCAAACTGAAAAAAACAAACAGTGATCTGGACTATCATTGCTAAAGAAAACAAGAGCTCAATAGAACCCTTATAAAACCAACATTCTTCTTGCTTAAACACCCAAACATCAACATTAGTTACAAGCTTGATGAGAATGAAAAACCAAGCCTTTCCTGAGCTACACTAGCAACTTCAAGTATTTTTCTTTTCATGCTGTACTGAGTATATTATTTGGTTCTCTTAAACTCTAAATCAAGAAAAGTGAGCTTTTATTCTTCCATAAAATACTACCAGCATACGCTATTCATCATGGGAAAGGAACAGTTTCAAAAAGCAAAATTCAATTATCATGTTAAGATCTTACCAAATTCATGGATTCTAAAAGTAATGTTTTCTCTACCTTGCAAAGCAATAAATACTTTATTGCATCGAATTCATGAAAGTCCCAGTCTCCTGTATTTTTAAGGGGGAAAGGTAGATGGTGAGATTTTTATTTTTTTTTTTTAACACATAGGCATTTCTTTTTAGTTGACATCTATAGTGCTGAGATGTAAGAACCTATCAGCATTTTCAAAATGGAGAAAATATGTACTGTTAGATCAATGGTTATTATGCAACATATGTTTCTGGAGGACCTTCAGCCCTGCTGGCTGCTTCAACAGCAAGGTGTCAGCATAACATGCCTCAGCAGTTTTACCATCTGTTTAACAGATAGCATTTAGAAATGACACTGAAGTTATTTTCACTAATTCTCCCTCGCTTCCAAAGATATTTTCAGCAAACTGCTTCTCTAAAAAGACCAGAGCAAAAGTGTCATCTGATTCTGCATTTACAGCTTACACTTCTTATATAGAACCAGGATCTTATAGATAGCTTCCGTAAAAGTTCGTATTTAGTCTACAGTAATTTTATAACAACATTTGAATATTACTACAATGTTTGCTACTTTGTCCTTAAAAGTTCATTAACAAAGCAATTTAAGATAGCTTTCTTTTTTTCCAAACGAGAACTTATTTGCACATAGGTCACAGGAAGACAAGTCACCCAATATAACTGAAGCATACTTAAGCACAATATAAACAGAGAACAAGTTAGTAATCTGAATGTTCTATTCATCATGAATTTGAGTTCCTTTGGTTTTATGGACAGATGTGCCAAACAAGCTACCATATAAAATGCAGGAATATTACATTTTATGAAAAGTCAAGAGCCAATCCAGATTTGGCCTCCTATGTTAAACCAGCCAATACTAAAAAACAAAACAAAACAAAAAAAAACCAACCAAACAAAAAAACCCACCACCCAAACAAAAAACAACCCCCCAAAAAAAACCCACAAAAAAATCACAAAAAACTCAAAAAAAAAAAACCAAAACAACAACAAACAAAAAAACAAAACAAAAAAACAAAAAAAAACACACCAACAGAAAACAGTACCGAATGTTTAATTAGGTATCATTTTGACAACCCATTCCTGATATCTAGTTAACTTCACAATAGTATAAAAACATAAAACTTTTGCATCTATTTGTAGAAAATTTGTACCATATCTTAAGTTAAAATAAAGTTTGAAAAACAAACTCTTGTAGTAACAATTCCAGGGCCCCTTTTACCTTCACCACTTAACGCTATAAAGCTTAAAACACTCAAAAAAATGTAAAACCCTATCAAACATTAAACTGCACATGTGATTTCCTCCCTGAAATGAGCAACAGATAAATCAGATATGACAGATGTTAACCACACTGGCTAATTAATACACTCAGTTGAAAGACTCAATGCACAGTCAACTTTTTGTTATTTAGAACAAGAGGGAACAAGTAGAATAAAAAAAATAAAAAACAAAACAAAACACCATCAACAAACAAACAGACAAACGATTTGCCTCCAAAAGGCAGACAGGCAATTGGAGCATCTCTGTACCATGGTCTCATTCCTGGGAAGTCTATCAGGTCCAGTACAGTGCCACACAGATGCACAAAATCAGGTTGACCCTGGAAGCTGCTTCTTCCAGCCCTAAATATAATCTTGAATGGTCGGCCCAGGCTGTACAAGTAACTGACCCCTTCTACGAAATTTCTGTGAACATAGACCTACAGCAGGGCTGGATGCAGGCTGACTGGCCTCAGCCTATTCCCAAGTTAGTCCAGCAGTTTTCAAAAGCATTCTTATGTCCACTGTTCTCAGCTACTATTGATCCAAATTCAACATGAACACTAGCTCAGGAATTCCCAGCGCCTTTGCGCCAGCACGCAGCTAGCGGCCGCTGCCAGCCACGCTGTAGTTCTCCATGCTCTGCTACGCTGCACCTTAGTCTTCAGCCACCACTGATCTCAACAGGAGCCCCATGCCCAACCTACTGACCTCTCCCAGCTCCAAGTCTACTGCTGCCAGTCCTCAGTGTAGGCACAGATAACCTGGCTACAGTGGAACTTACTGGTTTTTCTTAAACTGTGCTATGCTCAAGTTACAAATCCTATCTGTCCAAAACCAGTCTGCATGAACTGACCTTGGATGCCTCAACCTCTATGGCACAAGGCAACTACAACACAAATAATTCACCCACAATAACTTTTACAACAAAAGCAGTATTACAATTTATTTCAGATAAGCTCAACAACATTTCTTACTCAAGTCACATTACACTTCCCACATTAGACATGGGTTTTATTGGCCTATAATTTGCCAGATGTTAAACACTTCAGATTTATTCTAAGTTAAATATTTGTCCCAAATCAAACTTACTAGAAATGATTACTACAACAACTGGCTAAGGTAGAAACTCTATTAAAAAAGAAGTAACATTCATAAACCTTTTTCTTTGAAAAGCACTTGTGCTTTCACATTACTAAACACAAGGCCTTCTCCCTTATGCTAGGAAAATCACAGATTGCCAGAGAAATCATCTAGGTCTAAAAGAATACAGTTCTATGTTTCTTTCCACATTCCTTTTACTGAGTAGCTGGAGCACTCCATTTGCATTTTAACACGCCCTAAATTCAATGACTCCGATTCAAGATTGTATGTAATTTCAGCCAGGAACTTGCTGATGTCCTTAAATTCTGTTTGCTTATGTTCCAGTTGATAGAGCTGAAAGTGGCCCAAGGTCTCAAACAATAATTGCATCTTTTCAGTTTACCGTTAACTGCCGGGGGCGGGGGGGGAGGAGGTACTCTCTTAAAACAGAGATGATTATAGATCCATAAACTAACACTGAAATAAGCTACAAACATTTTGCTGGCTGCATTCCCAAATCAGCATGTTCTGTTTGTCACAGGGAGTGAGAAAGTTCACTTGAAACAGAGACACTTAACAGAAATGCAGGGCAGTCCCCTTCAGACGACGGTGAAAGTCAGTCATAATCAAATGACTTGCCTGAAAAGGCCAGTCAGTTCTGCTTGCTTGCTCAATTTGTGAAATTCATCCACTTGTAGAAGACAAGAAAACACGTGTTGGAACACAGAAAGAACACTCTCAGCCCAGGGTGAGGGGAGAACTTGAAAGCGCATTTCTACCATTTGATCCTAGGTGGCTGCAAGGGCTGAGCAGGCACCAAAGAACATAGTAGTCAGATTAAGACTCTGCATAGCCTTGTATCCTTTCCTTAGTAACAGCCAAGAGCCGATGCTTAAGGAAATAATAAAAGCAGCAGTTAAGAATAGTACTTCCTCTGATATATCCCCCAGTTTCTAATGAATAAGTGGTCATGGACTTTTTGATGCTGATGTTAAAATACGTTCTGAGAATGTAATACCCTTTGATGGACTTTTCTTCAATTTACCTAACCTCTTCTTGAAACCCATTTATACTTTTGGTATGCACAACATCTTGCAACAGTGAGTTCAGCAACACATGAGAGAATCTGTTTGTTTTATAAGAGTGGACTCTGTTTAAATTCACCTCCCCTGAACTATAGTTTTATAAAACTCCCTTTATACCATGTTTTTTTCCCCTCCCAAAGCTGAAAAGCCCTTAGTGTCTCCTCATGTAAAACTTATCCCAATCTTGTGACCCTTCTTGGTATTTTTCTAGTTCTGTTATACATGGTTTCTGAAAGAGGATGACCAGAAATATGCATGCCATGCACATACGTGGATTTGTACAACTCCATAAGGGTGTTTTTAATTTTGTTAGTTTATTCCTTTCCTAATAAATCCTAACCTATTTGCTTTTCAACTGTCAACAAGACTTGAGCTGACATTTTCAGCGAGTCACTCACCATGACATAAACTATTTTCTGATCAGTACAGGAGACCATTACTATGCATGCATCATTAGCTGGTTTTCCTCTGTGTACAGTACTTGGCATTTATCAACACTGATTTTCAAATTGTCCATTCTACTGTCTAGTCACTCACTATCATAAGATTTTTCTGCAGCTTCAAAGGTAACAATTTAATTCTCACTTTTGTTTCTTATCTTTTAATTAATTGTCATCAATAAGGAAGTTTTTTTCCTGCACTTATGCTTTGAGAGTATTGTTTAGAACATCTGCTAAGGGTTCTTGTCAAAAGTTTTGAAAAGCTCCGTGTCCTGCATTAACCAACTCACCCATCTTCGCATGTCATTTCTTAGTTTGATTTGTAAGACAAAACTTCTTTTTATGAAGGCAATGCTCAGTCTCCTTCCTTGTAAAAACAAAATGTGTCGTATGCCTACTGATTCTATTCCATGTACTCTTTCTTCCAGACCAGGCTGTTGCAGTAGCCTATAGTTGCCCTTTTGGTCATTTTAAAATATCAGCATACTACTTACCATCTTCCTTTAGTAAGAGAATCTAATAGATTAAGAGATTTTTCCTTATAGTTAGTATTTCAACAATTCTATAGCTGAGCTTCTGACAAGTCTTGGGACAATACCTGCAGGCTTCTGTCTTATGCTATAGTGCTTACAAAGACTATGATTTCTACATCACCATAACATTTTCCAAGAAATGCTTTTGTTTAACCCAAAGTGTTGATCTGATTTCTCACAGAAAGCAAAAAGGATGTATCACTCAAAAAAAAAAAAAAAAGTTTAGCAATGATCATGGTCTCATATCTGAAAGCCTGCAAGTTATTGGCTAGTCAGGAGTAAAGGGAAGAATGTCTCTACCTTACCTCAGGAACAGGTTTCACTTCAACACATTCTTAAATGTGTACTAAGCCTTAAGAGACAGAATAACTATAGCTTGTGGCTACATTAAAAAGCAGCACACCATCAATACCCACTCTCTTGTGGTAGATTAAAAAGGACATGAATCCACCTGAAGGCTGGATAATTAAGTATTTATGTAAGCTGTTTCAGGAACTCTGCTCTGTATGGTTTTGCAGTTTTGTTCTCCCCTTTTGTTGGCATGAGAAACCTACCCAAACTCAGTTCAGCTGCAAACTATAAACAGAATGAGGTTAATCATAATTTGTGCAGCGCACAATCAAACAAAACTCCTCCTTAATATGTTTGCTGGTGACTACAAAGCAGTAGAGCTTTGATATACAGAGTTATTCAAGTATTATGCTACAGTCTGGACACTGTTCCTTACAGAACAATCATATTCTTAAAGTTACATATGGTTCACTGTTGCCAAATACAACTTGCTAAAAGCTACAAAGAAAAATTTTAGGGATGGAGCTGATACCAGATAATATCGATTGCTTCCTTTGCTGATGCTTCCATGTAGCACCCATTCACAGCTAGTCTCAGCTGTAAGGTTTATCACATCCTTTGAGTGTAATCTTTGTATCCCCTTGAAGAAGATTGCCAATCAAAAGCTAAAGGCATGAAGAAAGGTGGTAAAGAAGCTGTAACAAAACTCTGCATTTAAGCAACATGGAAAATAGAAGAAATCTGTACAAGTTATTAAAGTACTACAGGTCATCGTTATATAAAGGATGAAAGTACAGATCACCTACAACTAATTATAAATTGTTAATTACTGCAATTAAAAGACATTTTCCACTGTCTTCCCTTTAATGCTTTGATACATACTTCAACTTCTAGAATTTGTCTGAGACACAACATAAATAGTAGTATGTGCTTTAAGTCTAGCGTAGTTGTCACCATGATTCCTTAAAAAGACACCACCTTCCTTTCAACCCCAATTCTCCTTGACTGAACTGATATACCATGACATAGCAAAGTGCCATAGACAGTCCTGTAATATGATCCTTCAAGATATGTGATACTGAACAATATGAAAATTATTAGGTGATGAGGTTACACAGCACACTAGCATGAAGAGATGTTTATGTGTGCTCTGCCTTGTATTATTGCCTCTATAATCTTTTGCTTCACCTGCCCCTTTTCCACCTCACTTCTTTGCACATATTTGGGACACCAACTATCCATGCAGCCCCTTTGCTCAATGTGTAAAGATGGAGACAGCTGGAGATAAGCCACAGTTGTCTTCCCCTTCTCTTGGCACTTCTTCCTGGTTGGACCATTATCTTCTGTGAAGTTTTGCTAAGATAGAAGCTCTACACTTAAAGCGGATACAAGACAGAAGACAACCTCGGGCTATTCAGTGCTAACTGGTGGTGCAGCATTTATCAAGGGAATCAAGATCTTCCAGGAAGAGGTTCTGGTCTCCTCAGCACGTTCAGATCAGCTGGAAAGTTAAGTTAGTGAAGAGAGACATCCTCACACAGCCCCCTCAAATTACTGTTTCTCCAAAATTTAAATTTAGTACTTAAAAATTCAAATAGCATCTCCTTTTACAAATAGAAAAGGCAGACTTCCAGAACCTGGTGAAAAAAACCCAAGAGTTGCAACTAAAGGTTTTCTTCACACAAACTTGACAGTAGAAAAATGTTTGGGTTTTTTGTTTGTTTTTTTTTCTTCAAAAGGTGTATTTCATTCACTAGAAACAAAAACTTGAGTAAAATTGCCTGCAAACAAAAGGACAGTAACATAATGATTCCCTTAACTGTACAAGAAATTATTTTAAATGTATACAGTTGCTGAAGCAAATTTGCAAGTACATTTACAATATTCACATCATCTAATCAGCAGTGATACTGATGGGGAAGGAATGGCTAATGTCAACAGGGATGTCAGCATATTATACTTGTGGAAGAGATTAACACAGCTTTTTT
>VXBL01007788.1:82602-106744 GCA_013400195.1 Aramus guarauna
AACCTTCAGTGCTGCAACCACAGGCTACCTCTTCCTCCTGCTTTGCATAAATGAAATTCCACTATCTACTACAGAATCTATTCAATATGTTTCCAGTAAAGATCACCAGTGGTATGTGGGCCATCACCATTCCACATTTTTCAACTTAATTAAAAATAATCCAAGGCCAGTTGTCACAGAAATGGGGGTGGTGTTTGCGGGGTTGGGGTTTTTTTTGTTTGGTTGAGTGGTTTTTTGGGTGGGTTTTTTTTGTTTTTTTTTTTTTAAGTCAGCCTTTAACAAGCTGTTGATTATAGAAAGCAGGAAATCTGATACGAGGTGGCTGAAGGCTAGTAGCTAGGCATGTAAGAAAAGAATGCATAGACCTTTTGCTGCTTCAGACTCTGGAGTCTCTGACCAAAGCACTGATTTGATTTCATGACTGCTCTGTACAGATAGCTGACATTACTAAATGCTACTCCAGTATCAACTTGTTAAATTTGAACCCAGACTCAGCATATCAATATACTAGTCCAGACTAAGTGGAGTCAAGAGAAATATTTTGGGAGTTGTTTATTTTTAAATGAGTCACAATACACCATGATAATTAACTGCACTATATAATTAAATGATTGCCATAGAATCTATTATATTTGCCACAAAGACTGTAATAGCAAACGTAATAGCATTTATCTATTTTATTCCAGTGAATTGCTGAACTGCTATAAAGTCAACTACATTTTTTGCTTGGTTTGGTGCAGGAAGCTTTAAAATTCTTTGATAACGTGTTTTATTGGAGCTACCATAAAAATGGTTTTACATAAAGACTGAGAGGACCATTTCAGGACTGAAAGGCTCCTGTGCCTGTTGTTGCATAAAGGAATCTGAAACAAGTATACTGCTATAAAACCTTTAGCATCCAGTTTTCTGATGTCAGACATCTTTTTAGTTTGTATGTAGACATGGCACAAATCTAAATATTTGCAAATACATGAAAAGTACAAGATAAATAGAACAATTTGAGATTCTTTTTTCCTATTATTTTTTATTTTTAAACTTGTCTCTCATCTGCTCATCAGAAAATGAATCTTAAGAATTCAGAAAGCTTCAAATATGCTGCCACTTTAACCCAGTAAAAATGCTCACTGCTACAGAAGTTTGCTATCAAGTGTTTCAAGAAGTTAAGTCTCCTTAGGTTTTATGTCAATTCACTGTAAACACCGCTCTCGGGAACTGAAATAAACTATTGTCAGTCCAGTGTCCTACAAGATTTTCTGGAAATGTTTGTTAACTATCTAATCCTGAACTTGGATTCTATCTAAATTGAATTTATTAAAATTCACTCAGATTTAAAATATAAAGTATCTTACATATCAACTGTCATTCAACACAGGCTAGCAGTGCAAGTTGACGAGAAGTGCACTTGAAGTGCATGACTCAACATGTTTTCCTTTTGACAATATACTTTTTAAAAATAATTAGATCCAGACTACTTAAAACATGGCATATCTGTTTGTGCTTATTGTGGAACTTACCATCAACTTTACAGTTTGATTTTGGGATGAGGAATCACCAAACAATAGGCATAGTGATTACCTGTGATCCACTGTGAGTTTTATAATGAAGCTTAAACACAGATCACAGTTGTACAAGAAGAAAAGGGCATTTTTCTTCAAACTCTTTTTAACCAAAAAGTAATACAAAACTCCAAAGAAGTCAAAAAGTGTAGAATCATCAGGCACTACTCTAAGGGCAACAACAGACTGAAAATTACAGGTTAATACCTCCAAGGTAGTTATATCACTAGTTTATACAGGGCTTGTCAGAACTAGAGATCTTTGGCATAAAGTCTTTTGCTTAAACTAGCACATTAGTTAAATGGTAATACTGTCAATTCATGGAGAATGAGATCTTAAAACAATTTTGGGAAAATTAACTGTTGCACTTTTATCAGCATTCACAATTAAAACTAATACATAATATTCAGACCAAACAAGTCTGAAAATCCACATTTTGTGTGGCTTATGCCTTACTAACAACATAAACTGCCTTAAGAGTTAATAAGAGGAAACACACTTCTGTAGTTTAGTTGGACATCAGTTTCATTACCAAAAAAAATATATTTAATATAGGTCTTTGAGACCCGAGTACTATAATTTGAACAGCAATGTTGTTGGGAGAGGTATTAAGTTACAGTGTACTGCTCAGGCTGAAGTAGCAGTCAGAAGAAAAGAAAAAAAAAAAGAAAAAAAAAGGAGGAGAGGAAGCTGAAAATTCCTGTGGTTCAGGGTGTATACAGAAACAAATGGCATTTACAGTTTCTCTGCTCAAATATTACTTATCTTTAACTCTACATACAGCAAACTGTTCTGTAAAATAAAGCCTATGTGAAGTAAACCTAAAAGACTCTACAGTAATCCACTCATTTTTATCCATTCTATATGCAATTTTAGTAATTACTGTTAATTTATTGAGAAGCAAAGTTACGTATTTAAAACTATAAAACTTCTTATGAAGTTTAATTCCCATATCTAGATAACTAGACAAGAAAAACTCTTTAAGTTCATGCAAACAGGAAATTATTGTTTGTAATATATTACATACAGGCATTTCACTGTAAGACCTATTCACCTATGCTACTCTATGTACCATATTCTAAGACACAAAAAAAAAACAAACAAATGTTATAGCTAATATAAAAGTTAGCTCCCTAATGGTGACAGTTTGACACCACCAGAAAATTCTGAAATCGTTGTGTTTAAGTCTTGATTGAAAATGTTACTACTACCCAGTTAAATTTCAGATGTAAAATACTGACAAACTTTTCTATAAACACTCACCTTATGGGGCCTCCACAAAGTAGTGCTAGACATTTCCCTGTTAGATGTTCCATATCTTTTCTTAACACCAGTTTTTCCTTCATTCCCAGGTTTGAACTGTATGTGCAACTGAGACGTCCTTGCACTGTGACACTTGTATTTAAGGCTGGATAAGCTGCAAGAAACTTTTTGACGTGATCCTTCCAACGAAAGACTTCTTTGCAAAACATGGTGGGGTTTGCTCATCTGTGCATTCGGTCTTTCTAGTTCATTTATATTTATCTGATATTCTGAATCTATTTCTGAGGGTAAACATGCAGATGTGCTACGTGTCAGTTTTAAATGAGGGTATTTTGCACTGGAGTTCAGATTTAACTCTGGACTGCAACAGCTGTTAACCATTTCACTACTTGATGCAAATGCTCCTTGAGTGAGTTGCACTGAAATACATGAGAAGCCATCAGGTACTTCTTCACAAGTTGCCTGCTCAGAATTATTCAAGATTTGACTTTTGTCCTGTAATGATGTATTCAAGTAAAGCGGTCGAATGTCTCTGACTTCGCCAGAAGAGCAAACTGTTTTAGACAGTCGAAGTCCATTGACTGCTGTTGAGAGGAATCCCTTGGAAATGGTTTGATCTTCTTTTTGTGCCAGCTCACTAGGAGAAATAATTAGTTTATGGGATGTTTGATAGGCACCTCTATGTGGCAGTTGACATGAGCTTACTGGAGAAGCTGGAGGAGTACTGGAAGGACTCCTAGGGAAAATAACCAGTGATGAACAACGTCGCAGTGGAATTTTAGTTTTCTTCCGTAGTGACAAAGCATCTTGGTCAAAAGTAGTATTACTTCTACAGAGAATTTCCTGAGATGAGTTGTTCCTATAGGGATTATATTTGTTTGCACTGCTTCTATATGAAGAATCACCACGTACAACACTACTACAGAATGTACCATCACCTGTCGAAAGGGTGCCACTACCACTGTCACTGATGACACTGTTACTATATGAACCTCCATCACTTGCGGTACTTGCACATGATCCGTAGTCACTGCCAGCACTGCTGAACGATCCGCTGTCACTGGCTGCAATACTGCTAAGACTGCCATTGCACAGAGCAGAACTGCTTAGAAGGCTATCATTAGAGCGATGATCAACCACAATTCTAGCGCCACAATTTCCTTCATTACCAATACCAATGAATGAAGTGTCTTCACCAGTAGCTAAAACATCACCAGACCGAAAACATCCACTATGCTTTCTAGACTGTAGAGAAATGTGCAGCGAGGTGCTCTTTTTTATTTGCAATGAAGAAATAGTTGCATTTTCCTCTTGATTACTTACTTGTTGCGTTACAGGTGCATAAGCAACTTGTCTAGGAGTCAGTTTCATTTGTGTAATATTAGGTGCAGAATTCTGCAATTTTTTGAAGTACATACAATTATTACTATCCAAAACATCTTCAGATGTTTCCGATAACGGGTCTGTGTTGCTTCTTTGGGTAGCAAAATGCAATCTTAACCGTCGTGCCATTTGTTCTCATTTCCACGCATGTTAGCAAATGAAAACCACAAAGATCCTTCAGCAGAAAGGCTACAGGCAGCTGCACAGAACCTAGAGCTAGTACATCACAACAGTAAAAGCCCATAAAAGTGGCAGTCCTTGTTCTAATTTCTACAAGATAGTAGTGTTAAAAGAAGAACTGTACCTCTTGAAATAAGTCAGCCATTCGTTGAACTGCAGTTTCTGGACCGTCTTTGATTGCTTGCAGTCAGAAAGCATTCGTTTACAAAGCACTTAAGTTCCAACGACCTCAGCTGCAACACACTGACAAACACTACTGACCTTGTTTCAATTATACCTTCTGTAATTTGCATAAATGAATACAATAATAAACTTCCAGTACTTCCAAGTTTAAAACAGCAACCCCTGCTGCAGCTGCACTAGCTGAGTCAATGTGTCCGTACTTTCCTCAGCAGCGTATGACTACTAATATTTTTACCCACAGGTTTAGAATTACAGGAAGTTGGTAGGAATGAAGTCCCATATAATTGAGTATCAAGTCCAGGATTGAATTTCCAAATAGTAACCATGCTAGCAAACTGCTGAGGTCTGAATTTATGCATAAACCAAGCCTCCCTCCCCTTAAAAAAAAAAAAAAAAAAAAAAAAACTTTTTTCCCCTTTTTAAAAAAAAAAAAGTCTTTCTGCACTATTTAAATAAAACTTGAAAGAAATCTGGCATTATCTCACAATCTACATGCTGTTCAGCAACCACACTTTCTAAAGATTTGCATGTAGTAGAAACCTCTCCTGGCAAATAATTTGTAATTTTCACTGAGGTGCAACTGAATTAGAACCACAACAAGTTACTCTGATTAATAATTTGGCATTTATTTTCAGCCTACCATGTTAAACTTTTATTTTATATTTAAACCTTTCCAAATTACAGCTGTTAAAGGCAGGAAAAACCCAAACTATTCTTAAAAAGTGAACTACCTCATCTTGTCTGCTAGAAGCCCACAATAAGCAGACATTCATTAGAGTTCAGTATGGCATGCAAATACACAACCAGCTATGCAAACTTTGAAACACTAAGCTAAGTATGCATGGAGATAAACATGATTAACCAAGCACAATTACAGAAGAAAGCTATCCTGTATAGTTATACACAAAGTCATACGTTCATAGCTAATTACTAATTTATTTTTTTCTTTTAAATAAAGTGATCAGCACGTCAAGAAGTTAATATACTGTCAACTCGTGTAAGAGTAATGGGATTGAGAATTCCTACAAAATGTTTCACTGGCTCACGTCATCTGAAAAGGTCCTTTGCTGGCACCTAGTGGGACTTTTAAAAAAGGATAATCTTAAACCTTGCTGTTAAGTGTGGAGTTTTTTTGTTGTGGGTGTTTTTTAAAAAACAAACATTTGGCTATGAATGTACTTTCGAATACAGAAGCCATATATGATGCAGTACTAAACGCTACCACACTAACATGAAATTACTTAGTGTTGCTGAAATTGTGCAAACAGAAGAGAACACTAGGCCATTTATACTTTTATAGGTCATACTACTAGATTTTTTTCTGCTCCATATTTATTTAACCTTTACTGTATTTTAAGCTAGAAGGCAGTAAAATTAACATTTATACCTCCTTCCCAAAAAAGAGCCAAGAATCAAATTCATAGTACTCTGTTTGCAAGCAACAAATTTGTTTTCTAATTATACTCCAGGGCTTACTTAACCTCTGTTACCTGAATTCCATTATTAGAATGCAGCAGTAAATGAATACCAGCTTATTCATAAAAAGCCACCAAATACAATAGTTCATTTATTTCATTATGCTTCACCAACTGGACGACTTCTAATGTTATATGTTGGAGGGAAATTGGGATGAGAGGAAAAAGAGGAAAGGAAAATACTATAAAATATTTTTTGGTCACAGTTTCAAAAAGTTACATTTGAACTTCAAGCAATATATTTAAAAAAAAAAAAAAAAACACACACACACACAAACACAAAACCACCCACCCTAAGATATCTGAGTGAAAAGTAAACAACGCATGTCTTAAAGCTTTTTCTCCCCAACAACAAATTCATTAGTAGCAGTTTGTAACATGTTAGTATGATGTACAACAAATTGCAACCACTTTGAGATACACTGCTTTTAGTAAAAAAAGCAACACTTTCTTCCCAGTGGATGACCTGAAATGCTTTTCCAATTTCACTAAAGAAGCCCCTAAGAAAATGATAACTGACATATTTTGGTAACTGAGACTTAAGATTTGAGATTTCTCAACATGTCACTCTTCCTTACCTATAACCGTACATATAGGTACAGGCAGCCAATTATAGGTTCCTTCGTCAACATAAAATGGCTTTTAAAATGCAAAATTCTGTCTTGCTGAATTAGAATTGACACAAAAATAAATAAAGAAGAATAATGTTTTAAAAGTACCAATAGCTCCATTCAACACATAACATCATTGACTTCTTCAGTATTGATAACAGGTTTTGGCACTTTGTTTGAAATATACATAATTGTGACAAGTTATTGTAAGACAGGAAGAGACAGCAAAAAGTCATCTAGTGCCTTCACTGGTCCATCTCATACGTGATCTCATTGTTCTTCTGGACAGATTTTCCTAATGTCTTTTTGAACGCAATCATAACCAAGGACTCCACAAACTGCTCAAGCCCTTTACTAATGGTTTTAAACAAGTCAGCAGAACAAACTAGATTTAGTGTTCCCTTACCAAATCCAAGACAGGTGATCTCTGAAAAGTTTTAAAGCTACTACAGAAAGATTTTAAAACTCCAGTTGTTGGTGATACAAATTCAAACTCCTGTTGTATTGGTTAAGCCTGACATTGAGGAAGCTAAGTTTTGAGCCTGGTTTTCAAGAAAGCAACATTTCCTGAAAACAAAACCCAAAGATTTCAGGCTTCAATTTATCTCCAAAAGTTACAGGGAAAGCACTTGGGAAAAATTTTTTATAAAGAGGAAATTATCTGGTGGGAGGACCATCTCACAAACATAAGAGAATTTCAGTTTTATCAGCTTGCTCACACCTAGAATGTAAACAGTCATCCCATAGGTAGAAGAAAGAAAGGCTGATTAACACTGAAGCCCACTAAATTAACATCAGATGAAACACCTTTTGATCATAGCTGTGTATCCTAGCAAAAGGGTGCGAGGCATGTATGATTTCTGTACGTGAAGATGAATTAATAGAAGCGGGGGAGCTTGTCAGCTAAGGCGGCGATTTGACTTATTTAAAACAGCTCAAGATATCAATGGTAGAAACTTAGTGTTTCTGAGAGCAAGCTAAAGAGAAATAGGGAGACAGCCTTTTCCACTCACCAAATGAGGAGATGGAAAAGATGAAAAATATTGGGGTTATTGTAGAATTATACAGTGACCAATGAGGTCATGATTCTAAATATAATCATACATAGGAAACAAAGCACCATTTCCAAGCTGATGCCAATAAAATGGTTTATTGGTTCGTCTCCCATAAGCAAACAGGCCAAACAACTTACCTACTCTAGATTAGAGAAAGAATGCTAAGGAATTCTCTTGGTAGAAACCACAAAGAAAGCATTGGCCTTCTCCCCAAACAATCAGGAATGTGACTTTCTAATCATGCCTCCTGGCTTCCAGGGGGTGGCAGTAATGTTCCAATGACTAATGGACAAAGTGCTTTGACTTCACGAAGAATACATGGTAGCCTCATCACACTGAGATGAATATCTGAACATCCTGGAAAATCATATTTAACCTGCCGTGTAAGCCACAAATGCTGGTGATTCCCTTTAAAATTGTTTAAAAAAAAAAAAAAAAAGGAGACATCATATTTGAACTGCTTGGGACAGGTAACACCACCAGTCAAGAAGTAAATGGCTTTGGGGACTGTGTGACGCCTATAATCGAGATTCTAACCAGCCTCCTCTCTATTTATTCTAGACAGTTTATACTTATATTTACACAGATTTTCACTCTTCCCAACTTCAGCAGATTAGCACTTCCATAAAAGATACAATGGACTCCTGAACATATGCAGAAAGCATTAGGAAAAAATAAGTTTTTCATGGCCAACACACTATTCAAGCACAAAGAGATCTTTTATAATGGCTGTCATAATGAAACTGTGTTTGAAGTACAAACTAAAGAGCACTCAATCCCTCCTATTAGTTTCAAACTATTGCAGAAGTAAAAGGTATATATTTCAGTGACAAGAAATGTCTGTGAAACGGTCCTAGGATGCAAGTGTCATGATTGTACTGCTATCAGCCTTACTCATTTACAATAAAATGTACAGACATAAAGATAGGTAAGTAGACATCTTCACATATAAAATGAGAGCATGGTCAGAGGAGGAGTTTCGATTTCACTGAGGAAATAAATGCCCAAGCTATCCCTATCTTACTTATGACCTGCCATTCAGAGAGTGACACCTATCTACAAGATCACAATCCACTGTCAATTTGTTAAGATTTCCAAAGAAAATGCACACATGCTTTCTTTCATGCTACTCCTCACACATTGAAGAAGCTTCTCACACAGTGTAGAGATATCTACATTGTCAATGCTACTTTGTTCATGGGAAAAATAAACATTCAGTGCAGAGCTTTCAACATCACTGAAGAATTTGGCCATATCATTTGAAAAGTACCATAAAAGAATGACACTTTTATGAGTTAAAGCACATTAGAAGTTAAGAATAATAATAAAACTGCATCAGAGCATCACAAAGTGTAGTAATGTCAGATAAGTAAATGAATCAGGTCTGCCTGTAGCTTTAGGTTTCATTACAGAAGTTAAGGTTGTTTGGTGTGGTTTTTTAATCCATGTGGAATCCAGATGAACTTACTTTCATTTAAGTCTTATAATACACTGCAACATTAACATAAAAGGACCTACCAAGCGATTTTCATCAAATACTTCAAAAAGGAGTCTGTGTTTCTGAGGATTAACCTTGAAAAAAAGAAATATGTTAATAGTTAAAATATATGCTGAATTCCAGCATTTTTCTTCAGAAAAATCTTTATGTTTATGCAGGAAGAAATAAATACGTAAGAATGAAATTCAACAGCAAAATCTAAACCTTGCTGCCATGTCACCATGCAACACATTTCTATCACAACCAATGAGCCAAGACTGGTGCTATCCCAAACTGTTTTTATATCCATGTTCATGTTTTTAAACATTCATGGAATAAATTTTCAATCTTGACATTATCTTCTTTAACTGGCACAAATAACACCAGTTCATAAGCTTTTTTGAACATTAGATACATAGAGGTATTTCTGATTTTAAGCTGAACTAGCAAGAAAACATTTTTCCTAATGTATATCCAACATGGTAATACGGCTGCAAAAAAACACTTACTCTGAATAAGAGTTCTTCGTTCCACTTTGGGTTTAAGGACTACAGGGGGGTGGGTGGAGAGAAAAAAAAAAAAAAAAGAAAAGACAGCATTATAGTGACAATTCTGTATTGGTGCCTTTTTTGATGTTTTACATCTGTTTTATCCACTCAAGAAGGTACAAAAGCTTTAACCTTGCTATTGCAGGTAAAAGTCATGGGAGTCTTACACTGTTTAATACAGTGCAGAATGGAGACAATTTATGCAAGTATTCTCAGATTTTGGCTAATGTTACGGATGCAGAGAAGGGCCCCTTATACAGCTCCTATCAGTTAATTTATGGTATGTGTTCAGTAATAATCACTGCCTTCTCCTCAGTCCACTATCCACATTGCTTACACGTAAACATATGTTAATCCTGAAATTATGAACTCTTAGCAAATGCCAAATCTCTCAACATAAATCAAGACAGACCAGGCACATGTGGGCCAAACACAATATAACCTGCTCAACTAAACATATCTTTCCATTGTGGCTATTTTTAAAAATACTAGTGATACTTTGAACTCTCATCAGCGAAACTAACAACTAGCAACATAAAGGGAAAATGCATGAGTGATCTCATAACATAAATCACAGCCACTACCTAAGAGCAATGATTTGGAAGAGTACTTTCCCTCACATGTATACAATTTTTCATTTTCAGTTCAGCTAACATAAGTTACCAATACTAAGATTGACTTTTTCCTGCAGGTAATCTAGAGAAGTGAATAGCATCATGATTCAGGTGAACTGTACAATTTGATGTTCAAACACAACAAAGATTTAAAAAGTTGTACAGCAAGAAAGAGTAAAAAATTGTACAGCAAAAGAGATTCTAATTAAAGATCTAAGAAAATCAGAACAATCCAGTATTTCCACGAATGATGTAGTTTTGAGTTGGTACTCACCTTATATTCCTTAGCGTTTCTCTACCTTTCACTAAAATTATTGAAGGGAACATACCAAAATAATGCCATGAACAGAGAAACAGAGTAGGTCATGGAACATTCCTTTCCCCATGTCCGTTCACTCAAATGACATATTAATTCTCATATTTCCCGTAGTATTAACTTTTCTTCTAGAGTCTGATCAAAAAAAACAAACAAACCCACCACACCCACAGAGTTAAGACAGCTAACCTTTTTAATAGTTTTTGTCTGAACACTGGTAAGGACTCCATTCACTGGATCATACACTGTCACTTTCACATATGGGTCGCTGGGAGGGGGAAAGAAAAAGATAAGCATGCTGCTATATATCCTTTCTTGTCAGCACTATTAGCAGTTGAGTTTTAAAAGGCTTAAATGAATAGAAGCTATAAAACTAGGATTTACAATTACTTAATGAACACCACACACATTTGTACTTACAATCAGTTTCAAAATAGTTTGAGATTAATCTAAATATTGGTACTAATTATGACAATACAGCTATGCCATTTTATATGCTATCGCTGTAATTTGATTCCTCTTTCACAGTTCGTATTTTATGAGAACAGATTTAATAAATCCTCATGCATTTCAAGAAGACACACATGAAAAAAAAATCAATTGTGACTGAAAAAGCTTGAAGTATTCAATCTCTTGTTTTTAACAATTTAAAACACCTGGAATCTGAGGTACTTCCTTGAACATGCAATATTTTTACTAAATGTTCTATCCGTTTCACAGAGTTTGAGTTTAACCTGAATTCTTCTGTTAATGAAGGTGTCCTAATATGGTGGCTTAAAATGGCCTACTGCCTCAGATTTGGGGTTTTTTTTCCTTCCTGTGGTACAATAAACAACAGATTATATGAGTATCTACTTTTCCTGAACAGAGTCAAGGCATTCAATTGCTCAAACAGACCAATAACAAAAGGTGACCAAGACTGTCTGCCATATGGCAAAAGAGCATACGGTTTTCACATACTGAACTTATGATGAGAAAAGCTGCCCTAATTTTCTTTATAGTTAAAAAATTGCACGTGAAAAAAAAAAATGAAGAGGCTGTCTGGCTTTAGGAAAAATATGAATATCACAAGATAAATTTTTCTAATGCTAAACTGATGTCACATACAACAATTTTGCTAGTGCTAAGATAACAGCATTCCTGTACATATGCCAAAGCAGCTGACAGTGGAATTAGTATTAAACCCATCAGTACTTTTCTAGACCCTCTGTACATGGGCCAGGAGAAAAAAGTAGCTTTAGTACAAGCTGCATGCTGCCACTTGTCAATTCTACAAAGCATTTCACTTACCAATTCAAAAGTCTGATCTTTCCTGTGGTAAATGTTAAGCCACTTTAATTGTTTCTTCCCCTACACAGATTGTTAACTTTTAAATTTGTACATACCCAGAGCCTGCAGCCACTAGCATGGGTTTACCACATCTATAGAATTGGTGGATGCTGTTCCTCCGCATATAATTTGAGCTGAAATAGTCTTGTGCCTACCAGTGTTCATTCCAAGTCTTTAAAGCACAGATGAGACAATTTTGATTGTAACTAAACTCTCGTTATTTTAACAGCAGTCTAAGTAATATATATATGTATCTATCCTCCACAGCAAAACTATTTTACCATGCAAAGAATTAAGCTTTCCTACACATTGTTTTGACAACGCATAAGATCTGTTCAAGTGACTCTTGGGCAAGAATACAGGTATCTTCATGTTTATATAGTCTCTGATCATTTTAGAAGTTAAAACAGTTCTGAATTTTTTGGAAGGAGGCACAGCAGGATTTACTAAGATCTAAACAGCTGTAGAACAAAAATAAAGAAGCAGCTGTCCCTTAATAGACTAACAACATATTCTTACCTGGCTCCTAAGATATCCTTCTTGGCCAGGCCAATTCCAGCTATAACCTTCACCCTGACAATTCGTGTGTTCTCCTAAAAAACAAAATAACATATTCAAGATGCATTTAGATCTATTTTTAATTTATAAAGCTAAAAGCAATTATTGGCATAATTTTTAATTTACACTGAAAACTATAGACAAGACTTTGTCTGACAGAAACAGCTTGAAGTTTCAGCAGCAAATTTATTCTACCTTTATTCCTTTTAAAGTCTTCTCACCATCATATCCACATATGATGGTAGACACGGAATCCAAAAAGTAGGATTATTTTCTTTTTAAAATTAATTTTATTTTGTTTCTGGGCATCTAAAGGACTGGGATTTTGTTTTGAGTTAGGGTGCTTAATCCCACAGGACAGGATTAGTAACCCAGCATTGAACCGTTCGTGCCAGCCTTCTTTGCCAAATTCCAAATTGTTCTGGCAGCAGCAGTCACCATTTTCCCCAGCAAGCCTTGCAATACACTCGTATCAGATTGGACACAGTACGCATGTTCTGCATACAACACACATGAGTATCTTCTCCTAGGGCAATGGTAACAGCAAGTTGCTATTGCCACAACTCGTGCAGCCCAGTGACTTCTACTGCTCCCAACTGCTACCAGGAAGGAGAGCATCTAGGAGCAGTTTCCACAAGGGGGTCCCGTGTTTCTCAACACGCAATTCTTAGCCATCTTTTCTACAGAGTAGGCAAGAACCTTTGTGAGAACGTGCTCTGAATAGCATAACAATTTTTGGTGCACATGGGCATGATCTGTTAGGATGCAAGGAATGGGCTGCCATTTGCATCTCACTAGCCATTCAAGTGAGTTGCATTAAAAGCTCAAATGTGTATGGACCGAGCAAGTTTTCACCTAATGATATCTCAGCATTCAACAGAGGGCGGGAAATAGACTCTGACCATACAGTTTTCATTCCCCCTGGGAAATAAATTTATCAAATGTATCAGGACAGATTAATAAAGCAGCAAAGAACTCTGGAAAAAATGGAAGAATAAAGAATTCTTGCATCTATTTTTACTTTACAGTACAGAGAGGCCATGCTCAAAATATTAGGATTTCTGAAATGACATGTCAGCAGGGAATGAGATTTTTAAAAACAAAAAAAACCTACTTCAGTTACACATTATTCAAATTACAGATTCATAGGAGTGACATAAGTAATTGCACTCCTCCTGTTAATTAATATAACTGTACAAAGCCTTACGTGGCTTATCTGATAAGCTACTGAATTCAAGAGGGGGGAAAAATCCCAACAGCTGTAACCATGTCAGAGAAAGACAACAAATGGGCACTGTTTCCCTGGAAAGCAAAAAAGCTTTACAGATGAAGGACTGTTTGTAGGCAATGGCTAGCCAGAGACACCTGTGATGAAAGCTGATGCAACCTAGATGGTTTAAGAGTTAAATAGATACCAAGAGCAATAGGTGAAGCAGCAGATGTTGTCCCTGGGGCCTTCCTGAATTCCATGCATGATTGAAAGTGCTTTCAAAAGGAGACATGTAGGAAGCACTCAGTTTGCTTTATCATTGGTCTCCTGTATAACCACATAGATGGACTTCCTAACCAATACCAATTGGAGACGTTGGTAAAGCTGAGAGACCTGCATGCTAATCTCGAGGCAGAGACTACTGGCTAACAAAGTAAAGGTGAAAACAAACTACTAAATAAAAATAAAAAAAATAAGTAAGCAAGTTTCTCCCACTCTCTATAGGTAGAGGTGATTGCCAGTGGACCGAGATGAACATCTACAATATCCACTTATCAACAAAACAGTCAATTGACCAAGACAGTTCCAGCCAAATCACAAGTCCATCTTCCACCTTCACCTCAAAAAAAAAAAAAAAAAAAAAAAAANNGGAAACCTAACAGTTCAGAAAAGAAAGACCTAACAACCAACCTCACCCAGCACTGACCACTAGTACATGTCCTAAGCTTTCAAAATTCTTAGTAATGATCAGACTTTAAGGCACATTACCAATATGTTTTATGACAGCAATAGAACTGACCAGATTTAAGTACAAGTAAGTATAAAACTATGCTGGCATCAAATTAACAGCCATTTGTTAATATTCTTATATATCACAAATATCCTAAAATACCCAGCCTTGTCTTACATTCCAAAACAGCATCCAATTTATCTTCTATCAATTACTTGGCTTCAGTGATATTCAACATCAGCGAGTTTCAGAGACTACGCAAGCTTAAGAGTACCACGTGTGCACTTCTGTTTTCGCTGAGCACTTCTGCACTTCACTCAGTGCACCACTACCCTCTCCCAACAAGGGCAGGGTCCTCAGTCACAGCCCATGGGACCCAAATGAACCCAGCTCAAGAAACAATCTCACCCTCTCCTCCTCAGAAAAAGACCATGAGCAGACAGTGTAGGATATACTGCCCTAAAAGACAAATACCTTTTCTTGCATCTGTGTTTAGTTGCTTAGACCACAAGCTTTTCTCAGTTATTCAAGCATGAGAAAAAAATAAAGACAATTAGATGCTTTTGGGCATGGGCATCTCAGAGTCAGGCTTAACAGGGCATCAACAGAGTCCACACAGGGGAGATCTCAGAAATAGGATCCACGCTCTTCAGATTTTAAAGCTGGCTTAATCACACAGTTTGTTTACTTATAATAGAGATCTGAATTTATCTGAATGCTATTTTACAGAAAGACAAGTTGCTTTATGTGACCTCAGGAAACTAGAAGCCACAAACCTGAGGCTGACATGCTAAAGGTTGACTTAAACACGCCTTGCTGAAAGAGAGAGTATTATTTGTTTGGGGTCAGTGCCAAACCAGGACAGCTACAGGATTTTAGTTAGCCCAGCAGAACAACTAGGCAAACTGACATCTGCTTATGAACTGCCATGTAGAAATACCCTTCTAGATTAACAAAAGCACTTTAAAATTTTTTTTTAATTGTTCACAACAATATTCCCCACAGATCTCCTTTTTGACTTTCACTTTTTCCACTTATGGCTCTCACTCCCCAAGACCCCATGACACACCTTTTTGTATATTTTTTAAACTGATAGGTGATACTGAAAGGTCCACTTCTTCCTTTTCCAAGCTATAAAGGCAAGTAACTTCGGGGGGGGGGGCGGGGAACAAAACCAAACACGCAAATGTGCAAGGACAATACTTAATCATGAGAGATTAGGTTTCCCATTCTCTGGTCACACGAGTGTGCAAGGCAGATAAGGAGAAAATCAGACAGCTCGATCCAAACGCAGTCAGAAGTGCCTTACACTGGAAGGACCTATTATGCTATGACCTCATACATCCTGAAGCGGCAGAGAGGCCCACTGACAGGATACCAGTCTGCGCTGTGACCATACGACCTCTTCTCCCCGCTCACTCATGACAGGCAGAATTGCTAAGGAACTGCTGCTACAGCTCACAAAAGCTGCTCCAAACACATTGATCTCAGAAAGCAACGAACAGACAAAGATTTCCAGGACTGTTTGAAGCTAATTGCCAAGAAAGGTTGGATGAGATGATCCTCAAGGTCCCTTCCAACCTGGTATTCTATGATTGATTCTATCACACAGCCAAAAATTAGGTGATGCAAGCTCTGCACAGACACAATGCATCAGATACTTGATTTTGGAATCCACAGCGAATAGGTTCAGAACCAAAATTCCATGGTTTCAAGGCAACTTTGAGCCTTTCCTTCTTCATTCACCTTGCAGATCCTTATTTGCCCCCTTCGTAAGCCACACATATAAGAAATGGTGGATCGGTAACTACTGTAGATCCACTGGCAGCTGCAACCTGAGAGCATTTTTACAGTCCAAGACACATGCAGACTACAGCCTTTACCCCTTCTCTGTTGACTGTAGACACTCTCAAGCTTGCCTTGCAACTCTTGTCCACCACTGCAGTTGCTTCCGGTGGTTCTGGTGGCATAGGAAGGGATAGGCACCTAGTCAGTAACCAGGATCATACCAGCTATGTCTAGTAGCACTGCAGCTTGCCCAGGAAATGGCGCGCTCAGACCAATTTATCTCTCCAAGAGTCTCTTCCATAAATGCCCACCCACACTTTTGCAGTCCTGACATTAACTTGAATGGGTCAGTCTGAATTTATTCCATCTGTACAGCTGAAGAGACAGAGCATTCACTGCTGCTTTGAACACACTAGGAGTCTTACAGGTTTAATGCCCTAGCACCCAGCAGCTCTGTAACACAGCCATGCACTTCTGAGAGACATGGACACACAACAGCACATCAAAGACAGCAGATCTGGGCACAGAGTGGTACAGGGGTTGTTTGTATAGATAGAGTAAGGATGTTCAGCTGCTTTTGACAACATTTGACTGCCAGTCACTTTGGAGGCTGGAGGGGAAAAGAAAGGGAGGGGGGAAAGGAACACAATAATGGCCCATAACACAGCATCATATAGAAAGTACAGGCAGATCATTTCACTATTAAAACTGAACTGTTAAGCTGTTCCCTCTGAGAATACAAGTGTGTCAATATGAATCAAGTAAAAACAGTGTGGAAAAAGAAGTATTTGTTAAACTTCTGAATCTGACAAGCAGTGGCCACAAACAAATGAAGTCCAACTGACACTCAGTGTTTGTATCGGTTAGTCTGCTCCTAACAAATTAAAGGATAAATTATTTTTAGGGATTATACAATATTTTTAAAGCTGAAGGGTGGGGCACGTGGCAGGGATAAGGCTACCACATATTACAGAGACTGAACCATCCAAAAATTCTTGATCTAATTAAGGCAGACAAAACATCCTTTACAGACCCAAATCAGCAAGTTAGTTATTTTATTATGAACTTCCAGGTTTTATCATTATTCTATTGTTAATCTTATTAGTATATTCTAAAGTACACACTTAAGATTAACTGGTCAAGATAGCTGGGTCAGGCCATCTTCACAATCTCTAACAATTAGTCTAGTTACTAACAGATAATATGTTACAAGATGATGAAATAAAAGGTTTCTGAGCTGATATGTAGACAAACAGTAACTTAAAGCTTTAAAGGCAACACCTGCCAGCCTGTGATACTTTGAACACAAAAATCTCTTTTATCGATGCCTATTAAAATACTTTTAAAATGTGTTCTCTACACAGCAAAGCAAGAGTCAAACTAAAAAAGCAGCACTTTCATAAGTGGATAGTGTTTCATTTCCACAAAAATCACTATGACTCTACCTAGGTTCAAAGAATATATATTAGATGAGAAGTTCTTGAATTGGTTATTTTGGGCAATAAAACAGCATTTGGAAGGAAATTTCAAGCTTTTAAGGAGTTTAAAACTTGTTCACAGCTTTATCAGAATAGAATGGTCTTACCTGGATTACAGCCGTTTATATTCAATGCCTATAAAGGACAAGCATTAACACTGCCCATTCTCACCCCCAACCTTCCCAAATCCACATGGTAGGAAAAATAACGCTAATGACAACTGGGAGAATGACTCCTGCTTTAGTGCTTGAAGTCCAAGACAGAAGAAAAGGCATATGCAGAAAGAAAAGGTGAGAAAGAAGGCACAAGTTAAGAAATAGTGACATGTTAATGACTACAGTACAAAACACTGAGCAAACCAGGGAACAATGATAAAGTGTGATCCTTGCCTGAGTCCCGGAAGGTGGACTAGTCTGTGAGTGTGGGCACATGCATGTGTACATATGCATAAATGTGCATGCAGTCAGAGTGTATTGCCAGTTCCATCGACTGCAAGTGATAAAATATTTCACAAACTAAATGTGATAAGATTCACAACAAGATCACAACAAGAGTTGTAACTTGTCACCTTACAAGTTTTACCTGCTGCCTATAACTGAGTCCAGGAGGGGGGGGAAAGAAAGAGTTCAAAATTTTTCATTTTGTGCACTGAAGCACTATAATGTAAGACCAGCAACAGGCATTTACCTTTGCCAGTCATTCACGCCTGCAACATCAAATAATTCAACTATGAATGTATTACACGACTAACTGTTCTCCTTCACTTGAAGCAGTAAGACAAAACACGTAACGTGCTATTATCTAATTCAGTGGATATATAAAGGCTCTCTCTGATGTTAGTGTAAACAAGTCCAAACAATTTTACAAGAGTTTTCAGCAAGTTGCAATACATTTCTCAGGTTGAACAATGATTCCCGCACATCCCAAACCTCCAGCAGGTGACTGATTGGAGTCAGATTCAGATAAACAACTACTATACAGAAAAGATAGTTTGACAGTGTAAGATACATACAAAATTCAGATAAATTAAAATAACTGTATAGCAATGGAAGAGAAATGTTTTGATTAGGAGAAGTGTTCTTCAGAGTACATATTTGATTATTATTAAAAAATTAATTGTATTGGCTTTCCTATTTTAATCTTTAATTCATGTTTTGGTTTTGATTTTTCAAGATACTTCTACAGAAAAGATTCACACAGGACATAAGGAAACAGCAAAACAAGGATGGTTAATCCAATGTAAAACAAAATGGCAGTATCTGCTGGACTACTAGACAGCTTTTTTTTGAGGAAGCCAATATGAGAAAAAAATGTCTGAGTAGTCTAACAGACAGCACACTTTGTAGTAAACAATTGCACTAGGCAATAACATCCTGTTAGTCTTTTGTTCTAGCTAGATAGGTCAAGAACCAACCACCACTAAATCAAGCCAAGAAAAGAGCATCAAAGGCTATTACAATAAAATAGTACAGCAGCATCATAAAATAGTACAGCAGCATCACCTTTTAGGATTCTGGTAATATGAGGAATTACACATTAAGGCTTTCTTAAGATTCATACCATGTCTTCATATAGCACAGATAAAGAGAGAACAGAAAATTCAAATTTGGGTATGTGCAGATAAGGCAAGCTTAAACATACCAATCGTTCGGAAATTCAAAACAGAAAGGAGTAAACAGCCCAACCTAGTGAAACAGCATAAAAAGGAAGGGATGTTCAATGGGCTGAACGTGCTCTACATCTCATGTAGAGTGATCCATCCCATCCCATGTACTGAGTCCAGAAAGTTAGTAGAGGGGAAGAAGAAAAAAGAAAAAAAAAGAAAGATATCAAGTATCTATAGAGCGTTCTGCAGTGCACATCTACACAGACTGCTGACCTCATTAAGGAACAGCTATAAACAGCAAGAAAAGTTAGGACACTTGCATGGTAGACATGCACTAAAGCCAAGACCCCCATTAAACAATGAGTATCAGCATAAGCGATACAAACCAGGCATGCATAGTTTCTTTTATAATGTGATTCTCAGATCTGTGAGACATCTTACTTAAGGTACTCAGCTTTACCCTACTAGTAGCTTGCATTTCAAGCACAAATTGTTGATTAAAGATAGACATCATCACATAAAAGGCTCTGAAGCCTAGGAGCAGCTTGGAAACCGTGCTGAAAGATTACTTACAGCTAACATGACGACATACATATTCCTGTTGAATAGAGAACTTCTTGCATCTCCCAATTGTAGTAGATGACACTGCTGTATTTCTGTAAGTTAAAAAACCCTGTATCTTTGCAAGTTTCCGAGTCTGTATCTCCCATCCAAGAGCACTTATTTCAAATTGCATTAAAAGTTTGTGTGCATTTTGTTTTGTTTTTTTCCCTGGAAATCATTAGTGACCATAACAGTTACGTTTGAGTGTTTCACAATAAAACCATATTCCTTAATGGCATATGCTGGAGTGATAAGCAGTCTTTTCATCTGAAATAAACTTTTCAGAGTCTGAATAATTAATTAAGGATTTGACTCTTCCATTACCTACACTGAGGTTAGCACAGAATGTTTTCCCTTAAGCAGTACAGAAGATATTGACATTCTTCACCTGTCTAACATCAGAAACAACATTTAAGAACAGACCTTCCTCATATATTATAAAGAAAGAGGTACTAGGAATTTTAAATAAAATTCTTCAGACCTTAAACAAAAACCTCCAACACATAACATCAGGATAGCTAAGAGCACTTATATATGCTATATTCAGCTTGAGCAATTCCAGCAGGAGATAGATACAAAGTTGACAGCAGGAGGAAGAAGCCCAATGAAGTTCTTGTTAAAACTTACCATCTCATTTGAAAGAAATAATTTCCCACAGAATGGTGAGCTTTAGCCGAAGGAAAGTAGTTCCTGCAATATTCAGACCTTGCAAGTGAGGCAGACATCTATGTTAGATGACGTCTAAATGACAGTAAGCTTTGTTAGCATCACCAGTTCATTTCACCAGGAGGTAAAAAGCAGGAAGGAGACTTTGCCATCTTGACCATTCCTTTGCAACCCAGAGAGCACTCTCTTCCTCCTCTATGGCAACCAACAGAATTGAACTACTTTTCTTTGAAGAAACTCCCTCAAAGCAAGCAAAGCAAGTTTTAGATTCAGGAAGACTCTTATTATAGAATTACATTAATCAATCTTGTAAACATAATCAAAGTCATTAACTTCCACCTGCCGCTTACAGTCCAGTCTTACTCACTAAAAGAACTTACATGTTAATTTGTACCATAGGAGCATTTTGTGTTCACAAATAAGGAAGCCTCACCCTTCAAGAAATGCTGTATTATATTTAATACAATAAGATTGTGAAGATTGTATTTAATACCTCTGTTCAATTGCAAATTAAGGAAAAGATTCAAGAAGACAAGAGTCCACTAATAGAGTTATCTGTTTGTCAACAGAATTTTACTTTAAAAAAAACAAACAAAAACCACCAAACACCTAAAACCCCACATCAAAACAACAACCAAACTATTTTTCAACAGTTGCAACCCAATATCCACAACACTCACAGTCAGTGTTTGTTAGTTCAGTGTGAAAGAAAAGCTTTTAAAACCAAAACAAACCCGGGTACATAAGATAGGTTCTGGAAACCATAAGGTCTATACAAAATATATTGGTACTCAAAAAAAAACCCCCCAAAAACCACCACAACAATAAACCAACCCCAAAACAAATCCAAAAACCCTCCCAAAACCCCAAACCAGCAAGCATCACCATTTCTACAAGTGTCTAAACTATTCCAGATATACTGGATTCCAGACCATGCTTGCAACAGGAACGTCCTTCATAGCCTAGAATAAATTCAGAGCATTTCTGAAACACAGAGTATGTATGTCAATTTTTTTTTTTTCTATTTGAGTGCCCCATATAAGAACAGAGTCAGATGGAGCAGACATCTAGTACAGAGCTAGTGGGGAAGCTATAAGGTTTGAACAGGAACAGAAGCACTGGGCTGCCTCAAGCTCAGGCACAAATGAGCCAAACAAAGTTAGTTTTTGTCTGAAGCAATCCAGAGGAAGACTAGCCCATGCCAGTCTCCAAAGTAGTGTCTGAAAGATTTCTGGTCTTCAGCATAATCTCCAAAACAGCAATATGAGAAGGGTTGTGGGGTAATGTGTGCAGAAGTAGAGAAGACAAACCATGTGTCCAAGACATTTAGTACACCAGCAGCAAGTTAAATAACCATGAACCACCTACTCCAGTAGTATATCCTAAAGGACTATAAAAACATATCTAAAGCTTTCCAGAATGAAATACCATATGCTTGTGAGAAATCTTATGTGACCTGCAGAAAACAAGAACACTTGCTCTACATAGGACAGCTCTCAAGTGTCTGAGAAACCTGAAATGGCAAATACATGCAAGTGGGAAGTGTATTTTGCCTGTGAGAAGTTCCTATTACTAGATTGATCCCTGAAACAGATCAAACATAATAGACACAACAGATCAAAAAAGCTTGCTAACTTAACACATTATTTAGGCGATATAAACAGAGCTAAGCAAAATAAGAAAGTCCTTACTTCAGGCTGGGAATCTAAGAACTCTGATACACAGAAAATTTTAAATTCCACTGGCTATGAAATACTTGTCTATAGACAAGTGGCATCATTTTATTAAATGGCATTCCAAAGCCCTATAGTACAAGCAGGTATTTGAATAGGAAATGGAAATAAATATATTGTCATTCTGGACAGTTCTTTAGCAATTACACTTTTAACCCAGCAAACCACTAAAAAATTTAATTCCTTCTGTAATCAAACAAATAACAGAGAATTAGCTGAGATATCAATGATTCTTCCTTCAGTCTTTGAAAGATCATTCCACAATTACTGCTAGAAAATGCTGTATTTAGTATTGCTGTCATTTGTCACCAAAACACAGTAACTGGAACTGAATAGCTCAGTGTCAGAAAACGTTTGACCGAAGTGTTTCATCTACAGAAATCCAAGTCTTAGCAACCTGAAAGTTTTGTATTAGGAAGTCTCTCAGCCAAAAACCCTGTAGCTATGGACACTCCACCTCAACAAGCTGGAGGTATGGAATGTTTTAGTTCAACTAGATAGCCTCAAAAAGTTACTAGCAACTGAAAAGAAGATCTTGCAATGGGAAGATCTATGCAGCACTTGCAGCATGCTGTGCTCATTTTCTAGTAGAACTCCTATGCAATTCAAATATTAAGATGAAGAAAAAAAAATAACAATTTGAGGGTTACCTCTCCAGAAGTAAAGCAGAACTTGAGAAAGAAAGCCATGCTAACAGACTAGGAATAATATTTCATAGTTTTAATAAAGTGAATTCCTGCTAAGGACGCAACAGGTGTGCATTGGCACAGAGATCATCACTGCCTGGACACAAAAAAGAGTCGATCAAAGACAGTCTTGGTAAAATACCCTTTTGGCTCAATGACAACATTACTAACATTTCACACAGGTCACCAAAGAGCTTTCAGATGGATACAGCTTTTATTCGTCCTGTACCTGCAATTAAAAAAAAAAAGTGACCTTCTTTCTTCTTGATAAAGTTAACTATTCCATCTATCTTTTGCCCTACGCACAAGTCAGTTACGATGCAAGAGTCCACCCCACTTGTCTGCCACTTAAGCACAGTAACAGGTACATCAGTATCTGCCACCTTTCAAGAGATCCACGTGCTCAGGAACTACAACCTCATCAGGGAAGTCACTTTCAGTTACCCACGAGTTTTATTGAAAAAACACTGAAACGCACACAAGATTTCATGCTCTCGCTAATGGCAATGCAGAGAAAAGCACCATCGCTCAGGCCCCAAACCACCTTTTGTACAATTTTAATCCACGCACCGCTTCAGTGGTTCAAACACTGTCCGTGACAAAGCCTGAAACAAAGACTTTATTCTTCAGTACCGGGGAGGGAGCGGGGGGAGAAGAAACCCCGCTTCACCCATCCAGCACCGTCACGAGGAAGCGGCCCAACACACGCAAATTTCTCCGTCTAGAGGGGGAGGCTCGCACAGCTTTCAAAAAGCAGCCTAGACACAGGAATGCCGGTGCTAGGAGACACGGCAGCCGCCAGCCTACCGCGCTCCCCGCGGCCGGCCGGGGTTGGCGGGGCGGCCCGGCAGCCAGTGCGGAGGGGAGCTGGCACGGGGGCGCCGGGCCCCCCACCTCACCTCACCTCACCCCTCAGCCTCGCTCCCCCACCCCGCCGCCACTCCAGATCGCGGCGGGCCCGCAGGAAACGCCCGCCCTGAGGGCAGAACCGCCCGGCCCGGCCCCGCGGTGAAGCCGCCGCCGGCCCTCCGTGGAGAAAGGAAGGGGGAAAGCGTCCGGTCACAGGCCTCACCTCCTCGCCCGGCAGCCCGAAC